>CM046435.1:17273249-17730340 GCA_025506505.1 Flaveria sonorensis | reverse complement strand
ATATATATATATATATATATTTACATTCAATAACAATATTAAGAGATCAATCGATTATGTAAAGACTTTAGTCATGATAAATAGTCAAGGCACGGACGTATACCTTTCACGTACTAGATTCCCACCGATTGATCAAAGTTGATAATCTTTCTTTTGACCAGGTTTGACCGGTGTCCGAACACTCCTAATTTCATACCCAAACACCACTTATGACCAATCTTGTTACCAAACATCACCATATCACAATATTATCACCATCATCACATGAGACTACCATTAACCACCACATACCATCATTTCCGGTCGCCGGACCACCGCAAACATCGCCACCGCCGGCAGCCGCCACCACGAAGGACGGCTTTGCAACCACTGACACCATCGACCGCCGTAGGCACCACCAGTAGCCGCCACCATCGCCGGCAGCCTCTATCTTTTGCCATCATTCGGTTTGAGGCAATCCTTGGGTTAGATTCTTGTAGATCTGGGTATTATAAGCACATGCAAGGTTAGATCGGGTCGAATGGGCCTCGTCGAAGCCTTGTCGGAGCCTTGTCGGAGCTTCGCCTGTGTTTGGCCGGTATCTCTTTAAGGCCACCTATCTCCATCGTCACCGCAAGTTGGCCTAAACCACCATCATTATCGCATTCCTCTTGTTGAGATCAACCCCTTGGTTTTCTTCACTCGCCAAAATCCTCCACCACGTGCCGCTGACTCCGGCTGCTAGCCAACGGCCGTCGCCACACCACCACTGAATCGAGCCACCTGCCACCCTACCATCACCAAGAAGCTACCGCCCCACTACTAACCAGTCCCTCTTTCTTTCTCTAAATTGTATTTCTCTCTCTAAGTTATATTGTGTGTGTGTTTTTGAAGGTGAGATGAGTGTGTGTCAAATAGGGGTATGGGGGAAAAGATGCTTTTATACCTAGGTTTTTGAGTGCACACCCATCCAATACAGTATCCTGTTGACACTGTCTTCCCACTTTGCATGCTCTGTCGGGTCTCCGTCTTTTATGAAAATTTTAGGAATCCCGCTACGTATATGGATGCGCTTAATAATTATTATATTAAATATTGTTCTAAAAATGTATGGTGACCCTAAGTCGGGGGTTACTAGAAATCGAGTATTTACTTTGTTTTTCGAATCTGATTATTGCTTGCGATTCAAATGTTCTGGTTATTTATAATTAATGATGTTAAATCTAAAATAACCATTTTGTCATACTTACTGAATTCAAGCTACGTGTTAATTAGTATGTACTCGTCAGTCAAAATCATCTTATTGATGCAATAGATTGCTAGAATTGCTTGGTTCGCGTACGTTTCTTCGAGTGTGTTGCGTACATAAAGTAAAATAAGTACATATGTTATTACTCTAATATTCACACACACACACACACACACACACACACACACACATATATATATATATATATATATATATATATATATATATATATATATATATATATATATATATATATATATATATATTATGTTGGGTTTCAATTATTTTTCGTATGTTAGTTTGTATCCATTCGTTTAACGATTTTGAACGCAAACTCCTGTTACATGACTGCCTTGACTTCACACATATCTTACAAATTTCAATACGCTTTGCTAGATATATTATAATAATATTTTGGATTATATATAATTGGGCATACGTGGGCCATATTTTCACAATCAAGCCATAGATGGCTAGTTGGTTTATTGGGCTTTGATCGCGTTCAATACAATATTTTGGGCCAAATAAAAGTAAAATATTATGCCCAAATTGGGGGTTGTAACACATGAACAACTAAAGACTAAAGGAAATCTATGGATCATTGATAGTGGTTGTTCCAGGCATATGACTGGCAATTGCTCTTTGCTTCAAGACTTTAAGAAAATTGATGGAGGGATAGTTTCTTTTGGAGGAGAATCATATGGTTACATTACTAGAAAGGACATGGTAATAAATAGTAAGCTCAACATTAAGAAGGTAAGCTTTGTTAAAGAGCTTGAGTATAATCTTTTGAGTGTATCTCAATTTTGTGACAAGAGACATAAGATGCTCTTTACTAAGCATGAGTGCATTGTTTTCAAGCCTAGGGTGATCATTTCTCAAAAGCATATTTTGCTTAGAGCCCTCAAGAAATAGAACATGTACAAGATGGATTTGCAGGAAAAAGCAACACAAAGTGTCTCACAGGCCAAGGGAAATGAATTTTATGACTACTCCCCTACAATTATTACACATGGATCTCTTTGACCCTATTAGTGTAATGAGTTTAGAAAGAACTTCATACTATCTTATGATCAAAGATGATTTCACAAGATATACCTGCGTCTTCTTTCTTAGAAGTAAGGATAAGACCCTTGAAATCTTCAAATCCTTCATTTTGAAAATTGAGAATCAATGTGATCACAAGGTTAAGATCATAAGATGTGATCAAGGATATGAATTCAAGAACCAAATCCTTGATACATTTTATGATGAAAATGGTATTTCAAGAAAATATAGTGCACCTAGAACTCCTCAACAAAATGGTGTCGCTGAAAGGAGAAATAGGACACTTATTACTGTGGCATAAAAGGAGACCTTTCATTGGTTTCCTCATGTCATTTGGATGTCCATGCACCATCTTGAATACCAAAGATCATATAGCCAAGTTTGCTGAGAAAGCAGATGATGGGCACTTTATTGGATACTCTTCCTAAGCTAAGGCTTATAGAGTATACAATCTTAGAATTAGAGTAGTTGAGGAGTCAGCCAATGTTACCTTTAATGAACACACTCCAAGTGTGTAAGGTTCTGGTCCTGATTAGCTATTTGATCTTGATTTAGTTACCAACTGTTTTAACAAATCTTATGAAGATGTTTCAGGAACAACATGTAATATTTATACAGTAGATCCTGATCCAAGATTTAAGTTGAGAAGAACAAATAATAGAATCACTTTATCTCCAGTGGTAACAAGCACTACATGTGGATATCCTGTCAGCATAACTATGACAAATTCTTCAGCTAATACATCTGAGGTGCCAACCAATTCCAGCAGTGAGGCATAAAACTCAATGAAGGGATCTCCAATGTAGGAGGAGATGGAGATGGTGAAAGTGATCAAGAATTTCATGATGCTGATAACCAATCCACTGAAGACAACATTAATGATGTTGCACACTCTCTAGATCAAGCTACACTTGATGGGTGTGCTGATGTGGTAGGTGATACTCAATCACCAGATCTGAATTTCTCAAATTTGGATTTAACGAATCAACTTGCTGTGATAATTCAACTTGCTGTGAATCAACTAAGAATCCACAAGTCACATCCTACTACAAACATCAAAGAGATGTTGAGTTAGGGGTGAGAATAATAGGATAAACCTATGATGAAAATGTTTGTCTACACTCTTGCACAGGGGAGCTAAGGGTTAGGTCCACCAATCCACAAGTTCTTATGGACCTTGTTGAGTTCTCCTGATAGGTCTCTCAGCTAACTTGCCCTTGAGATCGGTGATCTCAAGTTGCTGGTCACTGACCTGTCTTTGTAAGGTAGCCACCTGAAATTCCACGTGACTAACCTTTGAAACTAAACAAGTGCATGTTTTAGATAGTTTTTGCACCTTTAGTTGCAAACTCCACTCATCTTCGTCAGAAGAATCATGGGGGGATGAGAGAATAGAACCAAAGTCTTCTTCCTCATCACCAGCTTGAAGTTCTAGGCTGCTAGATTTCCCCTGCACCATGACAGCTTCAAGAGAAGTGTCAATGACCTGTGTTGCCATGGTTGAGGTCTTAATGATGTAATCACTTGCAAAAGCGAGAGCCTCTTCCATATAGACTTCCTGAACAGGTTTAGGGAGGTCCACCTTAGTTGGGGTTGGATGATGTGGGCTAGATATGGGTGATTCAAGAGCACTCATCTATCCTTGAGCACGGTGGAAAAGAGAGACTCATGATATTCACTAAAGCCCATATCTTCATCATCATAAAATTCTAGGTTGGGAAGTGGTTGGTTGAGATCTAAAGGCTGGGGATGGTCGCTTTCCCCTGAAGGTTGGTCACTAGAGTTTTGAGACTCAGAGTGAAGGCTTAAATCCGGGGTAATGAGCTCATCAGGTTGAGCATGAGGAACCTCAGCACTGATTAAAGAAATGATGGGAGTGGTCTGCTTCTCAAGAGAAGTGGAGCTCTAGTTTCCTGCATGGGTGAGTGATTAGTGGCCTGCATATCCTGAGTAGTTTGTGTAAGGGTTTGTTTGGATCTTCTTGAGTAGGTGAGGGTGATTTATGGCTGTGTTGGTGCAGATGTAGAAGGTGCGGGTTCAACATTAGCTTGTCATGCCAAGTTGTCTTCTTGAGCAATAAGCTCTAACATTTTTAGAACTAAGGCTATTTCTACCCCTGAGAAGCCAACAATGGACTTTTTCATTATTTTGAAGATGCCGGGCTTCATCCATCCCATTTTAAAAGTATTAGTTGTTCCCTTTAACTATGAGCCTAGTTCACAGTTAAAAATGTGTTGAACATATCTAGCGAACATGTAGTACTCTAAGGAGTCCAAGTTTGCAAACAGATTTATATAAACAAACTGAGAGTACCTAAAATTGACCCCTTGAACCATCCCATGGACTATGTAGGTAAGTCCCCAGGAATTTGATCCCAACCTCCATGCTTGTTGGACAGAGAATGGATGACCACATGGAGGAAGTACTTCCATTGGGAGGAAACTTTACCCTTTTTGAAGGTTCTTACTTAGTAGTCCCCTTCATAGCTCATCTACTGGAATGAGTTGTTTATAGCATTCTTGGGAAAGGATAATTCACCTTCTTCATCATCTAGACTTAGATGAGAGTTGATGGTTGCTGGAGTGACAAAAATTATCATCCCCTGCACTGTGGCAGACAATGTCTTCTCACCGTCCAAGATGACCTCTTGGCAGGTCCTCTAGAACTCTAGTAGTTAATCTTCATACAAAGGAGGTCTATGGTAAGTGTAGTGATGTACTTGGTGTGAGACAAGAAGCAGAAAACATATGAGATACCTTGATCATTTTCAGATGATAACAGAGCAACTTGGTTTTATTGCCTGTGTAGTTGCATGGAAAAATCTGGTAGGTTTTAGGGATCAAGGTTAGCTATTTTAAGTAGCTTAGAAGTGAAGAAGGTAGGAATAAAGTTGGTTTGTGGGTGGATTTAGGGTTTGAACTTTTGCAGATGAAGAGGAAGCAGAAAGAGGGGGAACTATTGAAGGTATATTTATCTAGCTGGATTTGAGACAAAGTTAATGCAAAAGGATAAACTTTGAAATCCGGATGTTAGTCCCACCTCTGAAAAAGCTCCCAAAAAGTTAGTTTTCTTGGAAGTCTAAAATCTTCCGAAGGTAATTTGTCTTCAGAAGTTTTGATAAAAACTTCCGAAGTTAATTTTGATAAAAACTTCTGAAGTCAATTTGACTTCAGAAGATATTCCTTAGCTTGATAAAAATATGCTTTGGAAGAAAAATACTTATAGTATATTTGCTTTTGAGATATATTTGGTTTCGGAAGATATTAAGCTTCAGAAGATTTATTCAAAGGAATAAAGGTTCTGAGACTTAATTGCTTTTGGAAGAAAATTGTCCTTCAAAACATTTAAGTACTTAGAAGCACATTTAAGCTTTGGAAGATATATCAAAATTTCTTCCGAATGTACATTTCTTTGTAAGTAACTATTAGTTTTGAAGAAATAATTTTCCTCCAATGGATAATTTGTCTTCCAAAAGAAAATATATCTTAGATTTCCAAAATCCTAAGGAATATCATTTTGAAAAATTTCTTCCAAAGTGAACTGGGCTTATATAAGTGATACAATAGACAACTTAAGACACACAAAATTTAAAAAATAATCTTTAGTTTAAGATAAATCTACTCCAAGTTAATCATCTCAATAGCTAATACAAGATCTTAAATCTCTGCTTATCAAAAACTTTTGTGAATAGATCAACATATTGTTCATTTGTGTTAACTTTGACTAGTTTTATTAATCCTTTTTCAAAATTATCTCTAATCAAATGATACCTGATGTTGATGTGATTTGTCTTGGAGTGCTAAATAGGATTCTCTATAATAGAGATAGCACTATTGTTGTCTATATGAATGGGAGTCTCTTTGAAGTTAAATCCATAGTCCAGCATCTGATTCTGAATCCAAAGCACTTGAGCACAACAGCTTGCAGCAGTAATGTATTTAGCTTCAGTAGTTGATGCAGACACACAGGATTGTTTCTTGCATTGCCATGAGACTATCCTTCCACCATGGAATTGACATCCCCCAGATGTAGACTTTGCAGTCATGTTGCAGGCACCATAGTCACTATCTATATAGGCATATAGATTGAAGTCAGAATTCTTTGGATACCAAAGGCCTAGTTAAGGAGCACCTTTGAGATATCTAAGAATCCTTTTGACAACAACTAGGTGTGACATCTTAGGGTTGGCTTGATATCTTGCACAAATACATGTAGCAAACATGATATCAGGCCTACTGGCTGTAAGGTACATAAGAGACCCAATCATAGACTTATAGAGATGTTCATCAACACACTCCCCCTCAAGATCAGGTCCTAGGGAGTGGTTTCTAGCTATAGGTGTTTTAGCAACCTTACACTCAGTCAGACGAAATCTGGTAAGTATGTCTTGCACATACTTTGACTGGTTTATGAAGATGCCATTATCAACCTGCTTCACTTGAATAGCTAGAAAGAAATTGAGTTCCCCTATGCACTCATTTCAAATCTATTCTTCATCAGCTTCTTAATGTCTTTACAGAGCTTTGGATTAGTTGACCCAAAGATGATGCCATCTACATAAACTTGAACCAACATTAAGTTATTTCGTGTTCCTTTAATGATAGTGTCTCATACCATTTTCTTGGAGCTTGATGTAGTGAGCTTTGTCAAGCTTGCAAACATAATTAAGATGATCTGGATCTGCAAAGCCAGGTGGTTGTTTGACATACACTTCCTCATCAATCACTCCATGTAATAAGGCACACTTGACATCAAGTTGGTAGACCTTGAAATCCTTTGATGCAGCAAAAGCAAGGAATATCCTAACATATTCAAGTCTTGCTACAGGAGCAAAAACATCTGTGTAGTCAATCACTTCTTCTTTTGTGTACCCTTGAACAACTAGTCTTGCCTTATTCTTGATAACAAGTTCTCTATCATCTTTTTATTCCTAAAAACCCACTTGGTACCTATAGTGGTCTTCCCTTGAGAAAGAGGACATAGGTTCTAAACCTTTTTGCCTTTTAAATTGAAGCAGCTCCTTATGCATTACTTCAACCCAACTTTCATCCTTCAAAGCCTCATCAATCTTCTTAGGCTCAATCTAGGACAAGAAACAAGAGTGAAGACAAACATTTTTGTCATGGGTTTGTCCTCTTGTTCTCACCCTGTCTAAACATCTCCAATGATATTTGTGGTGGGATATGACTTTTGGATTCTCAATTGAGGAATCACAACAAGTTGGTTGGAGAGATCTAAATTAGTGAAATTCAGATCTGGTGATTGAGTATCTCCCACCACATTAGCACACTTATCAAGCGAAACTTGATCCAATGAGTGTGTGACATTATTGACGTTATCTACTATGGAGTGGTTATCAGCATCAAGAAATTCTTGATCAATATCACCACCTCCAGCTCATCCTACATTGGAAACTCCTTCATTTGAGTTTTGTGCCTCTATGCTGGAATTTGTAGGTACCTCAGATGTATCAGTTGAGGAGTTTGTCATTATTGTGATGATAGGATTTCCAACTGCAGGGTTTGTTACCACTGGAGCTGAAATAGTTTTCTGACTTGGTCTTCTCAGCTCAAATTTTAGATTAGAATCTCCTGTTTATAAGCTACTTGTAGATCCCGAAACATCTTCACAAGATTTGTTAAAACAGTTGGTAACTAAATCAAGATCAAACAGCCAATCAGGACAAAAACCTTTCACACTTGGAGTGTGCTCATTGAAAGTCACATTGGCTAACTTCTCAACTATTTTAGATTTGAGATTGTATACTCTATAAGCCTTAGCTTGGGAAGATTATCCAATAAAGTGTCCATCATCTAATTTCTCAGCAAATTTAGTTATCTGATCTTTGCTATTCAAGATGATGTAAGGACATCCAAATGATCTGAGGAAACCAATGAAAGGTCTCCTTTTGTGCCACATCTCATAAGGAGTCTTACCATGAGTATTGACTACTAAAACTCTATTCTGCACATAGCAGACAATGTTGATTGCCTCTGCCCAGAAGGTGATGGGAAGTTTAGAGTTAGATAACATGGTTCTTGCAGCTTTAATAAGTGTCCTGTTTCTCCTCTCAACAACACCATTTTGCTGAAGAGTCCCGAGAGCATTGTATTGTCTTGTAATACCTTTCTCATCACAAAATGCATCAAGGATTTGATTCTTGAATTCAGTTCCTTGATCACATCTTATGATTTTGATCTTGTGATCACATTGATTCTTAATTTTTAGAATGAAGTTCTTCAAGATCTCAGGAGTCTCATCCTTAGTTCTAAGGAAGAAGACCCAAGTGTATCTTGTGAAGTCATCTGTGATCACTAAACAATATAAGGTTCTTCCTAAACTTATTACACTAGTAGGGCCAAAGAGATCCATATGTATTAAGTGTAGGGGAGTAGTGATGGAGTTCCTTTCCTTTGGCTTGTGAGACACTTTGTGTTGCTTCCCTTTCAAGCATGCAGCATAATGATCATCACTTGTAAACTCTTTCTTTGGCAACCAAATCATCCTTTATTAATTTATTTAGTTTCTTAAAGTGTACATGGCACATTCTTTTATGCAAGATGAAAGACTCATCACTATTTGCTTTAGATAGGAAGCCTAAAACTTCTCCTGATGGGGATGTTTCTTGCAAGTCCATCTTATACATGTTCTCTTTCCTGGGTGCTCTAAGAAAAATATGCTCTTAAAGAATGACCACCCTAGGCTTGAGAACAATACACTCATGCTCAGTGAATAGCATGTTATGTCTCTGATCACAAAATTAGGATACACTCAAAAGATTGTACCCAAGCTCCTTAACATAGTTTACCTTCTTAATGCTGAGCTTACCATTTGTGACTCTGCCCCTTCCAGTGATACAACCACCTGATTCTCCTTCAAAAGAACTGGCCCTCAATCAATTCTTTCAAAGTTTTGAAGCAAAGAGCCATTACATGTCATGTGCCTGGAACAACCACTATCAATGATCCATACATTTCTTTTGGTCTTCAGCTGTTCCTACACAAAAAGAGATGGTTAGTTACATTTGCAAACCTAAGCCTTGTTGCTCTTAGGCTTGTCAAAGTGAAATAAAGATAATTCAACAGTGATTGATCCTATTTTCAAGCCCTGAGGATCATTTTATGTTGTTGATGAAGAACTTTTAGTCACATGGCCTTCCTTCATCTTCCACATCATCTTTGGAAGACTAGACTTGGCCTTCAAAACTTCAGAAGTTTTGATGACTTCAAAAGTTTTGGAGACTGTACCCTTGGAAGTTTTTGCATCCGCTACAGCAGACTTCAGTACTTCGAAAGCATTCCTTTCTTTCAAGATTAATTTTTCTTCCAAAGTTAAGTTTTCACTTATCTTCTTCTTCACTTTGGATCTTCCAAAAGAAAGAGATTTTCCTTCTAAATCTATTTTCTTCTTCTTATCAGAAGTTTTCTTCTTGGTCATGTGGATAGTGCTTTTGGGATTGTAGATGTAATCCTTAGCAAAGTGAGAAGTACTACCACCCATGATGCATTTAGTTTGCATGCTTCTGAGATTCTTCTTCTAAGTGGGAGGTTGAGCTGGATCTCTTTCCCCTTCGTTCTTCATCTTCACAGATGATGCAATAGGCTTCTTAGGGTGAGACTTGCTCTTAGAACTAGACGGTTCAAGCAGTACAGTAGTGGTGCACATTTGATTAGTCTTCTTCTCTTGACCAGGATGATTTGGACATGAACTAGGACTCCTAGTACTAGAGTCCATGGTTGAGTCTTTAGTCTTCACCACTTCAAATCTAGTAGAGATAAAAACTTGCTTTTGCTTGGAGTTGAAGGTGATCTTGATCTCTTGGGCTTTCTTTGATTTTCTCTTGGCTGACTTGATCAAGTTCTTCCTATCAGACTTGGTCATCCTTGGTTCTTTCTTCTCTCCAGGAGAATAGTGACCCTTCTTCGGATGATCTTCTTCACTCACTTTGGATCCATCCTTTAGTATCTTCTCTTCATCTTCATCTTCTTCTTGGATGGGATCTATGAGGGGCAACTTATCTTGACAAGTTCCACACCTTAGAGGTCTTACAGATAATAATGTGTGTGGAGGAGCTATCTCACTTGAACCCAATCCCTGCCTGTTCTGATAAAAAATCTTTGCATGCAAGGATGAAGATATGATGTTCTTGAATGTTTCCTCTTCAAGAACATACTTTTCTACCTTAGCTTTGCTGATCACAAGCTCAGCCTGGCATTCAGTTAACTTGGTAAAGAGATCTTTGATTTGAGTCCTGTAATTTGTGTGCTCATGCTTAAGAGTTGAAACTATTTCTCTAAATCTTCTATTTTAAGTTTATAATCATTTTTAGCTCTTTTAAAATCATCTTTTAAAATATTCAAGGACTCAAGATCATATCTCATTTCCAAGTTATAGGACCTATACATATTTACTTTAGCAATGCATTTAGGAGTGCAAAAATGTTCTAATACCTTGGCTTCTTCATGGTCAGCCATCAATGCTTGGTTGGGAGAAACATCTTCTACCTTGAAGCTCCAGTCAAAGCCTCCTTGTTGAATAGCAACAACAACTTGTTGTTTTGGTTGGCTTGGCTTCTCAGGTCTGAGAACACCCTCAGTGTAGTTTGGCCTGGATTATGCTTGGCCACCATTGGTTCTTGATGCCTTGCACTCCCTAGCAAAGTGTCCCATTTAGTTATAGTTCCAACACTTCACTTTACTCTTATCTAGTCCAAACTTTCCACTGGATACATTGCTGGAAAACTTCCTACCTGTTCTCTTGTAGAACTTCTTGGCTTTGTGAGTAAGAAGAGCCATTTACTAGACTATCTCCATATACTCCAAGACATTTGGATGGATGCAATCGAAGTCTTCAAGAGTGAAGAGAAAGTTGTGACAACTTTCATTAGCAGGCACAAAGGCTTGAGCAAAGCTTGTCTCTTAGAATGGGTTTCCTTGGATGTAGCTCTCCCTTAGTGTCTCAGGGAAGGTGATAAAAGGACCCTTTTATGAGTTGTCAGGGTAGTAGATAAGATGATGTTGTGGCTCTCTACTATCCCTTTCAGCCACATGAAGGGTTGAACTTTGTTGATTGCTGGAAGAGCTGCTTGGTGGATTTTGCATGTTCATCTCCATCTGGTAGCCACTAAGGATACCATACACCTCTATGAGAGTAAGGGTACTGAGGTTTTTTAGTTCTATTAATGGCCACACAATAGTGAGTCCATTGTATTGGAAGAGAGAACATGAACTTTCTCACAAAGTCACTATTCTCAAGTATTGTTAAGTCATCATTTCACCTGACTTGTAGGAAAGGTTCTCAAACTACTGCTTCATGAGGTCCTTCTTGTTTTCTTTTGCTTTCTTAGACCCCTCATATATAAGCTTCAATGCATCCCAGAGCTACTTAGCAGTTTTACACATCTTAAAGCCTCTGTATATAGAGTTTGGAAGAGTAGTTTGGAGAGCGGTCATGGCTTTCTGATCTACATAAATTTTCTTCCAATCTTCCTCAGAATAATCAGCCATTTCCTTTGGAATCATCCCACCTCTAGTAGTGGCTGAAGAGGTACTTGGGATGTGAGGTCCTTTAATGACAGATCTCCACATCTTACTGTCTTGAGACTTGATGAACCCTTCCATACGTTGTCACCGAGTATCAAATTCATTAGGAGTGATCAGTGGAGACTTAGTCATGGTATCAGTTTCTATATCAGCCTTTGAAATAGTTACCATTTGAGCTGATAAGTGTTTTGTGAAACTAAAGAGATCTAAGATGGTGAGATCTTACAATCATGAGCCTGAAAAGCTCTGATACCAATTGCAAGACCAGTGAAGAGGGTCAATGCAATAGTTTCACAATGTTAGGAGAGTTATAACACATAGCAGATCAAAAAAGGAACTGGTTTTTGATGAAACAAAGAACGCAAGTAAAAGAACAAAAACAAGAACAAGACCAAGAACACTCAAATATGGTTTTCAAGAATGATGTATATTGCTATCAATTTCTTACTAGTGTTACAAAGCTTACATTTAAAATACAAGTACTTGAGATACTTTATACTACATCCTACAACCGTCCATACTTTGAAGGCTAGCTGGAAACACTAATCTAGACAATAAGATAAATGTAGAGTCAAAAGGCAGATTGCCTTTTGACTATCACTATGACATGCCATAGCTCACATCCTTATCTATTACAAAAAGGATAAAAGTACATAGTTGGAAAGTTACAGACTCAACACCTTAATCTATAGTTGACAAAAGCATGGACTTTTCACCAACTCATGCAAGTAGGTGAGTCTTCAGAGATGGCAGCGAAAAGGTGTTTCAGCTTTTGTCAAAATTATGTCAGAGAATACATGCCTTCTTTGTCTTTAGAAGAAATCAGTCTTGGCTTTAGAAGAATTGCTCTTTTGCCTTTCGAAGACTTGATACTTAGCATAATTCACTGCCTTATATCAAATCTTCTAAAGTAACTTCCCTGTACTTCACATGTGCATGTTAAGAGTTCTTTGGTTGCTCTTTGGTTGCATCAGCCTCTAAGTGTAATCCTTGTAGTATATCTACCTCAAGGGGTCAGTCACAAGATCAACCACATTCAGCAAAAGAAGATGCTTGTACCACTAATGAAATCAAATTTAAACACATATTGAACATGAACATATAAGAACAATATTCAACATGAACAGGTTGATTTCCCCAAGGATCTTTTCAAAATCTCTCAATAATCAACAAACATGAACCATGGTGCGGAAACCCATGATAGATGCTATGAAATCAGTGTGTGTGAGTGATTGTGTGTGATTGAATGCTTGAAAATAATAACTGCTTGTTTGATTGATTGTTTAAAAGCTTACAAAGGATTAGGGTAGAATGCTATTTATAGCCTATACACATAGCTATATATAATTACTAAACTACCCTTATATAAATGAAAAATACATAAATAATCCCAAGTCTACAAGCTATCCACTGTGATGATTGGTCGTCTGCTATGGATGTTTTGGTCATCCGCTGTGGAAGAAGATGACTTGTCTGCTATGCTTTGGATGCTGTCCGCTGTGAAGTGTTGATTGTTGTCAGCTATGAAATGTTCATCCGCTGTGGATGAACATCTGCTGTGGAATGTTCATTCGCTGTGGATGAACATCCGCTGTGGACTTGTATCCGTTGTCTGTTGTTCATCCGTTGTTTGATGTCTTCATCCGCTGCACACACTTAGACTTAAATCTTCATCCGCTGCATGTTGACCTTCATCCGCTGTGGGATGTCTTCATCCGCTACACACACTTAGACTTAAATCTTCATCCGCTGCATGTTGAGCTTCATCCACTATGGTATGTCTTCATCTGCATTGGAGCTTTGTTCATCCGCATTGTAGTACTTCATCTGCTGCGGGTACTTGTCAAAATTTCTTTTATCTACAATTCTGAAAAAGAAATTTAAACAAATATTAGTGAATGTTATGATTGTTAATAATAATAATGTGTTAGTAAAAGATTGTTTGGATGTTAGAACACATTATGTTTGTTATATGTTTGATTATGGCAAGAATCATCCTTTAAATCATTAATCCATTTATGCACTTGTTAAGTCCAACAATACTCCCCCTAAGGATGATGTTGCCAACTCTTTAATTTTTGCTTGTTAATGTTTTGTTTGTTAGTAAAATATGTGTGTGTTTTTGTTAATGATATGATTGAAATGTTAGTGTGTTATACTTAAACTGTTTGATGGTATGTTTGTGTTATGCATGATTGATTGTTAACATGTATGATTGCATGATTACTTATATGATTTCTTGTTACAGTTACTGTATGATTAACTATTACTGTCTGTTTTGTATGCTTGAATGTTGAACAGGATTGTTAGTGATAAACATGGTAGCAGAATTGTCAATATGTATGGGTGTTTGAAGAAAATTAAAGCCATAGTTAAGCATTTGGTTTTGACTCCAAAGCACTTAAGAACAGCATACAGAAGCAGCTATGTATTCTACTTCAGCTGTTGACACGGAGACATTTGTTTGTTTCTTGCACTGCCAAGAGATCAATCTTGATCCAAGAAACTGACAACCTCAGGTAGTGGATTTTCTGTTTTGATTGCATCCATCATAATAACTATTTGTGTATGCATATAAAGAGAAATCTCCATCTTTGGGATACTATAAACCAAGAGTTGGTTTGCCTTTCAAGTATCTAAAGATTCTCTTTACTGCATTGATGTGTGATTCTTTGGGATCTACTTGATATCTTGCACACATGCAGACTGCATACATGATGCCTGGTCGGCTTGCTGTTAGGTACATCAGGGAACCTATCATGGATCTATAAAGTTTCTGGTCCACTGCTTTTCCTTCTGGATCGGGTCCAAACTTTAATCCAGTTGCAAATGGTGTTTTGTTGGATGTGCAAACAGACATGTTGTATTTCTTCAATATCTGATTCACATATTTTCTTTGATTGATGAAAATTCCTTCAGCATCTTGTTGAACTTGAAGACCAAGGAAGAATGTAAGTTCTCCTATTGAGCTCATCTGGAATTTTGATTGCATAAGAGTTTCAAACTCTTTGCAAAGATGTATGTTTGTGGATCCAAAGATTATGTCCATCCACGTAGACTTGCATTACTAACAAGTCTTGTTATTTTCTTTTTAAGAACAATGTTTGGTTGATTTTCCCATGAGTGTATCCATTCTATAGTAGAAACTTTGATAACGTTTCATACCACTCCCTGGATGCTTGGTGAAGATCATACAGAGCTTTATCTAACTTGTAGACTCTGTGAGGGAATTCTAGATCTTCAAACCCCAGTGATTGAGTAACATATACCTCTTCATCTATCTTACCATAGAGAAATGCACATTTGACATCCATTAGGTAGACAGTGAAACTCTTGGATGAGGCATAAGCAAGGAATACTCGGATGGCTTCCATTCTTGCTACAGGAGCAAAGACATCATCATAGTCGATGCCTTCCTCTTGAGTATAACCCTGGGCTATTAGCCTTTCTTTGTTTCGGAAGAGCCACCTTGTGCCAATTGCATATTGACCTTCAGGTAGATCAACCAGCTTCCATACTTCTTGCTTCTTAAATTGTTGTAGTTCCTCTTGCATGGCTTCTATCCAACTGTTGTCTTTGAGTGCTTTAGTGATGTTTTTGGGTACAGTTAGGGATAAGAAACAGGAGTACAGACACATGTTTGCTATATCAGATTGACTTCAAGTTAATCTGGTATTGAGATCACTTATGATATTTTCTATGGGATGATCTTTATGAACTCTTGTAGTTGGAATCTAATCAACAGGATTTTTGGATCAAGATTGGTGATTGTTTAAGAAGGGGATGATGGTTGAGCAAGAATATCAGGAATTGTTTGTTTATCTGGCTGAGGGATCTCATTGAATGTTTGAGGTGAATCATGAAAGAAATATAAGATTTCATCTTCATGATGTGTGTCTGGTAATGAGTCGTAATCATCATCTTCTTCAGCATTGGTTGGTTGATGTGGTTTTGTTTGGTTGTGTGGTTGTGGTTGGGTGATCATAAGAGATAAAGATGATGGCATATTTGATGATGTTCCTTTTGATGTGTTGTTTGTTCTAGAGGAGTTGACACTGTTGTACTTGAAGGAGTGTTGTTAGTTCTCCTTGGAGGATCAGCAGTCAATGAAACATCAATGGTTGTTGGTGTAACCATTGGATACTCATGGTTATCCTTGGTATCTGAAACATCAAAATAAGATGTGTCGAATGATTTAGTTAAAGCATCAATATCGAACAACCAGCTTGATCCAATGACTTTCTTAGTGAAAGAATGTTCATTAAAAACAACATCTGTTGTTTCTTCCACTATATTTTGCCTTGGATAGCTTTTGAGCTTCTAGAGTATCCAACAAAGAATCCATCATCTGCTTTTGGAGCAAATTTGGATAATTGTTCTCTGGTGTTTAATATTGATACAGAATATCCAAATGCCTTAAGAAATCCTATGAATGGTTTTCTTTTAAACATTAATTCATAAGGCATTTTGGAATGTTCTTAGATGATTAATGTTTTGTTTTGTATGTAGCAAGCTGTGTTGATTGCTTCAGCCTAAAAGGATATGGGCAATAGAGAGTTAGAGCATAGATGTAGCTGCTTCTATCAATGTTTTGTTTCCCCATTCAGCTACTCCATTTTGCTGAGGAGTTCTTGCTACGCTGAATTGATGACTAATTCCTTTTTCTGCACAAAAAGAAGAAATGTAGTCATTCTTAAATTCAGTACCATTATCACTTCTTAAAGATTTAACTTTAAGATCTAATTGATTCTCAATCTTAGTGATAAAAGATTTTATTATGTCTGCTGTTTCTGACTTGTGTAGTAGAAAGAAAACCCATGTGAATCTGGTATAGTCATCTACTATAACAAGACAGTATTGCTTCTTTCCTATGCTTAGGATATTTGTTGGGCCAAATAGGTCCAGTGAAGCAATTTGAGTGGTGTGTTATTAGAGTTTACCAATTTTGACTTATGGGACACTCTATGTTGTTTGCCTTTCAGACATGCTATGCAGTGGTCTGTACAGAAGAATTCTTTTTATGGTAAACCTATTACTAGATCACCTTTTAAAAGTTGGTTCATTCTATTAAAGTTAGAGTGTCCTAATCGTTTGTGCCATAATTGGGAAACATCTTCTGATGCTTTTGATAATAAACAAGTTTTAGGGGTTGATGCTGAAACAATATTCATATCAACAATGTATGTATTGTTATGATGGGGAGTTTTCAAAAGGATACAGTCTTCTGGAATTTGAAACCCCGTCTTGAGGATGTAGCAGTTGTTGGAGTCAAATAAGGTGGCATAAAGTCTGGTGAGGAGTAAATATTCATATCAACAATGTATGTATTGTTGTGTTTAGCTGTGTCAGGAGAAGTACTTTGAGCCCTTCTCCTTTGAGAGATAATGTCTGGTGACTGTCTGTTGTGAGACTTATGTCTCCTTGTTGGTTGTTTAAAGTTATCATAAAATGTTTTGTCACTGTTTAAAACAACTTTTTGGTGAGGAGTATGTCTTAGAACTCCTCCTTTGTTCTTAATTTGAACACTTGTTTGTTTCTCAGTTGATTTCTCAACTTGAGCATGTTTGTTTTGCTTTTTATTTTTTTTATTAAAAAAGCAATTTGCTGTGCTGTGGTTATTTCTTTCACAAATTTAACAATAGTTTTAAAAATGGCATGTTTCAGTACTGTGGTTATTCATATGACAGTACTTGCAGTATTTACCATACTTGCATTTTTCAGTGGAGTGTGTGTATTGATCACACCACTCATAATATGGTAACTCTGATTTTGTTTGTTTGTTAGCAACTTTTGTCTTCAAATTTGATTTTGAGGGAATTTCAAAAGTTACTGTTTGTTGTTTTGGCTGAAATGTGGCTTTGCCTTTCCCTTTATTTACCTGTTTGGGAGAGACAGTGGAAGTTACAGTATTCCTTCCACCAGAACAGATATCAAAACCTTTAATCTGTTTTGTTTGTTTGTTTGATGTATCAGCCACACTTGAAACCTTTTGAGTTTCAGTAATTGGCTGAGTTGGCTCATCATCCAATAAATCATCTTTATCGTCATCTGTTGTTTGTTCATCAAATTCATTATTCTCTCCTTGATAAAAGTCAGATGATTTAATTTGTGGTGATACTGAACTTTTAACAAGTTTTATGAAAGGTGATTTTGATGTTAATGGTGATTTTGATGATGATGATGATGATGATTGTATGGAATCATCAGTCTTTTCATGAGTGTTAGGAGATTCATCCTGTTTGTTGGTCATTGAGTCAGGTAAAGGAATATAATTATCATTGTAAGGTTGGCTGACCTTGTTATATCCTAAACCTGAAGGGTCTTTGAATACCCTTTGTTGAGCAAGAAGTTCTTCGAACTTCTTGTTGCTTACCTGAAACTTCTGAAGTTTTACTTTAGTTACAGCATGCAATGCTTTTGATTCAATCAATGATGCAGAGAGATGCTCAATTTGAGCTGCTAGTGTTAATTTCTTAGACGTTAGTTTATCTAAGTCATTTTGTAATGAAAGTATTTTGGTTGCATATTGTTTATGTTCTAATTTAAACTTTCATTTAAAATGTTTGTTTCTATAACTTTCTTCGAAAGTTTGTCTGCATACTCTCTATATTTGTTGACCTCATCAATACATGCCTGTGTGCAGAGGTGCTCCTTTACCTCTTTTGGGATGTCTGATATTTTATCTTCAATATCTGCCATAAGGGCATGATCTGTAGATGGAATTTCAGCCTCATACAGGCTCCAATCACATTCACCATCTTGTTTGATTTTCATTGCAGAAGATTTTGAATGTTGATTTGGACTGTATAGTGTCATTTGTGGTGGGGTTATGGAGCTGGAATGCTGATTGGAGGTTACCTCATTTTTGTCTTATCAAAACCAATCCTGGTTTTCTTGTCCATGTTCAATCCCCGATTTCTTTGCAGAAACCTTTTAGATCTGTATGCAATCATAGCCATGAACCATTGAAGATCCATTTCTTCTACCATATCTGGTGAAAGTTCATCCAAATCTTGCTGAATGATCTGTGATGGTGTTAGACTTGCACCTAAAAATGCTTCAAAGCTTGTAAAAAAGGCTGCATAAGCTGCCTTTTGCTCTTTATTTTGCAGGATTATAGTAAGAGCATCCATTGGCTTTTCAAGTCTATGTATGTTGTTGGTTTGAGGTTCTGGCTGTTTGTTTGAGCTAAAGGTATGTGGATGTTGTTTACTCTGAGGTGTTGCTTCATGTGAAGCATGCACACCAGTATTTTTAGACTTATGTTTGTTGTTGGATGATTCAAGTGCTGAGAAGAATGATGTATCACTAGAGTCCAAAAATTCTTCATCTTCTTCTTTTCCAGTGTTTATCAGAAATGCACTGTCTGTTTGTTGTGGTTATTTGAATTTGTAAGCCTCTACATGTCTGATGTGATTGTTATTTCAGGATTTTTCATCCATTTCCAGAGCTTCAACCTTGGCTACCAGAGAGTCAAGGGATAGAGCTTCCAAATCCAATGTTGTCTTCATCAAGGATACTGACTGAGTCCAGCTTTCAGGCAGCGTGTGCAACATCTTCTTGTTGATTTCAACAACTTCATATTTTAGTCCATATACAATCATTTCATTTACTAACTGGACATATCTATGTAGCTGTTATGGGATAGATTCTCCCTGGATGTGATGGAAAGCTTCATATTGGGTTCTCAGTTTCTCTTTCTTGATTTCTCGTATTTCTTCACTTCCTTCACACATTGTGTAAAGAACTTTCCACAATTCATGAGTTGTTTTGAAATTTTCAACACGAGTCAAAATTTCAAAAGGCAATGTCATAGCAAGGATGCTATAAGCCTTCATGTCTATTTTGACCTTTTTCAGGTCATCACCAGCTACGTTTTTCAAGCTAACTGGCTTCTGTATGTTGTAATCTGGTCCAAGAGTCACAGGTATGAAAGGACCCTTGGTTATAAAAGTCCATAAATCAGGGTCTTGAAAAATTATCCGGTTCCAAAACATGATCTTCCATTGTTTGAAGTCTAACTTGTTCTTTAGTTTGGGTGGTTTTAGACCACTGTTTGTACCTAAAATTTCATCAGCCATGATTGTTTAGTTTTAACTTAACATTTTAAGTTAAATTTGTTTATTTTATTTTAGTCCGGTGCAAACTTTGTTTAATCCTAAGGTCTCTAGGATTTGTTTGTTGTTGATAAACCCTTTTTAATTAGATTTACCAAATAAAGGAAATGAATTTATGTCACTTTCAAATCCAATGACAGGAAATGAATATTCTGTAAAAGGAATGTTAACTTTCTAATTAATGCGGTTAATAGAAAGTCAAAACCCTAAAAAACACAAAAAATATTTTTAACAGATTACTTTTTGGATCAAAAAGTAACTTTTTGAAAAAGTTCAAAAGAAGATTTCGGATCTTCTTTGAATTTTCTGATGAACCAACACAATCTCCATAGATTATGAAGGATTTTGCAAAATCAAAACCTAGGGCTTGTTCTAGGGTTTTTGGTGGCGGCTATGCTGTTCTTCACAAAATCAACAATCGGTTTGTTGATTGAAGAACAAAAACCTGATTCACGTTAGTTTTTCACCAGAATAAGATGATTTTGAACAATCTGAATGATTCAAACTGTTCATAACAATGTATGTTTTGATGAAAATTGAATGAAACAGTACTTGAACACTTTTTATCAAAAACCCTTTAAAAACCGATAAGGTTTTAAGGTAATGAGATGATTTTTTGTGTTAAAAACTGTTGTTGAATGTTGAAAACAGATAGAACAATACCCGTGTATTGTTATATCAGAGAATACCCGTGTATTCTTATGGGTTTTCAGAGAATGTTTGATGATGAACAAAATGAAAACTTGTGTATGAATGATGTTTAAGCTTAAAAATCATAAACACTTCTTCAAAATGCACAAAAACATATTATCAAATCATGTTTGTAGCATTTAATGAATGTTAAGAGTAGAAGAAGATGGTTTTGATGATTTTTCAGCTCGTAAATGTATGGTTTGAAGCTAATGAACCGCTGAAATCATCTTGTTGATTGAGAGGATCGAAAATCAATGAATGGTTTGAGCCAAAGCTCTGATACCACATGATATTTATCAACACTTTATGATATTTATCATGTTTAGTTTTAATTAGATATGCTAATTGAGTACCCCACACTCAGAAGTATGGAAGAATTACCCTCCTTATGAAATGCAAGGTGGCACTTTATCATAACATGAACCAGACTACTTAGAGTATAAATTCTCATGATATGATCCACTTTAGGATTCTTTAAGATTTGATCCACATTGAGATTCTTTTATACTTCACTTTGGAAGTCGATCCTCCTTGGATTCTTTTAGCTTTGATCCATATTGGGATTCCTTTCTTTGCCTTTTTGGCATGCATCAACACTTTTAGTGCAAGGTTAACAAAGTCTATGCTCAGCATAACAAAAGTTGTCCTTATGTTTACTCCAGGTCTGTATTTACATACAATAAAAGAGAAACAGATGCTTTTATCAATGAGAAATTTATAAACCATTTTCGCATGGTATGTTTAGGTAACCATACAAGCAAACACTTGGAAAAGTCATTGCTTACCAATACCCAAAGATGGTTTTGGTCCATAATGCATATTGATTTAGTTCATCATAAATATGTGTATCTTGAATCCAAGCTGAGCCTAATGACATATCAAACAGAGTCTTGTTAGTCTTTATTGATTTGAAAAATAGATGCAGAAGATAGTAGATGAGTGTACTATCATTTCTCATGTAAATGCAGGAAGATTCAATAGAAATATTTTTGGACTTTTTCTTGATTTTAGAATTTTTAGAATTTTTGTTTTTGAGAAAATAAAGAAATGGCATATGTGTTATCAATTCAATAGAGATCATCAACAGTTAGTCCATGTAGCAATGTAATCAGACTAAGCAGATGGAACGAAACATCGGTTGTTTCTTGCATTGCCATCATAGTTTCTATGAATGATTGATGTCCTGCATTGAATCATAAACATCGGTTAATTTCTGCTCCATTTGGCTTAGTTGCATCATAAACATCATGAGCAGGAAGAACGTTCTTGTCTTGGGAAGGGATCAACCACTACAAACTTTTCTTGGGTTGGCAGACCTCCATAACTGTCCCTATTACACTAGCAAATCAGTTAGATATTTCAACCCAGGCCATTACTATCCTGAGCTGTCCATTAGCATCTTTATATGTGACTTGCTCGTATGTGTATGATTTTGCCTTATCTGATGATGTATCAGATTCACCTCCTGAAATTGTTTTCTTTCTCCAACATTATTTTGTTTTTAAACCAACTGACTCAACTTTAGTTTGTTTAACAAAAGGAGTTTGTTTGGCTTTTGAAAACCTTTTGGTTGGTTTAGAAAATCTAGTTTGCTTTTGAAAGTTTTAGGGAGGTGGAGCAAAGGATCTTTGTCTTTGATCATGTTTGTTTCTTCTGGGCATGTGATCATATTCATCATAAGAATTATAATCATGATTATAATAATTTTATGGATGTGATCTTCTATGACATCCATTATGCCAAGTATTATTCCTATATCTGTCATACTTATGTTGTGTGTATGACCTAGGATAATGTCTAGGTGCCCAATAATCATAAATATCATAATGTTTAAAATCATACCGATGTTAATATGATCGAGGAGAAGAGTAGCTATAACGGCTGGTGTAGTACTCATGCTCCGATCTCGATGAGTATGACTCTGATGGATGATAAGATCTTTGACCTCTTTTATGTTGTGATGTTGGAGAGTTGTTGTATGAACACTCTGAAGTGGTATGATTCTCCATGTCACAGTTTAAGCAGTAAGGAGAAGGTCTGGATTTTCTTCCCTTAGGCTTGGATGATGAAGTTGGATTTGATTGGAACTTCACAGCCTTTTGTCTTGGTTGTTTTTGTTGCTTTCTCTTGTGAGGACATATATATGTATCGCTCTTAGTGTTTTTACACTCAGAAGTGTTGTGTGAATCTGAATTGCATGTCTCGTAGAGAATTGGTTGTTGTTTTGGAGTTTCTAATGTAGCCTTTGAGGTTGATGGTTGGCTTGGATCAGGTGTAGAAGACTTGGTCTGACTTTTCTTCTTTCTTTTAGATCTGGTCTTCTTCCTCTTGACTTGTTCTTTGATTTCTTGTACCTCAGGCTTCTGTTTGTTCTTTAACTCCATCTTAATCTTTGCCTTGAGTTCAGCCTTAGGCATTTCTGGTTCAAGAAATCCTGCTGGTTTGAATTTCTCATATAGAACCATTGCCTTTTGTTTGTTGTCAGGCTTTGCTGCTTTGGATTTATGTGGTTGTGTTTGTTTTGGATTGATTTCTTCAATGACATGATTAATATATGTCAATGTTTCTTTGTTTGGTTGGTTGGTTTCTTTATCACTATCATCACTTGCAGGATCTCCATCTTGACCGTCACAGGAATGAAAGGTTTCATTCTGTGGAGATTCAGGTTTGAGGTACTGCTTTGGTGTTGTTTCCGGAAAAGTGATTTGAGTGATAGTGGATGGTTTGTCTGTTGGATGATGATCATGCATATTTGAATCTTCTTTGATTGGACTTGTCATTGAAGTTGACATTTCTGTGTAGTTATCATTGTAAGGAGGAGGAACAACATGGTATGTAGTTCTAGCACTCTTCTTTTGATCTCTTTATGCATTAAATAGTTCTTCTAACATGCTGGCAGTCATTTTTAAATTCTCAAGTTCAACTTCTGTTGATGCATGATCTGCTTTTGTCTTTGTTAGAGACTCAGTGAGTCTTGTAACTTGAGCTTAAAGACTAAATCTTTCTCCAAGGAGTTTGTATATATCCTTCAGTAGAGAATTGATTTTATCTTTAAAGGCTTTATGTTGTATCCTCAATTCTGCATTTGTAGCCTTTTCTGTATTGATTGCTTTGTTAAGATGCTCAATGTAATGTTGCAAGTTATTGATTGTTTTGGTTGTACTTGCTTCTGTTATTTTGGCTTCAACTTCAGCCTTTGTGTTTGTCAACTTCACAGAGAGTTTAGTTGATTGAGCATTTAGCTTGTGATTTTCTTTAAGCAATTTATCAACTTCTTTCTCTAGTGAACTGATTTGATTTGCAGAAGTTTGTAGTTCCTCTGCATGTGAAGCTCTTTCCTCCTTTATCATGTATGATATATTGTTGCAATATTTTCGATATGCCTGAACTTCATCTATGCAAGCTGATGAGCATAGATTGATCTTTCTGTCTTCAGGAATTTCAGGCAATGGAGGAATGTTTGTGTTGTTGATGTTTGTGGCTTTTGTAAGCTCAGCAGTTAACTGTTCAAGTTGATTTGTTGTTGAACCATTTTGTCTTGCAACTGGTTCATTTCTTGAGTTAAACCGATGTTTTGTTGATTCAATGTCTTGATTTGTGCTTGATCATTTCTTTGAGATTGTTCCATCTCTGACCTGCATTTTATGAAATCATTAGACAATGTGTTGTTTGAGTTTGCAAGATCACACAAATCTAAATGCATCAGTTCTTTCTCAATGTGACTGATGTACAAGTGAATATTTGTCTTGTCAAACAATGAATTGTTGTTATTGTTTGATTTGCTACTGTTGTTTGGTTGTTTGCAGCTTTTGTTTGATTCGCTGCTGTTGTTTGGTTGATTGCAGCTTTTGTTTGACTTGCTGCTGTTGTTTGGTTGGTTGGAGCCATTGTTTGGTTGGTTGGAGCCATTGTTTGATTTGCTGTTGTTGTTTGATTGGTTGCAGCTTGGTTTGCTTTGTTTGAATTCTTGAAACCTCTTTCTACCTGCAGCAAGAAAGATAACTCGGTTTCTTGAAACACGAGTGTTAGTGAATGATGTTAAATTTTCCATTTTGTTTAAAAACAAAAATGATTTGAAAATTTTGTTTTGTGTTTAAATCAAAATCAAATTTAAACTTTAATTGAATCCAAAGAACGTCGAAACTCAATTTAATTAGATCGGCCTAATTAAAGAGTTAACATTGTTCAATTACAATTTATTTAAGCCAGACTAAGATTAATCTAGGCTTAACTAAAAAGTAATAATATTAGGATTTTCCTATTAAAATTAACTGATGTTACAAGTCTGCTGTGTATAGATGGTACCCAAGTTGTATGTTTAACATCCGCTGAGGATATTTTGAATGCCCACTATGGACAATGTTGTGTATGCTTTTGTTCCGCTGTGGACAGATGTAAAGGAGTGTGTCCGCTGTGAAGCTAAGAAAGACTGGGACTTCTGGAGTGAATCTTGTCCGCTGTGGACTTTAACACATAAGTTGTGGAAATAGTGCATAAGCTGTGTGAATAGTGCATCAACTGTGGAAATTGTGCATCAGCTATGTGAATAGTGCATCAGCTGTGCTAATAGTGCATCAGCTGTGTGAATAGTGTATCAACTATAAAAATTGTGCATCAGCTGTGTAAATAGTGCATCAGCTATAGAAATTATGCATCAGCTGTGTGAATAGGGCATCAGCTATAGAAATTGTGCATCAGCTGTGTGAATAGTGCATCAAATGTGTGAATAGTTCATCAGCTATGTGAATAGTGCATCAGCTGTGTGAATAGTGCATCAGCTGTGAATACTTAGAAAAAATGTATGTTCATCCGCTGTGGACTTAGTGTATCAGCTGTGGATGTAACACATCAGCTGTGGACACTTGGTTGCAAAAATGATAAAGATTGTCAGCTGTGGAATTAATGTATCAGCTGTAGGATTAGCTCATCAGCTGTGTATGATAGAACACTTAGTCAAAAATCAAATACAAGTGTAATTTGTATAATCTTTGTAAACATTGATTATGAATGAAATTTCACTTTCAAATACACAAATTGATGTTTGAATGATTGTATGATGAACAAATGAATCAAAATCTGAATCAAATCAAAGATTTGGCTGATTTTCAGATTTTAAAGCAGTTTGACTCTAAAAAAGTCAAACTTCATGTTCTTGAATGAACAAACTTTTGATTCTTGGGTTTCTGATGGAATTTGATAAAATAAAAGGTTATAATAGTTGTAGATAAGTGATTCTAAGCTAGAACAACAATCAAATTCATATAATCATCACCTAAACTCGGATTTAAATGATGAACACATGAAGAACACAATGAAGAACAAAAACCCAGATATAAGAATCAATGTTAAAAAATGAATGATTTGGATGTTGAAAATGATAAACAAACCTTAGATTTGATGTTTCTAAGCTAAAATCACTATCAATTTCAGCTAAACAACATCAGATTCATGATTTTTGATGATTTTCCTCAAGAACAGTGAACTTTTCTCAAGAACACAATTTTCAAAAATCTTCAAATTCAAGAGTTATGGATGTTCAATTGATATGAAACTTTGCAGATGTGTTAGTTATCAAAAACTAAAGCTATTAGAAGCTTAAATTCGATCAAACAACAACAAAATAAAAATTTCATGTTCATGAGTATTTGAAGACTTGAAGAACAAGTTTGCTTAAATCTTCAAATTAATGGCTCAAATGAACTTCAATTGATGTGAAAACTTGCATATCTTCATGAAATAACAAATCTAAGCTAATGGTAGCTTGATTTCATCAAAAACAATAATAATTTGCAGATCAAACTTGTGGTTCAAATTTTTTGTGAAAAATTTAAAGAACAAGGAGCCAAGGCTCTGATACCAATTGTGGAATTCCAATACAGATGGATCGGATATTGCAATCGTATTATTGTCATTTATCAGATCTATGATGCGGAATCTCACAGGCCAGTTGATGACTTCAAGTGAAGATCTAATGCAAGATATAGTGTATGATGATGAATGAATGATGAATAATTCAAGAACACATATCCATAAAATATTTCATTCATTCATATGTACGATTGCTAGGAGATTACAAGGGAGTTTTCAAAAAAATTCTCTCTCACACACACTCAACCTTATGTTTCTCTCACTAGACTAAATCTGTATGCTTGAATCCTTGTTTGTAAATTTTACAGTTTACATGTGTAATCTATGAATGTTTGATTTGTATGATGCAGAAAAGATTTGTTTTGATTGTTTGATATGTTAAACATGATTGTTTGTTTATTTTGTCTATTTTTTTGTTAGAAACCTCTATGAATGTGATGGATCAGCTTCTTCTGCCTGTTTCTGGACATCTTCTGTAGCCTTCAAAGTGTCTTCTATATCTTGTTCTATGGCTTGATCTGTTTCAGCTTCTTTTACTTGGGTCAGTCAAGGCTGTGATCTTCAAGGCATTTCTACAGTTGACTATGTGTTCAACAAAGTAGTTTATTGCACTTCTCTGGTCATCATATTTTCTTTCAATGGTAAGATGCACTAGCTGTTCCAATGTTGACTGATCGAGGCTTTGAACATCTATGTTGCTCACCAGAGTGGTGACAACTTGTTTACCCTTTAATATCTCCAAATTGTTCTTTTCTAAGATTCTCATGCCAGTGATTCCTTCTATGTGTGTTAGGGGTTGCTGCTTAGTTTCTAATCTTTGTTTGAGAGCTGCTTTCACATAGACTGTCCCCAGAATTCTCAGCATGTGTATGAAGTAACAACAGTCTCCTTTGCACAAAACATCTTCTATGGCTGGAAATGTTTTTCTTTTCAGAAATAATACATAAGATGGGTGTAGCAATTTAATCTCTACTGGATCAAATAATCTTATGATTACACAAATATTGTTCTTATGAATAAAATTACATTTAAGTCCTAATGATTACACAAATATTGTTCTAAGCCTGATAAATTATCTGTTACTGATGCGTGACTGCCAGATGCTGATGTCATTCGGGACGTCCGCTGATGTTAACTGTTGACTTTGACCACGGTTGACCAAGCTTGACCAAGTTTGACTTTGGTCAATTTTCTTCGTTTTGATCATATTTTTAGCGTAGCTTCACCGTGTCAGTTTTGGTAATCATCATGAGATTCGGAACTTAGGTTTTGGTAAGTATCACCTTCAAACAATCCAACAACCACAAACAATATGGATCATCCATCACTTGCTCATTACTACTCATCAGATGAAGAGACTCATGATTGTGGTACTAGACAATCTAATGATAAGGAAACTTGTGTGACAAATGATGAAGATAGAATTAATTCTATAGATGAACCTGTCAATCCATCTGCAGAACTTCTTGAAACAAATTTCTCCAATTTAGATCTATCTTAGCAACTCTATAATCTCAAGACTTAGAATTCATAAAGAGAATCCAGTTGAGAATGTCATCAGAAATGTAGATGCTGGTGTCAAGACAAGAAGTAGGGTGAATGAAGCAAACATCTGTTTCTTTTCATGCTTCCTTTCTCAAGTAGAACCAAGAAAAGTTGATGAAGCCTTAAGAGATAACAGCTGGGTAAAAGCTATACAAGAGGAGCTTCTTTAATTTGCTATATAGAAGGTTTGAAAACTATGTGCTCTTCCTAAAGGAAAGACAGCAATAAGGACCAAATGGGTTTTGAAAAACAAGAAGGATGATAGGAGCATTGTTATCAAGGATAAACTCAGACTTGTGGTACAAAGGTACACATAAGAAGAAGGGATTGATTATAATGAAATATTTTCTCCTGTGGCTAAGCTTGAAGCAATCAGAATTTTTCTAGCATTTGCTGCCTTCAAAGACTTCAAGGTATTTCATATGGATGTCAAGAGTGTATTCCTATATGGTGAGATTGATGAAGAAGTTTATGTCTGCCAACCTCCAGGCTTTGAAGATCCCAAGTATCCAGATCATGTATGCAAACTTGATAAAGACCTTTATGGTCTTCATCAAGCCCCAACGAAATGGTGTGAAGCATTCTTTACCTTTCTCCTTAAGAATCGATTCACCAGAGGATCCATAGATAAAACTCTCTTTACCAAGAATGTGTAACACCCGGAAAATTTCAGCATGAAGAAAAGAAAAGAAAGCAATGGTGAAAAAGAGAATTATTATAAAACAAGGGGTTAAAAGCGGGCAAGGGCCAAACTTGCCCATAATGGGTTCAAAAAGGTGTTAAGGCTGCCCATACTTCTCTCTCTCATGCAAGAAGTCTCGGCTGAAGAAAGAAGAAGAAGTTTCACCCGGTTTTAGAGAGATAAAGTCTTCAAAAGGTAAGATTCTATGGTGTTCTTCTCAGTTTCAGTTGAGTTTTCAGCTTCTGGACTGATCTTTAAGTGTTTCTATGTGTTCGGTTGTGTGTTTTCGTGTGTTTAGGTGTTAGAACTCCAGGTTGCTCTCGGGTTTGGAGGATTTTTACTCGAAAGCAGTTAGAGGTGAGTTCTAGATCCCCTCTTTTAAATGTTTTCTACTTATTTGAGACTGGTATTTAACTCATGCTTTTGAAGCAAATTATGATTTTCCATGTATGGTACGGTTGTTTGTGATGATATAGTTATGTTATGTGATTTTCATGATGATTGTATAATGTTTAAGATATTCTAAGTGTTAGACTGATAGATCTAAGCTAAGTTCATGTTAAGATGATGTTTGGGACTAGAAATTTCATAAGTTGCATCACAGGTACTGGACTTGGTGTCTGCTGAGGACACTGTGTGTCCGCTGTGGACACTTGGTTATAAACAAAGTGTCCATTGTGGATGTTGGTCATCCGTTGTGGACATGTCCGTTGTGGATTTGCATGTTCGCTGTGGACACTTAGGCATTTTGACTGTCCACTGTGGACTTGGTCATCCACTGTGGACTTTGGTTGTCAGGTGTGGGCATTTGTTCATCTACATTTGATAAGTGTTCATCCGCATTTGTCAAGTGTTCATCCGCATTTGCTACAATTTCATCCTCATTTGTTCTATCATCATTTCTTTGGACACTTAGAATATTTTCTGAAGACTTTTATCCGCATTTGTTCATCCGCATTAGTATTGTTCATTCGTATTTCTTTGGGGACTTAGAATTATTCTGAAATTTTGGGAATAGAATTTAAGTGTTATGTACTGATGTATAAGGAAAGATTATGCTTGTTTAATGTTTCTAATGTTTGATTCTCTTCTTATGGACTGCTTGTTATGGATAGTTATTATTATACTTTATGGTATGTGATTATTAAAACAATGAATATTTTAAAAGTATTATTCATATCCAAGTGGACACAAAGAAATAAAAGAAGATAGTGGAACTTAATGAATGTTACCCCGGGCCCTTATAATCAATGGAAAGCCTTGCAAGCATAATGGAATGAGGTGCACGACCATGTTGTCGTTAGCTCAACTGATGTGTGACTGATTCAGGATGCACATCTGGGGTCTAATCCTGGGGATTGACCAAATCAATGGGACCTGTATTCATGAGCAGGCTTCGTGCCTAGCAGTGTGGGTCAACTGTCGAATGGGTTAGCTACCAATAAATCGTTTGCCGACAGGGGTTCGGTATTTATTGCATATCAGTTGGCAGGTAATGGTGTTGCTGGGGATGGCACGAGGTTGAGCTACCTAGCAAATAAGGACTGGCATCCATGACACGCTGAAAAGTTATTTTTGTTTTGAAATGCAACTAGATGTTCTTTTTGTAACTGGCAACAACAATGTATTTCTTGGCAAAAGTAATTGTTAATGAATGTTATGGTTTTTATTAAATTAATCCGCTGCAAAGTTTCCTTGTTTTGATGAATCTGAATGTGTTTTAATATGAAAAGTGCTATGAAACTGTGGGGTTTCCGGGAACGGGGCCTTACGAGTTGGTATCAGAGCCAAAGTTTAAAAGAATTGGGTAAATTATTTTTTCAAAATCTAAACTGAAAATTGTACCAAATAGAGGGATGTCAGCCCAAGTAGCTACGTGCCATCCGGTAATTTTTCATAAAGTTAACCGTGCACATGTGCTATTTGATTTATGTGCTTAGTAGATTTGAATACTGATGTAGTCTGGATAGGGAATGCTTGGGGGATGAAGAGTAAAGTAAGTGGCTAATCACAACTGGACACTGTAATTAGGGACTTACTATACTTGACATAATCTGAGCTATTACCTTGAATGACCTTGTTAGTGTTTGAATCTTATAGGAGGTAGATCTTATAGCGGGTAGGAAATTTGGGAAGGCAACCCGAGGCGGTGCTCGTGGCGGGCGTACTACTGGGCCACTTGTCACCCGAAGCAAGGCTAAGGCTCCTGAGATTATTCATGAGGACACATACCTCCATAGCCACCAAGAGGGTGCAGGATCAGCTACCCTCAAGTCTACGGTAAAGGAAGCTATTGCTGACGAGGTCTACAACATCATGCAAAATATGTTGCCCTCAGTAGTGATCGAATTGTTAAGGGCTGTTAAGGAGGGTGAGAGAACTGATGATGCTAGGAGGAAGGAGAAAGCAGAGGAAGAGCCATCTAGCCTAAGGGTTGTAATTCATGATGATGATAGTGACGGGGAGAAGGAGACCGCTAAGGGGTGCACCTATGGGGGGTTTCAGAGGTGCAAACCCCCGACCTTTGACGGTAACGGCATTGCTACTGCTGCTCATCGTTGGGTTCTTGAGATGGAGGCAGTCCTAGACATCAGTGAGTGCCGGGAGGATCAAAAGGTGAAGTTTGCCTCCTATTCTTTCGTTGACTTGGCATTATGCTGGTGGGACAACATTGTCCAAGCCGAGGGGAAACGGTCTATTGCAAGGATGAGGTGGTTGGATTTGAAGGAACTGGTACTAGAGGAGTGCCACATCAGGAGTTAGACAAAATTAAGAAGGAGCTCTTGTATTTGGACGCTAGAAACATGACTCATCAAGACTATACCTCTAAGTTCAATGAACTTGCAAGACTTGTGTCGGATGTAGTAACTCCAGAGTCCAAGAAGATTAAGAGGTACATGCAGGGTTTGCCCGTGGACATTAGGAGGAACATGATAGCTGCTAGACAGAGCACTTTTAGTTCTGCGGTAGATTTAGCCGGAAGGTTGTATGATGAGAGGGACCCGGTGCCAATTCAGAGGAAGGTTGAGAAGAGTTGGAACAAGAACGGTAATGGGAAGAGGTTTAGGGGTGACCACTATGGGATCGTGGAAAAGAAGATGAGGATTAAAGATCGCCACCCAGGATTGAGTAAGGGGAACAACTGGAGGGAATGTAAGAAGTGTGAGAAGGTTCACATGGGTGAGTTTAGAGTGGGGACGAACCGATGTTTTAAGTGTGGAGGCGAAGGCCACTATGCTAAAGAGTACAAGGTACCGCGATGTTATCAATGCGGGGAAGTAGGCCACTCGGGCCGAGATTGCAAGAAGGGTGGAGCAGGGAGCTCAGGGCCTAGACTATGGGTGAAAAAGGGAGAAGTGAGAGCACCAAAGACAAAGCAAGGGCATTCAACATGACCCAGGAAGAAGCCATAGTGAACCCTGAAGTAGTTTCAGGTATGATTTTTGTAAACCAATTGTATGCTTCCATGCTCTTCGATTAGGGTGCTAGTAGAAGTTTTGTATCTGCTACCTTTTATCGTGTAATGCATGGTAAGAATAAGAAGATAGACGTGCCCTTCTATGTAGAGACAGCGATAGGAAAGTCTACAAAAGTGACTGATGTGATAGACGATTGTCTCGTAGAGTTGGACGGTCATAAGTTTCCTGCTATATTGTATGTGATGGCCCTAGGAGGTTTTGATGTGGTGTTAGGTATGGATTGGTTGGCAGCCTACAAAGCGAACATTGTTTGCTGAAAGAAGACGATTTGTTTGACTGCGCCCGATGGCAGCTTGGTTACGATACATGGAGACAAGGAGTGCATTACACCGCGAGTGATCTCGATGATCACGGTAGAGAAGTTTATGAGACAAGGGTGTGGTGTGCTTACCTGGCCTATGTGAAGGATGTGGATGCTACCGTGCCTTAGATGTCAGGCGTGCCGGTAGTATGCGATTTCCCTGTTGTGTTTCCCGAAGACCTACCAGGGGTGCCACCTGACCGTGAGATCGAGTTCTAGATTGATCTGATACCTGGTGTCCAACCTGTTGCGAAGGCGCTGTATCATCTTGCTCCCTCTGAGATGAAGGAATTGATGACCCAGGTGCAAGAATTGTTAGATAAGGGGTTCATCCGACCGAGTATCTCTCCCTGGGGTGCTCCGGTCTTGTTTGTAAAGAAGAAGGATGGTAGCATGAGGATGTGCATCGACTACAATCAGTTGAACAAGTTGATAGTAAAGAACCGGTACCCGCTTCCGAGGATTTATGACTTGTTTGATCAACTCCAAGGCGCTAGCTAGTTCTCAAGGATAGATCTCTGATCTGGTTATCACCAGCTAAAAGTTAAAGAGCAGGATATACCAAAGACCACATTTCGAACACGATATGGGCATTACGAATTCCTCGTTATGTCTTTTGGTTTAACCAACACGCCAGCTGCTTTTATGGATTTGATGAATCGGGTGTGTCGACCGATGTTGGATAAATCAGTGATTGTGTTTATCGATGATATCCTGATTTATTCGAAGAGTGAAGAGGAGCATGCCGGTCACATTCGTGAGGTATTGGAGACGCTTAGAAGAGAGAAGCTGTATGCTAAGTTCTCCAAATGCACGTTCTGGTTGCCGGAAGTTCAATTTTTGGGTCATGTGGTTAATTCTGAAGGGATTATGGTGACCCGGCAAAGGTGGAGGCGGTAATGCAATGGAAATCTCCAAAGACGCCATCCGAGATCCACCGTTTCTTGGGTTTGGTAGGCTACTATAGAAGATTCATCCAAGAGTTCTCCAAGATAGCTTCACCATTGACCAAATTGACCCGTAAGTATTTGAAGTTCGTATGGGGTCAAGAGCAGGAGAATGCTTTCGAAGAGTTAAAGACAAGATTGACTCAAGCTCTTGTCTTGACGTTACCTGAAGGGAATGAAGACTTAGTGGTCTATTCAGATGCTTCTTATTCAAGATTAGGTTGCGTGCTGATGCAACGGGGAAGGGTTATAGCCTACAGTTGAAGATCCATGAGGCTAACTACCCTACTCATGACTTGGAGTTGGCGGCTATGGTTTTTTCATTGAAGATTTGGAGGCACTACCTATACGGGACGAAGTGCACCATCTTCACTGATCACAAAATTTTGAAGTACTTCTTCGAGTAGAAGGATCTCAATATGAGGTAGAGGAGATGGTTATAGTTGATCAAAGACTATGATTGTGAGATCCATTACCATCCGGCCATGGCCAACGTGGTGGCGGATGCCCTTAGCCGAAAAGAGAAACCCGAGCCGATTCGGGTGAAAGCTTATCAGTTGGTTATGACCTCCGATGTGATGAAGCAGATTAAGGAATTTCAGGATGAAGCGCTGAAAGAAGATCAGATTAACTCCGAAAGGATGAAAGGTCTAGTCGCCAAACTAGGGGAGAACACTCTTGGTGTCCGGACTCGATCGGGGCTAATGTGGATTCCTCGTTATGGGGGTCTACGTGAGAAGATCATGGATGAGGCTCACAAGACTCGATACTCAATTCATCCCAGTGCTACAAAGATGTATCATGATATGAAGAAAGATTACTGGTGGCCAGGAATGAAGGGCGATATGGCGGGGTATGTGAGTAAGTGCCTTACTTGTTTACAAGTGAAGACAGAGCACCAGAAGCCATACAGGAAGATCCCACCCTTGGATATACCCGAGTGGAAATGGGAGCACATCACCATGGACTTCATTACAAAGTTACCGCGTACGGAAAGGGGATACGATGCCATATTGGTGATAGTTGATCGTCTGACGAAGAGTGCTCACTTTCTACCGATCCACGAGACGTATTCATCTGAGAGGTTGGCGTATCTGTTCATCAAAGAGATAGTGACTCGTCATGGCGTACCAGTGTCTATTGTGTCTGACCATGACACTCGGTTTACATCTAAGTTTTGGAAAAGATTTCATGATGCGATGGGGACGAGGTTACATATCAGTACGGCTTACCATCCTCACACAGACGGTCAGTCGGAGAGGACGATTCAGATGCTGGAGGATATGCTACGAGCATGAGTCATTGATTTCAGTGGAAGTTAGGACGAACACTTACCGTTGGCCGAACTCTCATATAACAACAGTTATCATGCCACCGTTGGTATGCCTCTATATGAAATGCTATATGGTAGGAAGTGTAGAACTCCTTTATGTTGGGGTGACATCGGGCAAAAGGAGGTAGGTGGAATTGAGGTGATCGAGGCTGCGACCGAAAAGTTGGAAAAGATCAAGGCCTTTATGAAGGTGGCAAAAGATAGACAAAAGTCGTATGCCGACAAGAGACATAGACCGATTGAATTCAAGGTGGGTGATAGAGTCATGCTGAAGGTCTCGCCTTGGAAAGGGATCATCTGGTTTAGGAAGCAGGGAAAGTTAAGTTCGAGGTACATAGGGCCCTTCCGAATCATTGCCTGAGTAGGAGAGGTGGCCTATCGACTGGAGTTACCCGATGAGTTAAGTGGGATTCATCCGACATTCCATGTATCTCACCTAAGAAAGTGTTTAGCCGATGAACATATGATCGTGCCACTAGAGGATATAGAGGTGGATGAACGACTCAATTATGTGGAGCAGCCAGTAGCCATCATTGACAGAAAATAGAAGAGGCTAAGGAATAAAGTGGTTCCACTTGTGCAAGTACAGTGGAGACACAGGAAGGGGTCCGAGTCTGCGTGGGAGACTGAGGAGGAAATGAGACAGCATTACCCACAGCTGTTCGAGAAGTGACAAGTTTCGGGGATGAAATCTATATATGGGGGGTGGACTTGTAACACCCAAAAAATTTCAGCATGAAGAAAAGAAAAGAAAGCAAGGGAGAAAAAGAGAATTATTGTAAAACAAGGGGTTAAAAGCGAGCAAGGGCCAAACTTGCCCATAATGGGTTCAAAAAGGTGTTAAGACTGCCCATACTTCTCTCTCTCATGCAAAAAGTCTCGGCAGAAGAAAGAAGAAGAAGTTTCACCCGGTTTTAGAGAGAGAAAGTCTTCAAAAGGTAAGATTCTATGGTGTTCTTCTCTATTTCAGTTGAGTTTTCAGCTTCTGGACCCATCCTTAAGTGTTTCTATGTGTTTGGTTGTTGTTTTTTCGTGTGTTTAGGTGTTAGAACTCCAGGTTGCTCTCGGCTTTGGAGGAGTTTTACTCGAAAGCAGTTAGAGGTGAGTTCTAGATCCCCTCTTTTAAATGTTTTCTACTTATTTGGGACTGGTATGCATATTTAACTCATGCTTTTGAAGCAAATTATGATTTTCCATGTATGGTATGGTTTTTTGTGATGATATAGTTATGTTATATGATTTTCATGATTATTGTATAATGTTTAAGATGTTCTAAGTGTTAGACTAATAGATCTAAGCTAAGTTCATGTTAAGATGATGTTTGGGACTGCAAATTTCATAAGTTGCATCACAGGTACTGGACTTGGTGTCTGCTGTGGACAATGTGTGTCCGCTGTGGACACTTGGTTATAAACTATAAGATCATCTGAAGATTATGAGGCTGATGCAACCAACAAGCCAGAACAACCAAGTCTTCCATGCATGCACTAAGGAACAAAGATGAACTAGCTTTGGAAGTATTACACTCTCAAATGTGTCTAAGTGTAAGATCTTCCGAAGCTAACAGTTCAGAAGGAGTTACTTCGGAAGTTTTACACTCAAACAGAAAAATATTCTAAGTGTGAAATCTTCCGAAGCCAAAGACCAGTATCTTCCGAAGCCAAAAATAAAATCTTCCGAAGCTTTAGAGACAAAGTCTTCTGAAGCTGTGAAGGCTGATTTCTTCAGAGGACAGAGAAAATATGCTTTCTCTGAATCAACTTTTGATAAAGCTAACACATTTTCCGCTGCCTGCTCTGGTGGTTCACCTACTTTACACAAGTTGGTGAAACTTCCATGCTTTATCAAAAAGTAGGAATGGTCTTTGTCTGTAACTTACCTTACTTGTTCTTGTAGACTTTTTGTATTAGGAAAAGTCAGTGAGCTATGGCATGTCATAGTCACTAGTCAAAAGGCAATCTGCCTTTTGACTTTAGATTGATCTTGTTGTCTAGATTAGTCAAATCCCAACTATCTTTACATGTAAGTGACGGTTGTAGGTTGTAGTATAAAAGTGTCTCAGGTCCTTGTAATTTCTTTATGCTTTGTGACACTTGTAAAAGAACTTAAGATCAATATACAACATCCTTGAAAACCAATCTTGTGTTCTTGTGTTGTTCCTAGTTCTGTCTCTTTAATTTACTTGTATTCTTAGTATCATCTGTCTCAAGTTACCAGTTCCCTATTTGAATTGTTAAGTAATCTAAGATCTCTCCTCAATGTGAAACTAAGGGTTAAGTACCCTTACCCCGGTCCTGCATAAACAAAGTGTCCGTTGTGGATGTTGGTCATCCGCTGTGGACACTGTCCGCTGTGGACACTTAGGCATTTGGACTGTCCGCTGTGGACTTGGTCATCTGCTGTAGACTTTGGCTGTCTGCGATGGGCATTTGTTCATCTGCATTTGTTAAGTGTTCATCCTCATTTGTCAAGTGGTCATCCGCATTTTTCAAGTGCTCATCCGCATTTGCTACAGTTTCATCCACATTTGTTCTATCAGCATTTCTTTGGACACTTAAAATATTTTCTGAAGACTTTCATCCGCATTTGTTCATCCGCATTAGTATTGTTCATCCGTATTTCTTTGGGGACTTAGAATTATTCTGAAATTTTATGAATAGAATTTAAGTGTTAAGTACTTATGTATAAGGAAAGATTATGCTTGTTTAATGTTTCTAATGTTTGATTCTCTTCTTACGGACTGCTTGTTATGGATAGTTATTATTATACTTTATGGTATGTGATTATTAAAACAGCGAATTTTTTAAAAGTATTATTCATAACCAAGTGGACACAAAGAAATAAAAGAAGACAGTGGAACTTAATGAATGTTACCCCGGGCCCTTATAATCAATAGAAAGCCTTGCAAGCACAATGGAATGAGGTGCACGACCTTGTTGTCGTTAGCTCAACTAATGTGTGACTGATTCATGATGCACATCTGGAGTCTAATCCTGGGGATTGACCAAATCAATGGGACCTGTATTCATGAGCAGGCTTCGTGCCTAGCAGTGTGGGTCAACTGTCGAATGGGTTAGCTACCAATAAATCGTTTGCCGACAGGGGTTTGGTATTTATTGCCAACCAACAATATAGGCTCTTGCTTTGTGAAAACCTAGACAATGAAAGTGAAAGATAATGAAAGAAAGAAAGATAAAAATCTCTTAATGATTGATTATGTATAATGATGAATGATCACCAAGTGAAGTTTGCAAAAGTATATTTTTCTATATTATTAAACTAGAACTCATTTAGCAACACTGGCTTTTTATATACATATTAGTTGGTAGGTAATGGTGTTGCTGGGGATGGCATGAGGTTGAAGCTACCTGGCATCCATGACACGCTGAAAAGTTATTTTTGTTTTGAAATGCAACTATATGTTGTTTTTGTAACTAGCAACAACAATGTATTTATTGGCAAAAGTAATGGTTAATGAATGCTATGGTTTTTATTAAATTAATCCGCTGCAAAGTTTCCTCGTTTTGATGAATCTGAATGTGTTTTAATATGAAAAGTGCTATGAATGATCAACTGTGGGGTTTCCAGGAACGGAGCCTTACAGAAAGTGGATTTGGATATCATTTTGGTACAAGTGTTTATGGATGATATCATCTTTGGGTCAACAAAAGGGAGCTTGTGCAAAGCCTTTGAAAGTCTCACGAAGTCAAAGTTTGAGATGAGTTCTATGGGAGAGCTCACTTTCTTTCTGGGTTGCAAGTAAAACAAACCTCTGATGGTATATTTATAAATTAATCTAAGTATGTAAAGGACATCTTAGTAAGATATCAAGCTATTGAAGCTAAAGCTGCAAAAACCCTAATATGAAAGACATGTTCATGAACTCCTGATCTTGAGAAGGAAGCATTTGATCAATAGCAGTTCAGGGCCATTATTGGATCTCTTTTGTATCTCACAGCCAACAGACTAGATATCATGTTTGCCACATGCATATGTTCAAGATTTCAAGCTGCTCCAAAGCTGTCACATCTAATGGCTTCCAAGAGAATTCTGAAGTATCTCAAAGGGGACCTAAGTTAGGATTATGGTACCCTAAGAGTGCTGATTTCAATTTCTATGGATATACATATAGTGACTATGGGGAATGCAACATCAACAAGAAGTCCACATCAAGAGGATGTAAATTTCTAAGGGGAAGATTAGTTTCATGGCAATGCAAGAAGCAAACCTATGTCTCCACACTGAAGCAGAGTACATCGTTGCATAAAGTTGTTATGCTCAGGTGCTATGGATCCAAACTCAACTCGGAGATTATGGAGTAACCTTCATGAACACTCTAATCCACATTGACAACAACAGTGCTATCTCTATCACCAACAATCATGTTCAGCATTCAAATACAAAGCACATTGACATCAAATATCATTTCATTAGAGATTATGCAGAAAAGAAAATAATTAAATTAATTGAAGTCCATACAAAAGAACAATATGCAAATTAATTCACAAAGGGTTTTGATGAAACTAGATTTAAATATCTTGTATCTCCTATTAGGATGATGAAATTTGAATAACTAAATGATTTATATAATGATATTTGATAATATTGTAGAGAAATGCATCGTTTGATAAAATGCGAAAATCTGTGTATTTGCCGAAGTTTACAAATAAGCAGATAAATAGGTATCTATCGAATATCTGCAGAGAAATAGGTATCTGTTGAATTATACAAATCAGCAGATAACGGGGTTATACAGGGTATCTGCGAATGAGGGATTCGGCAGATAGGATGATTTCAGCACATGTATTTTGAAAAAGATCCCGTAGGTCCCACTTTCATCTTCCGATGCGTAGTGGCGCCAAAGAAGTTTGCCTGAAAAGACTGTTCCATTATCACCTGTCATTAATTTTATAGTTAGGGTGGTAAAACATTTTAAAATTCACATGTATATATATTTTTCACAACTGTTAAAATCTAAAGTTTTCCCACCATTGTCATTCTCACTCTTCTTCACAAAGCAAGCCATTAAGCCTTCAAATTTCTTAAGCCCTACCAAACTCAAGAAACTTCCAATAGATGCTCAAAGTCAAACCCTAGAATTCAGACCGAATCATAATATCACCGCATCATTTAAACCCATTGGTGATCCGGTCTATGATCATGTACTTCAATTTCTACGCAATAGCGCCTATGCTTTTATGATATCCATAGACCCGGTGATCTGTGAGACACACATTCTGGAATTTTGGAGTACATATTTCATTCAAAGGGAACATGGAGTAAAAGTCCTTAAGGCAACAATGCAAAGACTGAAGGTCACTATCTCATGTGCCAAAATTTGTCAACATCTGAAGTTGAACAACGGAAATGGTGAATCTTATTTCTCCAAAGAAGTGGTAAGGGCCGCCTTCAAGGAGATGGGATATGAAGGACCCCTCCTGGCATCCACCTTCTACAAATCTCAGGTATATCATAATTGGAGAATCATTCTTCATATCTTCCTTCACTTCTTATCAAACAAGTAGGGAGGATAGGGTCAGGTACCATTGGATTTAGCAGGGCTATCCATGGTCTGGTCAAACAGCAACATTACCACTTTTCAAACTTTATTTTTAAAACTTGTGTAAGAATGTATACATGCTATAAAATTTAAGTTTTTAATGTACCCAAGATTCATTCAATTGATTTTACAAGAAGAATTGGGTGACAAACTTAAAATGAGATGAGTTGTCCATGGTGAAGGAACTTTAAACAAAGCAATATTTTCAAAGTTCAAGGCAACTCCAAAATATTTTTCTTGGAAGATACTCCCATGTTCGCACATATGCTTAAGGTCACTGAGCCTTAGGGTGACAGCATGACGACACCCACCACTATTGATCCTACACCCTCAACATCAATGCCAAAAGCATGAAAACAAAAGCGAACCCCTGTATCTTCTATTAAGAAGATGCACGCCCCCAAATCACCCCCTTCAAAAAGACAAGACTGGAAACCAGGGTCCTAGTCAAGTCAAGGGTGTCAGCCACACCTAAACAAGGCTTAAAGCAGAAGGTTTCTCTTCCATCTTCTGAGAAGACCCAAACCAAAGCTATAAGCCCTCAATCGTAGTCCCAACACTCCATTGATCAAACCAAAAGAGATACCTACATCAGTGAGACAACTTCTAAGGAAGAAGTCTCATTAGGAACTGGTTCACATCCTGAGCCATTAGACTCAGCTCCACAATCTCCCATACACATGTCTACTACTGAGGATGATGATGTCCATACAATATTTTAGCATGACCCACTGTCTCTCCCTTTCCATACAATACAAACAGTACGAACTGATATGTCTGTATCAGCATCTATCCCACATCCTTTATCTGGGAGGAAAGGATCAATGTGGAAGAAGTTGTCTCTACTACTGATCCATAATTTATCAGTCGGGTAGAGAAAACATCCCTAAGATCTCAACCACGTCAACTCACCTTGAGAATGTCTCCTTGGAGTCATCTCTTTAGGAGAGGAATCCATGGCGCCAAGAAACCACATCTAGTGGTGAGGGTGCAAAGGCTCAGCCTAGGACCTAATCTCCTAAGAATTCCACATCTGTGGATGAGGGAAGTATACAACAAATACATGAATTTGTGGCCTATAACCTTGAACTTGCTCAAAAACTGAATGCCTTACAAGCTGAAAATGCAAGGCTTTAAGGTTATGCTGAAAGAGCCACACTTTCAAGTTTGAGAACTATCTACTAAAATCTTCAGTAGATAGAGTATCTGAGGTGGAAGCACAAATTAGAACTATACAACAAGCTACAAGAGTTACTATCCTAGAAGAACAATGCATAACTCTTCAGTAATCTACAGCAAAGGCAATAGATCTTGAAAACAAAGTGGAACAACTCTCAGCATCATGAGAACCTTTGGATGTGCCTTCCTCCACTCACTTGGTGTCATTTGGAATCTCAGATGATGCTACCAAAAATGAGGAAGATAAGCCCAAAGAAGCTGAAGATATTCTCTAGAGATTGGCTAGCGAAGTTGTACATGCAGCACAACCAATACTTTCTCTTCCAAATGGTTTGATCAATATGAGCCTCTATTAGAAGTTGAATCCAAAATGAATGAGCTTCTTGATAAGTATGGCTATGATAGCTTCGAAGAGAAGGAGATAGAAGCTAGGAGGGTGATGAAAAGGATGAACCAAAAGGTTCAACTTGGTTAGAGAAGGATGGCTATAATGAAAAGATCCAACACTTTTTCTTTGCTCTCTTTTAAAAGAAAAAGATCTGATGAGGAATCATCAAAGAGAGAGCTTGTGCTAGGAATTGAAGCCTCTCCCAAGGTATTTGCTGAAGAAAAAGCATCATTATTAGAAGTGTTATTGGAAGCCGTAGAAGTGCTGAACAAATCAGCAACTGATGCAACTGCCGAAAGCACTAGGCAAGAGGATGCTTCAGCAGAGGAATACTCTAAAAAATGTTGGTTTACACAAGAGGCACCCAGACCATAGAAGATTACATGAAAAGATATGGGATGACTCTTGAAGCTGAACCTACCCAACTTGATAAGCAACAAAAGAACTCACCTGAGTCTAAACATAGAAAATCAGCTAAGGTGATATTTGGTCAATCGGAGATTAAAACTGAAAAACCCATTTAACTCTAAGGTGAATGTGGAAACCAAGGGCCAAGAAGTCACTAAGGATGCTGAGAGAGCTCAGACAACTGCTGATGATCCCAAGTCAGCAATCAGACTTATTGAAATCTCTACCTCTGAAAAGGTAAAAGACCTATGTCTACTGAAGAAGAAATTGAAATTGAGTCACAAAAATCAAGGCTAGATTTCTGATGACTAAAAAGGTGGAGATATTCCCATGCAAGGTTGAAGAAGAAGTTGTAGAACTTAAGACAGGTAGAGCTTAAGAATCTTTTATTAAGAAGAATATCATTGCATTAATCAAAAATACAAAAGAATCAAGAGTTGCAAGAACTGCAACAAAGGAATTCAACCCTAGTGGTGAACCAAGCAGAACAACATTTAAAGCTCCACCTAAAACAAAGGAAAAAGATGTCAAAAGGGTGCCATCAAAGTCAACCCGACCATCTACTGAACGCACCCAAAGGACAAGCACTTAGCAGGCCTCAACAACTGCAACCGCCGAATCCAAACCCAAAGGACTAAGAAAAATGTCTCCTAGCAGCTCAACTTGAGTTGAAAGGATTCAACTTTGATGAGGTCATAGAATAGAGCACTGCTAAAATAAAATACAAATTAATAGCTGCAACTCACATTGAGATGGAGAAAACAGCTAAGTTAACCAGAAAAAGGAGAATTGAATTAGAGAAGAAACAAGGAAAAAGTCAACATGAGTTAAGGACAAGAAACAAATGAAGATGTTTCTAAGGTATTATGGTTTCTCTAGTGAACAAGTAGGACCAATGAGTTTGTCAACTCTTGATCTGAATATTAGAGGAATCAAACAAAAGATTGCAGTTGGAGAGCTCCCAAAGTTTGAAGAAGTCAGAGAGCAATAGGAAAGACAACATGCCAAAACAAAGACTGTGACTCAAAGGTATTCCCATCTGCCGACTAAGCCTCCAGCATCCCCTAACTCAACAACCTTTGATGATAGTCAGCCCATCTCCTCAATCCTTACAAAGAAGAAGATAGCACAAAAGAAAATTGTAAAAGCAAGGATTGTGGATCCGGAAGTAGAGGAGAAAATACTCAAATGAACAAATGGGTTAGCTACTAGGTATTTTGCTCGGATGAAGAAACTTGTTGTTAAGAGGGCAATTGGAGAGATCATGTACTATGACCATGAATATAAGATACTTGATCTGCCCTTTAACATCCTAAAGTAGATTGTTGAGTAGTTCAACATTTTTAGATGTAAAAATGACAAATCCAAATTGTTGCTACATAAAGTGCTAAGCTTAGTCAAAGCTGATGCTAGTGAAGAGATTCTTGAAACTCCACTATCAGCATATGATCCCATAGTGGAGTGGGAATATGATCAGAAAAAGAATACCTACTTCACAACCAGATCACTAGCTGGTAGAATGGCTTACTCAAGGAACCAACCGGTATGCTTTAACCGGATTGAGATAGCTAATTTGACCAGGCTAAGACTAAGGAATCCGAGCAATGATTCTGAGGCAAGGGAAGTCGAAAAAGTACTAATGAGGATTTATAAATCTTATTTAGAAAAATCAAGGAAGGCTTTAGAACAAAGAAAGAAGAAACTAGAGTCTGAAGCTGTTGAAACCATCCCATCTGCCAAACCCAGCAACCAACCACAATCACCTCCTACTACTTCTCCACCTGCTCAAGCTACTAAGCAGGATTCTCTACAAGTCCAAAAAGCTTCTAAAATAGCTAAATCCCCTACCCAAAGGCAATCTAATGATTCAGCAGGTGAAAATATAATCACCAGTGTTGCTGATAGAATTAGATATGGGTTGGAACATCCAGAATAAGAAAAAGAACTCTTAGAATCTAAGGAAGAAGAAGAAGACTCAAATAATGATGATACAACAATCATTAAATGGAATTATGATTTGAAAGCTAAGAATTTCTTCATACAAATAAAGAACAAGTCAAAATCTTTCTTTCTACCTGAGCCGAAGGTTCTTAAGCTTAGCCTTGAAGACTTAAAGTGGATGCACAAGTTGACCTTAGAATATGAAGGCATGCTAGACAAATACAAATCCATGGCTACTATTCTGAAAATGAAATTTGCAACTAAGTGTCACACCCCCGCCAAGGCGAAAACGCGAGTGAGTGACGAATTAAGTATCTTTAGAGCACATGGTACAAGAAATAGTAAACGTAATGCATTCAAAAGATATTGGTTCTATATCATTGTCTTAGGTTATAAAATAAAGATTACACATATGGACTCAGATCATTAATCTATATTAAGCAATCTTCCATTGTAGCCTAGATGCGCAAAAGGTTGACTTCCAAGCTATCACACTTAATTATCACCTGAAAAACACACTAAAATAGGTCAACTAAAAGTTGGTGAGCTCGTAGAGTTTGAGACTCGATAACAATTGTTATAATAGTAAGCAGTTGTAAGTAAATATGGCTCAAGCCATTATATATGGATGTAAATACAAGACATAAAGCCATGAGCCCACAACCAAAACTATAGTCATGAGAAAACTAAAAACCCCTCCAATACTTATCACGAGTATTGGTTGTTGTTGTTGTAGAAATAAACATTCAATGTGAGCGACCGTTGATTGACGCTTTCAACGAGTCTAGAGAATGGGGGTGCCTACCCCGATAGTACTATCAATATGTTCCAGCGTCTCTATCCAAGAGTTAATTGGTTGCAATGTGTGAATAGGGAACTTAGCATGTGACAATGATAAGGTAAACTCATGCAATATTCAAGTAATAGACATAACATATAAAGCAATGATTCAAATGTTGTTGTTGTTGCAAGCGTGTTTCTCACCCAAAAGCATTTAAAAGAGAAAAGGGGCTACGAGAACTCACTGTTGTTGTTGAGTGGTTAGAGATTCCTTAATCTGAAATATGAAGATGCTAGACCGGAGTGTTCCCTACATATATACATGTACGTAGTTGTTGTTTTGACTCATATTAATAGTGTGTGTAGGTTATAACTTATGATATCTATATGTTTCTATTCACTAGAATTTAGTTTATTACCGATAGTTTCAATCGTGATGTGTCTACTTGTAACTTGTATAAAGGCATCAAGATAAATTACCATAATTGTGTAATGACCAACCCAAACTCCTAATCATGTATAAGTGTTAAAATCAGGCTCCAGTCCCACCCTATAACCCATTTAAAGTCGTTTTCCCTTTATTATGTTCACTGCAGCACTTTTCTGGACAGTTGTTCATATCTTGGTCGGATGGGGGTCCAAAACTAATTTTTAACAGGCGTGTGTATATGCGTTGGAAAGATAAGACATTAAGCTAACTTTTGACACAAAAATCACGTTTGTTGGTTGTGTATTGACAAGTTTATGGCTTTGTAAAGTAGGGTTATCATTCTGTCAGAAAAAGTTACTCTTGACACTTTATTTTCTCTTGCACTTTTGGGAGACCAAATCTCCATGGAAAATTATATGACCAGTTGAGTTTGAAAGCTAACATGTTGAAATTTACTCTAGGCTCAAGAAATACCTCGTTTGGTTTGTTTTTGACCAAGTTATAGACTCTTAAATTCTGGTTAATAAATCTGTCAGGTTTCTGTCCATGTTGGTTTCACAGCCTTGTTGTTATGTCTTCCAAGTTTTTAACTAGAGATTGAGTATCAAACATGTTAAAGCACTAAAACTAAGTGTGAAAAGTATCTATTTCATGTTTCAAATCATGGTTTAAGTGTGTGCTTAGGGTGATTTCAGTTCTGCAACTCCTAAAGGCCTTATTATATCCAGATATATGTTCTTTCTGAAACTCGTTTTCTGACCTGTCATGGGGCCTTATAAACGACTCATATAACAGTTAAAAACGTTTAGTTTAAGTGGTGATTAAGTTCATACCCTTTGGTAAGTGTCGGTGCAAGAAGAAACGAGTGTTAGAGGTCCAAACCGCACACTTTAGCTCTTCTTGCTTCTCACGATCGTAACAGCAGCAACAGGCAGCCCTCTTGGAGCTGCGTTTGAGCAGGCTTGAGAGTTTTTTGTTGTGATAAGGATCTTTGAACAACTTTTGTTTGTGATTTGGCCTTTCTTGAGCAGCAGCAACAGCAGCATACTCGAGCAGTGCTCCAGCAGCAAGACACACCTCCTTTTGTACTTCATTTCAGAATTTTAATGCTAGATTTTATGTCTCAAACCATGATGACTTAGTTGGCCTTTATTTGAAGGGTATGGGAGGTTGTATCTAGGAGAAATGGTGGTGATTTGATAGTGTTTTCAGCAGCCTCCATCAAGCAGCAGGAGGGGCCAGTTGCAAGCTCTTTTTGACAGCCATGAGGTGATGTTTTTGTTGGTCTATTACCCATTAGTTTAAGGTTTTAACCTCCCTTGTATCTAGCATTATGTATTGGGAGTCTTAAGAGTGTTTTGGGGTTGTTGTTGGACTCAATAAATCGAGTATTATGAGGACATGAACATCGTTTTGTTCATGTTCTTAAATTTGCCAATTTATGTTAATGGATATGGTTATTCAAGCTTTATGATTTACTCATGCGATCATTAGTTGCATTCGGTTTCCAAAGTCCATTGTATGTGATTTGGTTGTGATTGTTATCACAAAACCAAGTTATATTAAAATGCGTTGTTGCACATGATGTATGTCCTATATTGAAGTAATTATGAAGCTTATAACTTAGTAATTGCATTTATGATCTCCGAGTGACGAGCGAGAAATTACGGGTTACTAGAGCCTTCTCGTTTGTTAGAAGCATTGCATCAAGGTTCATTGTTTTGTTCATGACATGCTTACAGGTGTTGTGTCACATTAAACTTGGTATGTTGACATGCTAAAAATCTTGCTTAACGCCAAAACGTTCATGCAAAGGTAGTAGTTTCATGCATGCTTACATGCACAAATGATGTGTCAGGGCTTATTATTAGCTATAATCATGAATCATCACATAATGGCATCTATGCATGAACCATCTCAATATGTAATTGGGTACTTAATCTAATTCTCAATTAAGTCCAAGGCACATTAGCTAATAACTCAAAGTTAAGTAAACAAACATATTATGGTTTGACAAGAGTTAGAGTTTTAGAGCTTAATCTGTTGGGCTTTAAAGTTACCTGAAAATTCGCGAATGTTACAATAAGGCTGAGCAAAGGGAGGAAGAAGTTCTACATGTAAGTCCCCTGAGCATTAATGACCTAATTACACATTGGAGTTACAATTTCTCAAACAATACCTTCAGCCTAACATATGATGGTGCCAACAAAGTTGAAGTCAAAGAATATGACCTTTTCAAACTATCTTTTCACAACATGGACTTGATGAATCTACCTCTTCACAACCCCTCAAGAGATAGAAGAGGATACTTGTATGTTGCTGTTAAACAAAATGGTAAAAGGTTGAAGAAAGAGTTTTGGTAGCATCATCCTAAGGGGAATTTGTTGATCTATGAAGAGGATGAAACTACCAAAAACTTAGTAATTCAGCACTGGCTTCTAGCTACCAAAGTATGCTAACTGCCGAACCAGCTGCCGCTCAACATATGATGAATGTCTGTTGATCAGCATATGCTGAGCAACTGCCGATCAGCATTCTACAGAAGAGTTGTTAATCAACTGCTGATGATCAGCACTGATCTCCATGAGCTGGTGATCAACTATTACAAAAGACAAGACTATCTGTACCGACGGCTATTGTGTTTTGCCTTTAAGAGACAACGAAGTACTGAAGCTACCTAACTCTGATGTGCCGATTGTCTATCTTGCTATACATTTTGAGCATAGAATATTTTATTCTTATTGTTTAGGTTTCATAGTATAAAGTCCTCACACTTAGGCAAGCCTTTCAAGCCACTTGGTTTATCTGCCGATTGTATCATTTATACTCAAACGCTTAATCAAGTGAATACTTTGAAAGAATAACTTGTGCATTTACCTTTCCTCAAAGTATTTGTGTTTTGTTAGTAAGTATTTAACTTAGATTCCGCATTCGTTACCCACTGATCAAAGTAGACGTTCTTGTTAATCTAACACCATCCGATCCAACAGCTATGATCGGAAACGATGACCAGGGGTAGTGAGAAACCCTAGCCTGAGATCATTGACGTGTCTAGGGCTGGTCAAAAGAATTAACTTGGGTCGGGAATCCTGAGGGGTTTCACGTTCGAAGTTATAATGACTTAACATGAATATCTGCGTGTTAACAGGGTTTCAATACACTTGCCAACCAGTGTTTTGATAGTTATCTATAAGATCATTGTTGTGAGTCTACTTGTCCAATTTTTTATGATTTTGGTGTTGTATCAGAGAACGTTAAACATTTTAGTTAAAACATTTTGTTGTGTGCCTATAAGATGAATCATCCCCGATGGACTAGCATACCCATTATTCACTATAGCTATGGAAAATCATTAAGATGTAAGGATGGGCTTTGGGTTGAGTCATTGATCACCTCGGGGCATATGTGCGCTTAGTTGGATCCATCTAGGTAGGAGGTGCCTCACTCCCAAGTATGATGTGAGGATGGGCTCTAGATTGAGTCATTAACCATTGTATTGTGATCCATCACGATTGGTTCAAGTTTCGTAAAAGGTCCCTCGGGGATGCCTAATCACCTTTTATGTTGTGATGTGTTGGGATTCAGTCTGGTGGGGTGCCTTTAATACCCACCGTCATTATGATACCTGGAATGGCATATATGTTGACTGATACTACCCTATATGTGAGGACATTAGTGAATATTGATTTGATAAACTATTAACTTGCACATATCATTTATTGTTTAACTATTTTAGTGTCGTTGGTTATGACTCACAAGCAACGTTATTGTTGACGTGCTTTAGTTCATGATGCAGGAGCAGGTGGTGATAGGAGGAACTAGCTAGGTCAAGGAGACTTAATGGATTTGGTTGAATAAGGTCTTCATATAGAAGATAGTGACTGGATAAAAATTGCCTAATATAGTTTATATTTTGATTGCCTATAACACAAGGAATGCCCAGATTATATATGTATTATTAAAGTTTAACTTTAGTATAGTTTGTCGTCTTAAATGTTAAGTCTTCCATTGTATATTGTTGGTGGTGTGATACAACATGTCATGTCTGTGGTTTGGGGTGTGACAACAATAATAATCAATATTTTAAGGTTTCATACCCCCAACTATGATTCACCCAAACGCTTAAACCTTTTATACATGTTAATCAGTGTTGGACTATTTGAAGATGATACTTACCAAAACCTAAGTGCCAAATCTTATGATGATTACCAAAACCGACACGGTGAAGATATGCTAAAGATATGATCAAAACGAAAAAAATTGACCAAAGTCAAACTTGGTCAACCGTGGTCAAATTCAACAGTCAACATCAGCGGTCGTCCCGAATGACATCAGCACCCGGTAGTCACGCATCAGCAATAGAGAATTTATCAGACTGAGAACTATATTTGTGTAATCATTTGTGCTTAAGTGTAATTTTTTATTATTTTTGTAAAGAGTATAAATGACTAAGTGTAGTCATTTATACTCTAACATTAGAACAATCACTAACAATCCATAGCATTCACTAGAGAAATCAAGGTTGAGTGTGTGTGAGAGAAAGTGTGGTTGCAAACTCCCTTGTAATTCTCTTGATATCATACATATGAATGAATGAAATATTTATGAATGTGTTCTAGATTATTCATCATTCATTCATCATCATACACTGAATCTTGTATAGATCTTCACTTGAAATCATTAACAGGTCTGTGAGATTCCGCATCACAGATCTGATAAACGGCAACAATACGATTGCAATATTCGATCAATCCAGCAGAATCGATGGTTTCCACGATTGGTATCAGAGCCTTGGCTCCTTGTTCTTCAAATTTTTTTCAAAAATTTGAACCACAAGTTTGATCTGCAAATTGTTGTTGTTTTTGATGAAATCAAGCTACCATTAGCTTAGATTTTCTATTTTGTGAAGACCTGCAAGTTTTCATATCAATTGAAGTTCATTTGAGCCTTTAATTTGAAGATTCAATTAGACTTGTTCTTAAAGTCTTCAAATGCTCATGAACGTGAAATTTTGATTTTGTTGTTGTTTGATCGAATTTAAGATTCTAATAGCTTTATTTTGTGATAACTAACACATCTGCAAAGTTTCATATCAATTGGATAACCATATCTCTTGAATTTGAAGATTTTTGAAAATTTTGTGTTCTTGAGAAAAGTTCACTGCTCTTGAGGAAAAATCATCAAAATCACAAATCTGATGTTGTTTAGCTGAAATTGATAGTTGTTTTAGCTTAGAAACATCAAATCTAAGGTTTGTTTATAATACACAACATCCAAATCATACATTTTGAACATTGATTCTTAGATCTGGGTTTTTGTTCTTCATTGTGTTCTTCATGGGTTCATCATTTAAATCTGAGTTTAGATAATGATTATAGGAAATTGATTGCTGTTCTAGCTTAGAATCACTTATCTATAGCTATTATAACTTTTGATTTTATCCAACTCCATCAGAAACCCAAGAATCAAAAGTTTGTTCATTCAAGAACATGAAGTTTGACTTTTTCAAAGTCAAACTGCTTTGAAATCTAAAAATCAGCCAAATCTAGGATTTAACTCAGATTTTGATTCATTTGTTCATCATACAATCATTCACAATCATTCAAGAATCTATCAAACTTCAATTTGTGAATTTGAAAGTGAAATTTCATTCATAATCAAAGTTTACAAAATCTTACAAATTACACTTGTTTTTGGTATTTTGACTAAGTGTTCTATCATCCACAGCTGATGTACAAATTCCACAGCTGATGTTCTAATTCCATAGCTAGCAATCTTCATCATTTTTGCAACCAAGTGTCCACAGCTAATGTGTTACATCCACAACTGATACACTAAGTCCACAGCTGACAAACATCCAATTTGTCCAATTATTCACAATTGATGAAGAAATACATCCACAGCTGATGTGATAATCTTTTCTGCTTACACTTCAGTTCAAAGCAGACTAGTAGAAGTCTGTCCACACCCATTCACCCACCATCAAACATCATACATCACACACAACTCACCAACATCAATTATCATCATTCATAACCACATTCATTCACCCAATCATCATATACCTATCTATCACCACACAAAACACTCGCAGCGGACCTATTAACAGCACACATTAACACCAACATAATCAAACTACTGAAAAACACATCCACAGCGGATGTGTTAACTCCACAGCGGACATTGGTCCAAATCTATAAAGTTTTAACTTCACAGCGGACGTGTAGTTACCATTCATCATCACACAGTGCATGAGCAAAATCATTCCACAGCGGACAAATAGACTTGAAATGCACACCGCACATCAACCACAACCCACAGCGGACATACACAATTTGTCCATAGCAAACACCACACACAAAGTCCACATAACCGCTCACAGCGGACGAGCAAAATTGAATCCACAGCGGACGTTGATTCATCTCAACAACTCACCTGTTCATATCCACAGCGGATGAATTGAATCAAACCGGTCCATTTAATCATAGCTCATAGCGGATAAGCAATCTTGTCCACAGCGGACAAGTAAAATTGATTCACAGCGGACATGTTTCTTCGAAACCACAACGGATGAACACATGAAACATACATAATCAACACATAGCGGACGCATATAGAAACCCACAGAGGATGAACTGATTTGGGTATTCGATTGAAGCTACAGCGGATGAGCAAAATCGGTCCACAATGGATGAACTGAAGAAGCACACAACGGAAGAACAGGATTTTGATTCAAAGCGAACAACCTCATCTTCATCACAAAACTTCAATCAACAGTCGACCTTCAAGAATCCCCAATCCAGCGACCGCAACCACTCAAATTGTTGACCGAACCCCCAAATCAACCATCGGACAACCATCGATTGCTTCCCTTTCGACCCCCGACGAGTGTTGATTTTGATTCTGGAGTTGTGTTCGATCGGGAGAGGGGTTCATCGGTTGATCAAGAGAGTGGAGAAATTGGGTAAAACAGAAGCTTCAAAAGTCTCTGAGTCCCTTGACCGACAAAGTGTTCTAGGTTACAAGTCTGTGTTTCTAAGACCCTTGACCGACAAGGAGTCTTTGTTTTTAAAGAATAACAATTTTGACTTTTTATTTGAGTTTTTAAAACTCTAATTTTGACCTTTATTCTAATTTTGACCATCAAAATATAAATATTTTTTTAATATTTATATTTTTCTTAAAACAAACAAATCTCAATTGACAAACTTTTTAAAAGTTTGTTCTTGAAAGAATTTTTAAAATTCTCGGAAGATTTTATTTATAAAAGACATTTATATTTTTCTAACAAACAAATTCATAATATTTTTAATCAGGTTAATGTGATTATGATTTGATTATTTTCATCGAGTTTAATTAAAATTAAAATCATTTAATTTTAATTGAGGAGATCCAAATTTATTACTTTTTAATTAAGCTCGATTAATATTAATTGAGCTTAAATAAACTGTAATCGAACAAAGTTAACTCTTTAATTAGGCCGATCTAATTAAATTGAGTTTCGACGTTCTTTGGATTCAATTAAAGTTTATATTGATTTTGATTTAAAATACAAAACAAATTTTCAAATCATTTTTGTTTTTAAACAAAATAGAAAATTTAACATCATTCACTGACACTCGTGTTTCAAGAAACCGAGCTATCTTTCTTGCTGCAGGTAGAAAGAGGTTTCAACAAGCTGCAAACAACCAAAAAACAGCAGCAAATCAAACAATGGTTGCAATCAATCAAACAACAGCAGCAAATCAAACAAAAGCTGCAAACAACCAAACATCAGTAACACATCAAACAATAATTCATTGTTTGACAACACAAACATATAGTTGTACATCAGTCAAATTGAAAAAGAACTGATGCGCTTACATTTTTGTGATCTTGCAAACTCAAACAACACATTGTCTAATGATTTGATAAAATGCAAGTTAGAGATGGAATAATCTCAAAAAATGATTAAGCACGAATCAAGACATTGAATCAACAAAACATCTGTTTAACTCAAAAGATGAACGAGTTGCAAGACATAATGGTTCAACAACAAATCAAAATTGAAGAGTTAACTGCTGAGCTTGCAAAAGCCACAAACATTAACAACACAAACATTCCTCCATTACCTGAAATTCCTTAAGACAGAAAGATCAATCTATGTTCATCAGCATGCATAGATAAAGTTCAGGCATATCGGAATTATTGCAATAATATATCATACATGATAAAGGAGGAAAGAGCTTCACATACAGAGAAACTACAAACTTCTACAAAACATATCAGTTCACTAGAGAAAGAAGTTGATAAATTGCTTAAAGAAAATCACAAGCTGAATGCTCAATCAACTGAACTCTCTATGAAGTTAATAAACACAAAGTCTGAAGCTGAAACCAAAATATCAAAAGCAAGTACAACCAAAACAATCAGTAACTTACAACATTACATTAAGCGTCTAAATCAAGCAATCACAACAGAAAAGGCTACAAATGCAGAATTGAAGATACAACATAAAGCCTTTGAAGATAAAATCAATTCTCTTCTAAAGGATGTAGACAAACTCCTTGGAGAAAGATTTAGTCTTCAAGCTCAAGTTACAAGACTCACTGAGTCTTTAACAAAGACAAAATCAGATCATGCATCAATAGAAGTTGAACTTGAAAATTTAAAGATGACTGCCAGTAAGTTGGAAGAACTACTTAATGCACAAAAAGATCAAAAGAATAGTGCTGGAACTACATACCATGTTGTTCCTCCAACTTACAATGATAACTACACAGAAATGCCAACTTCAATGACAAGTCCAGTTAAAGAAGATTCAAAGATGCATGATCATCATCAAACAGACAAACCATCCACTATCACTCAAATCACTTCTCCTGAGACAGCACCAAAGCTGTATCTCAAACTAGAATCACCAAAGAATGAAACCTATCATTCTTATGATGATCAAGATGGAGATCCTGCAAGTGATGACAGTGACCAAGAAATCAACCAACCAAACAAACAAACATTGACATGTATTAGTCATGTCATTGAAGAAATCATTCCAAAACAAAAACAACCATAGAAATCAAAAGCAGCAAAGCCTGACAACAAACAAAAGGCAATGGTTCTCTATGAGACATTCAAACCAGCAAGATTTCTTGAACCAGAATTGCCTAAGGCTGAACTGAAGACAAAGATCAAGATGGAGTTAAAGAACAAACAGAAGCCTGAGGTACAAGAAATCAAAGAACAAGTCAAGAGGAACAAGACCAGGTCTAAAAGAAAGAAGAAAAGTCAGACCAAGTCTTCTAATCCTGATCCAAACCAACCATCAACCTCAAAGGCTACATTAGAAACTCTAAAACAACAACCAATTCTCTATGAGAGATGTAATTCAGATTCATACAACACTTTAGAGTGTAAAAACACTGAGAGCGATACATATATATGTCCTTACAAGAGAAAGCAACACAAACAAACAAGACAAAAGGCTGTGAAGTTCCAAGCAAATCCAACTTCATCTTTCAGTCCTAAGGGAAGAAGATCAAGACCTACTCCTTACTGCTTAAATTATGACATGGAGAATCATACCACTTCAGAGTGTTCATACAACAACTCTCCAATATCACAATACATAAGAGGTCAAAGATCTTATCATACATCAGAGTCATACTCACCAAGATCGGAGCATGAGTACTACAACAGACATCACAGCTACTCTTCTCCTCGATCATATCGGCATGGGTATGATTTTAAATGTTATGATATTTATAATTATTGGGCACCAAGACATTATCCTAGGTCATACATACAACATCAGTATGAAAGATATAGGAATAATACTTGGAATAATAGATATCATAGAAGATCATATCCATCAAATTATTATAATCATAATTATAATTCTTATGATGAATATGATCACATGCCCAGAAGAAACAAACATGATCAAGGACAAAGATCCTTTGTTACACCTCCACAAAACACTGGAAAGAAAAATAGATTTTCTAAACCAACCAAAAATTTTCAAAAACCAAACAAACTCCTTTTTTTAAACAAGCTAAAGTTAAGTCAGTTGGTTTAAAAGCAAAACAATGTTAGAGAAATAAAACAATTTCAGGAGGTGAAACTGATATATCAGCAGATACAGCAAAATCATACACATACGAGCAAGTCACATATAAAAATGCAAATGGGCAGCTCAGGATAATAATGGCATAGGTTGAAACATCTAACTGATTTGCTAGTGTGATAGGGACAGTTATGGAGGCCTGCCAACCCAAGAAAAGTTAGCGGTGGCTGATCCCTTCTCATGACAGGAACGTTCTTCCTATTAATGATATTATGATGAAACTGAGCCAAATGGAGCAGAAATTAACCAGAATTCAATGCAGGATATAAATCACTCACAGAAACTATGATGGCAATGCAAGAAACAACTGATGTTTCATTCCATCTGCTTAGTCTGATTACATTGCTACATGGACTAACTGTTTATGATCTCTATTGAATTGATAACACATATGTCATTTCATTATTTTCTCAAAAAAACAAAATCCTAAAAATTAGAAAATCAAGAAAAATCTAAAAATATTTCTATTGTATCTTCCTGCATTTACATGAGAAATGATAGTATACTCATCTACTATCTTTTGCATCTATTTTTTTAAATCAATAAAGACTAACAAGACTTTGTTTGATATATCAGTAGGCTCAGCTTGGATTGAAGATAAGCATATTTGTGATGAACTAAATCAATATGCACTGTGGACCAAAACCATCTTAGGGTATTGGTAAGCAATGACTTTTCAAGTGTTTGCTTGTGTGGTTACCTAAACACACCATGCGAAAACAGTTTATAAATTTCTCATTGATAAAAGCATCTGTTTCTCCTTTGTTGCATGTAAATACAGACCTGGAGTAAACATAAGGACAACTTTTGTTGTGCTGAGCATAGACCTAGTTGTCCTTGCACTAAAAGTGTTGATGCTAAAAAGAATCCTAATGTGGATCAAAGCTAAAAGAATCCCAATGAGGATCAACTTCTAATGTGAAGTATAAAAGAATCTCAATGCGGATTAAATATAAAAGAATCCCAAAATGGATCAAATCATGAGAATTTATACTCTAAGTAGCCTGGTTCAAGTTGCAATAAAGTATCACCTTTCATTTCATGAGGAGAGTTATTCTTCTATACTTCTGAGTGTGGGGTACTCAATTAGCATATCTAATCAAACCTAAATATGATAAATATCATAAAGTGTTGAAAATAGATCTTTGCATGAGTTTAAGTGGACAAACACACTTACAATCAACTTTGTTCTTTGTCTACGTCTATTCCAAACTTTAAACATTCTTAGATGTAGAGGATTTTGGATTAGTATGTTCTCATTGCAGTTGAAGAATTCATGCTTGTAAATATCTTAATTTTGAAAAATCTAAAATACCAAAAAGATTTGTCATTTTTTAGTATTTTTCTTAGTTTTGGCAGATTTACATGTGTTATTGATTTAGGAGTGAAACTTCCAAGCAATACCTCTACTGAGAGGATTTAGACTTTTGCAGGTGATGAATTTCTCAACATGCCTGAGTTTCTTATTCAGTTCAAGATGTTAAGTGAACACTCCTGCTTCCTTTAAAGATCTCCTGCCAGTTGCTGAGAACTAAGAATCTTCCTCTTGGTGTCTCATACATAAAAGTTCCTTACCCTCCAAAGTTTTTATTGAGGGAGAGTATATGTTAAGTTTAAAGAATTTCTGATACTTCTCCTTCACTTCTGAAGTTGAGATAAAGCTGCTGATATTGCTACCTGTGCAATCCACAGTGTATGCACATGGGTGCATTTTCAAGTCTTAAAAACAAGACTAGAAGATCAAGCTGATGAAACAACCATCAAATGCCGAACCAAAGTCTTTATGTGCTGAAACAAAGTCCTTTTCTTAATGCCTTTTTATGAAGCTTCTAAGAAGATGCTACCAAAAAAAGAGAGAAGACTGCACTTCAAGACTGCACGTCAATCAACGTCCAAGGTTTTGATAATCTTGAGGTTTTGGCAGCATCATCTTAGGGGGAGTATTATTGGATTATTTGAAGATGATACTTACCAAAACCTAAGTGCCAAATCTCATGATGATTACTAAAACCGACACGGCGAAGATATGATAAGATATGATCAAAACGAAGAAATTGACCAAAGTCAAACTTGGTCAAACTTGGTCAATCATGGTCAAAGTCAACAGTCAACATCAGCGGTCGTCCCGAATGACGTCAGCACCCGGCAGTCACGCATCAGCAATAGAGAATTTATCAGACTTAGAACTATATTTGTGTAATCATTTGTGCTTAAATGTAATTTTTTTTATTTTTGTAAAGAGTATAAATGACTAAGTGTAGTCATTTATACTCTAACATTAGAACAATCACTAACAATCCATAGCATTCACTAGAGAAATCAAGGTCGCGTGTGTGTGAGAGAAAGTGTGCTTGTAAACTCCCTTGTAATTCTCTTGATATCATACATATGAATGAATGAAATATTTATGAATGTATTAGTGATTGTTCATCCTTCATTCATCATCATACACTGAATCTTGTATAGATCTTCACTTGAAATCATCAACAGGTCTATGAGATTCCGCATCATAGATCTGATAAACGGAAAAAATACGATTGCAATATTCGATCCATCCAACAGAATCGATGGTTTCCACAATCAGTTTTTGTTTCTCGTTGTGTGACCTATTACAGTTGATACCAATAGTAATACTATCGTTACTATTACTTGGACATATTAGGTTCAACAAATACCCCCACATCCCTTTGTATCCTTTGCCACTTCTTCTATTAGATTCATGGCAACATAATACCCTGTACAAGGCGCCGTATCACCAAGCACCAGCTCCCTTAAATGTTAGAGGTAGTCCTTCACTTATGGTGTCCCTCAATCTTCCATTATAAACCCACTGTGAAGCTCTATTAAAGCACAATCACCCTCGTTTTGTTATCCTTTACCACGACCACAATGCCACCTCCCTTCATGATATCCTCCCGATCCACCTTCACCTCCATATAGTTCTTTAATTTTTCTCCTAAAACTATGACCCTACAAGACCATAATACTTCTCTAGATTTTTTCATGCCCTTCCTCCGCAGCCTTAGCGGTGTTATAATCTAGGATGTATCCAAGCCATCAAGCTTGATGCCTCTGCCTCTAGGAAAATCATTCATGATGATGTTGATTCTTAGATTAGTATAGTGACTCAAGTTTTCCACACACTCTTTTAAATTGATCCATTAATAATCCAAATGCCAAATAGCTTCACACTTTGAATAAGACTAGTTTTTGAATTGTGCCCATTGATATTACAATGAAGGCATCGCCTTTTCATGGTTGATTCAACATTAACTCCTCTATCTTTCGATTCGATCATTAAAGAATCATACCTAAAGATTACAAAGTCTAATTGTGTTGTGTAATCCAAAAAAGAGGCTTAAGTTAAGGAATTAGGTCTTAAGAATTATGCATATGATAGGATCGACTAAAGATATCATATGAAATTAACTCATCATTGCAACCAAGCAATTCATTATCATTCGCCAGTACAATCATAAACCCCCAACTTTTATCATGATTTTCTTTTAGATACCTTTTAGATTATGAAGTATAGTAATCCGCTAATATTGGTCACGAGAAGCTACATTTTTATAATCATACCATTGAGGTCAGTCCTTTTCTGATTTACTATTCTTGTTTGCTATTTTGACATAATACATCACAGAAATAACGTATGATATTTTATTGTTTTGATGCTAGACAACATAGAACATGTTACGCAAAGCAACACAAAACTGTGTTGTTTGATGCAAAGCAACATAAAACTATGATGTTTGACGCAAAGCAGCACAAAATTATGTTGTTTGACGCAAAGCAACACAAAACTGTGTTGTGTGATGTATATTTTGATGAAATACATCACAAAAAGTTCAGTGCTATTTCGATGAAATACAGCACAAAAACGTTAAAATACAGCACAATTCGCATCATTTATTTTTTTGTAAAAAAAATATAGCAATACTATACTCAATTTAAAGAGAGAAAATGCTTGATTTTATGGTCCAATTTGTTTTAAAAATGAATCTATTATGAAAAAGTTATAAACGTTTAAAAAAATTGGGGAAGCTTAAAAAAGTCAACAAAAGTGATTGCATATCTAAAATACTCTTCCACCTTTTTCTTTACTACACTTTCATATTAACCATTGATTGAAAAATAGAAGGTTAAGATTATTTCTTAGCCTTTTTAGGTAAAATATATTTTTAGTGGAATATCCCTCCATATACATATATAGGAAAGAGTTTAAATGCAAACCAAGAGAAATTGAGTAAATTCTTAAACTAAATCTAAGCTCTTGATTTGGTTAAGATCCATGGTTCTAATTTTTTTTAAATAATAATACAAATTTGTACTTATGTGGGACACTTTTTAACATTATTTTGAACCATGGATCTTTGGATCTGAATCAAATCAATGGCTAAGATTTCGTTTAAGAGTTTTATTAATTTCTTTTTATTTGCATTTAAACTCTTCCCTATATATATGCTAGTGGGCAACCCGCGCGTTACAGCGGAGTGAATAATTTACAAGTCTATACTTGTTATATTTTACTTAATTTATCAATTATTTTGTTTTATAGTTTAAATCTCTTATAAGGCTTATGATTATTATTATTATTATATGTTAGAGCTAACACATTGTTACAAAACTAATTAGCATTAACAAGAATAGTTGAATTATTCAACTTCTAAGTAAACATAAGTGTTAAACATAATTAAAGTTTAATGAATATTTTTAAGAAAATTCACATTCGACATAGTATAGGTTGAATTTCTTTGAAACAACAATGAAAAAATTTGTTATAACATTAGATATTAAATAAAGATATATTAATAGAAAACCATGTGATACATTTTTTTGAAGCAGAATGAGAGTATAATAGGAAGATTTCTTATAATATTAAAGATTAAAGCTTGCAATCATTTATATGTCATCTTAAAATTATTGCAAAATTACAATCTTGTCTTAAAGAGATGTTTTATATATAGTAATTGCAGGACCGGGTAAGGGTGGCTAACACAATCAGTTTCACAATGAGGAGAGACTTGGAACACTTAACAGTTCAAATAGAGAACCGGGTTTGATTATGAGGATACTATGAACACAAGTAAGTAATGAGACAGAACAACCAATAATAACACAGAAATATGGTTTTCAAGGAGTGTTGTATATTGCTCTCAAGTTCTATTACAAGTGTTACAAAGCATATCTAAATTACAAGAACCTGAGACTCTTTATACTACATCCTACAACCGTCAATACTTAGAAGGACAGTTGGAATTGACTAATCTAGACAACAAGATCAATCTAAAGTCAAAAGGCAGATTGCCTTTTACCTTGTGACTATGACATGCCATAGCTCACATCCTTTTCTATTACAAGCCGTTTCCTTCTTTGACTTGACTTCTTCTTTGTCAGTAATGGGGATAACTTTAGAAGTTCCAGAAGTTCATGGTTCAGAAATGATAGGATTTGGACATTCTCTTTTAAAGTGCCCTAGCTGTTTGCAATTGAAGCATCTTAATTTTGACTTATCAAAACCCAGCTTAGAATTCTGATTCTGATTTCCAAAGCTCCTTCTACCATTTCGTTCCATGAATCTTCTTGCACATAGTGTGAGCATGGCCATTTGCCATTGGATGTCTGTTTCTTCTAAGTCATCTGGATCAACTTGATACATGTCTTCAACAGTCATTCCTTGTCCATTTAACTCCCCCGCAACTAAAGCTTCATAACTGTGCACAAACATCCTAAATAATGCCATAGTATTTGATGGAATCTGAGCAGTGACAGAAGGTTTTAAGCTTGAACTATCACCTGGAGACCCCCCACTGGAAATATTTCAAGCACCAAATCCTGTAGAACCACCATAAGCTGGACCATACATAGACGAGTTTGCAGCGGATGACATTAATGCAGCATTTTGTGGATATACAGTGGCTGGCATCATGGATTGATTGTATTCTCTTCTCTTTAAATACAAATCAAAATATTTTAGTTTGTTGATTACATCCATAAGTTTGTAATCAGCGAAGTTTCTTTCCTGCTTCAACATCCTAACTTGCAGGCTAAATTGAGGTGGAAGAGAGTCCAAGAGTGTAGAGACTTGTTCATGATTTCCCAACTGCTTATCATATTTCTTTAAGGTGCTTGAGATGGATAGAAATCGATTTGTTATGTTAATAAGGCTTTCATTTTTGTGTCCAACAAATGAATTAAACTCCTTTTCAGCTTGAGCTTTCCTGTCTTTCCTTAGATCCTTATTTCCATCATAGAATTCACACAAGGAGTCATACAAAGATTTTGCATTCTTGTGTTCAGCAAATCGGTTATAGATGTCTTGAGATAAGCAGAGAGTTAAAGCTCTAAAAGCTTTCTGATCACGATCAATTAACTTCAAGTCTTTTTCAGTGAAGGTAGATGAATCGGTGTTTGGAGAAGTAACTTGACAACAATGACAGTTGGAGTGTGGGGACCATTTACAATTGATTCCCATTCGTTATGATCAGTGTAGTAAAAGAAGGCTTTCAAACATATTTTCCAATCCTCAAAGTTATCACCATTTATAAGCCTCGGTGGCCTATTAGGAGCAACACTCTCCAAGTCAGATATGGTAATATTGGTGGACATCATTAGCTAAAAGAGGATAATTTCGCTGACAGACTGGCAGTTTCACTGGTAACTTCGCTTGCAAATTCGTTGGGAAACAGGCAGCAGTTTCGCTCGAACAAATGATTAAAAACTCAAGTTTCGGCAATAGTTTCGCTGAGACTAGTAGAACTTTCGTTCTAAAATAAATTTGTCAGCACTTTCGCTCGATGTGACTAGCAGACAGTTGAACTTTCGTTCAAAGATGGACTACTTTCGCTGACAATAGCACCCGAATTTGAAATCACCAAATACAGCAGTTTCCCTGGTAAATTCGCTGGACGAACTATAAATTCGCCCAATGAATCTGAAACTCCTTTTCAGAACAGAATCAACCCAATCTAATTCAAAACACAATGAATTTGGAATCTGATGGTTACTATAGCTTCGCACAGAACTAATGAAATACGGATGTTCAAACAGAACTAATGCGGATGTTCAAACAGAACTAATGCGGATGTTCAAACAGAACTAATGCTGATAAAGGACATACAAATGTGGCTGAGTTCAAGAATCCAAAAAGAAATGCGGTTGTTATGTGCCTCAATGCGGATGTATGTTCAAGAAATGCGACTAACTTTTGACACATCCGCATTTGTTTTAATGAAATACGGATGTGACAATAGAAATGTGGATGTTATGCAGCATTAAGACAACCAATGCGGATGTTCATTCATCCAATGCGGATGTTACAGAGTTAATGCGGATGTTGCAAATGAACAAATGCTGGTGTTGAACAACTAATGCGGATGATTGGAACAACAAATGCAGTTGTCTTGTGCAAATGCGGCTGAGTTCCAGTGGTCCACAAATGCGGATGTTGTCAAACAAATGCGGATGTTGATAACTAATTCAGATGCTTCACACCAAATGCGGATGTTCAACAGAACTAATGCGGAAAATGGGTAAAACCTGAGCTCGAGCCTCCGTTTCCGACGTGCTACCAGTCAAAATGACAGTGGAAATGAGGGCTACGTCATGGTAACCTGCCTTAGGCGGGTTATCCCGTTATTTTCCAAAATAAGGCCTCTAAATGGGTTTTGGGCCACTTTTATGTTTGGTGTTACAAGAAATGCTTATGTTGATTCAACAAATGCGGATGGTACAAGATCAAATGCGGTTGGATAAACATCTAATGCAGATGTTGTATCCAAATTTTAGCCTTTGTTTTAAACAATGCTGATGCCATCAACATAATGCACAACATCAACATGAACAACATCAACAACATCAACAATATCAACATCAACAACATCATCAACAACATCAACATCAACAACAACATCATCAACAACATCAACAATATCAACATCAATAACATCATCAACAACATCAAAATCAACAACAACATCAACATCAACAACAATATCATCAATAACATCAACATCAACAACAACATGATCAACAACAACAATATCAATGAACAGATGATGAACAGATGACTACAACAAACAAGAAAACAAGAAACATGATGAATACGGATGATTGCAACCAACAGGCACATCCATTTTCACATTCAATAGAAATGAAGAAATCAACCTTGGTCACATAATCACTGATCCAATCAAGGATTTGTACAACTGTTAGAAACTCTTTCTGAAGTACTTGGAACCATCCATTATCAAGTTAATTCAGAGATTCAAAGAGTTGAAGTGTCTTCAAGACTGACTTGTGTTCCTGATGCTGTTTATTGAAGTTCAAAGCCTCGTCATATGCCTAATACATTCCAATCCTTTGAGTGTGATATGGACAAACAGTAATCCAAAAGTGATACACCTCATATCCAATACGTTAAGTATTCTCAAAGAGATTCTATCCTTTATCAGAAATACATTAGGATAAGCTTAATCTGAGGGGGAGAACTACAGTGAACTGTGTCAGGATATCAGTTGATCAAGAAGACATGTGACAGAGAAGATCTTCAAGTCAAAGTTTGGCAAGCATCAGTTTAGGGGGAGTATTGTTGGGTTCAACAATTGATAAACTAAAGCTTTCCAAACAACAATCAAAGCCAACTGAAGATCTCATTGTACAAGTTCAGAGACCAAGTTGAGAAACAGAACAAAACAAACACAAGACAAAGTCAACATCAAGACCACAAGAAAAGTCAAAATTAGGTCATGATGTAAAAACATTATAAATAGAACCACTAGTGCTACTTTGTAACGGGTGGTTCTTGTAAAGTGTGTGAGTGGCTGGTAGTTCTTAAGTGTGTGTTTTTCATGGTGTAAAAAACAACCCAAGGAGAAATTCTCTTTTTTGGGTAGGTTTGATGTTCATCCATATCTATATATGTTTCTTCATTGTAATTTGTTATTTAACATCAATGAAATCATAACATTATACATTACACACATGTCCTTGTTCTTCGATTCACACACTTCCACCCATCTTTAATTTTGAATTTTCGGATCTAAAAAATACATGAATCCTAAGATCCAGGCTCAACGAATCTGAAATATTGATTCAGCACTTCTTTCCAGTCCTCTTGTAGAACTTGTTGGCTCTGTGAGTGAGAAGAGTCATCTACTGGACTATTTCCATATACTCCAAATCATCTGGATGGATACAGTCCAGATCTTCAAGGGTGAAGAGAAAGTTTCCTGAACTTTCATCAGAAGACACAAAAGCTTGTGAAGAGCTTGTCTCCTAGAATGGGCTTCTAGGGATGTAGCCTTCCCTTGGTGTCTCCAGAAAGGTGATGAAAGGACCCTTTTGTGATTTGTCAGGGTAGCAGATGAGATGGTGTTGTGCTTCTCTGCAATCCCTTTCAACAACATGAAGGGCTGAACTATGTTGGATGTTGGAGTTACCAGATGGATTTTGCATGTTCATCTCCATCTGGTAGCCACTGAGGATACCGTACAACTCTGTGAGAGTAAGGGTCTTAAGGTTCTCAGTCCTCTTGATGACCACACAATAGTGTGTCCATTGTCTGGGAAGAGAGGACATAAACTTTCTCACAATGTCATTGTTCTCAAGAGTTACTCCAACATCTGCCAGAGTATCCACAATCTCAACATACCTAAAGTAATGTTGAGTCATGGTTTCACCTGTCTTGAAGGCAAAGTTCTCAAACTGCTACTTCAAGAGGTCTTTCTTATTTTCTTTTGCATCATCAGACCCCCATACATCAGCTTCAGTGCATCCCAGAGTTGCTCGGCAGTCTTGCACTTCTTGAAGCCTCTGTAGATAGAGTTTGGAAGAGCAGTTTGGAGGGCGGTCATGGCTTTCTGATCAATATCAATCTTCTTCCAGTCTTCATCAGAATAGTCAGTCACTTCCTTTGGTATCATACCACCACCAACAGCAGCTAAAGAGGTGGATGGTACATGAGGTCCATCGACAACAGACCCCCCCATCTTGGAGTCTTGAGACTTGATAAATCCTTCCATTCTTTGACACCAAGTATCAAAGTCTTCGGGAGTGATCGGTGGGGATTTTGTCATTGTACCGGTTTCCATATCAGCCTTTGTGATAGCTGCCATTTGAAATGTTAAGTGAACTGTGAAACTGAGAGGATTAAAGATGGTGAGATCTTACAATCAAGAGCCTGAAATGCTTTAATACCAATTGCAGGACCGGGTAAGGGTGCCTAACACAATCAGTTTCACAATGAGGACAGACTTAGAACACTTAACAATTCAAATAGGGAACCGGGTTTGATTATGAGAATACTATAAACACAAGTAAAAATTATATAATATTTAAATTAAATAATGTATTAAATATTACATTATTTAGTTAAGTAAGTAAGATTATTTATAAATTTATATGTTAATTTAATATATTAAAAATTATATAATATTTAATGTAGTGAATTAAATAATCTTACAATATTAAATAATGTATTAATTAATGTATTAATTACAAGAAGTTTATTAATAATGGGTAAAATAAGAATGATTGCATTGAACACTTGTATCTAATGCTCAAAAAGTTGCTAGGTGTCTTAATTTTTTTGTAAAGTTACATTTGCATCCTATGATTTTGCTTTATATAGTAGTATAGTTGAGACCCGCGCTTCGTCGTGCCCGTTTTAAATTACCATTGTCTTGCAACTTCTCTTTTACATTTCTTCACCTCCAGAGCTCCAATTTTCGTCCCGTTTCTTCCAGCTTCTTCGTATTCTTCACGTTACACAAGAATATCTCAAAAGTAACTCTATTTCTCATAAATTGACATGTAAAACACGAAAACAAAGCCTTTAAATATTGAATTCTCACCACCAAATCATGCCGTGGTTTGATTTTAAATGTATATGAGAACGTCGCAATGATAGTTTTTGGGATTATCATGATTTTAGTGAGTTCAATGATATAAGCGCTCAGATTCTCATGAATATCTACACATGCTTTAGTGATTCGTTATTATATCGTCATGATACTATTATTGAACATATAATATTTAACAAGTCATGGATATCAAGTAAAACAAATATGTTAAAACTATTTGAATAAAAAATATCATAAAATGTAGAACAATATATCATGAATAATGATATGTTATTATTAGATTGTTACAAATACAATAACATATCAAATACACAGTATTAAATTTTAACACAATATTGTTGTTATTGTTAACCTTTTAATAAAAATAATCATTACTATTAATATTATTATATTTTTTATTTTTTTTTTAAATATTAAATAATATGTCATTTACTAACAAATTTAGTCATAAATACTAAAACTATCGACTACCCAAAATACCCCTAAAAATATAACTATTAGTTATTATAAATATTAGTTGTATACTTAATTATTTAAATAGTATTTAATAAATTTAAATGTCATTTTCAAGTATTAAAAATAATATACTATTAGATGGATTGAATTAAATAATATCATATTATTAAATAATGTATTAATAATGTGTATTAAATAGTGTATTAATTAAAAGAGTTTATTAAATAGGGGTATAAATGAAACTATTGCATAAGCCACTTGTACTTTATGCTTAAAATATTATATTAGACGTCTTACAATTTGAGTAAAATTTTTATATTGTCCTTCGAAAATGTATTATGTAGTAGAATAGATATATAATATTTGAAATATTATATTACAGATAAACATTTATTATCTTAAAACATAGTACATTAAGCAACCATCCATGACGTATATCAAAATTTCACTTTTAATTCTTAAGTATGACAATTTGCGGTTATATTTTATGATTACACACTGATATTCCTTGGAATGGTTGTTAGTTTTAACATTAATTTCTTTCTGATTCACTATAAATATAAAATTAGTGGTGTTCATTCACGCGCACGTGTGATGGACATCAGTCTCAAATCCAGTGAGCCACAACGTCAACAACTCATCATTTAACAACTTAATTCACCGCATATTACACGTTAATTATTTAAAAATTAACTCATTTATGCCCAGAACATACCACTCGTAGTGGCTGCAAGCAATAAATGTTGTCACGCTAAACATAAGACTTCTTTTATTATATCATCACGGCCTTGATGTAACGTAACTTACTATAACAATTTGCCCGGCTACAACACCAATACAAAAACATTGCAAAAGTATAACGTAGTCTCAGATGAGAGAACGCCTGTCATCATCGACAAATATTTTTCTTAACAGTAGCAGTAAGACCACAACCATTGAAATAGAAGTTATTCAACAATGATAAGGATAACCCAATAGCAACAACAATATCAACAACGTCTTAGACGCGATTACCCTAATTATCATCGCCAAAACTACCTTTCTAACACATGCATCAGTTAACAAAACAGAGCCAACTTTAAAGCATGAGGTGAACATCTACCCGATAGCAACAACAATGAAGCAAAGTCTCAGATGAGATAGTTCTCATCATCATTGACATAATGAACTAACATCTACTTGATAGCAACATCATTGAAGCGAAGTCTTAGATAAAGTGACCCTCATCATCATTGACACAACAAATTAATCTATATGTTAACCAACCAATATGAAGATACCAAAACACAAACAAAATATCAGATGAGGTAATCCTCATTCCTCATCATGTACCATACGAACTCAGGTTACCCAATAAAGAACAGACCAAAACATGAAGAAAGTCTCAGATGAGACACCTCTAGCTGGTGATGGCCAACATTAAACAGTAGCTCGTACCCATCAGCCATGCAAAGAGCCTCGACATTGACACCAATAAGCAACAACCAAAACACCACAACAGAAGTAAATTTGAAAACCTCAAAAAGGGGAGCAATAGAGGCAGTCGCAACACTACCATGAGCACCGCCAATGGCCAGAAGACTACCGCCTGCTCCATCTCAACCACAAATGGGAGGTAGAGCGGCAACAAGCTCCACCGCCACCGCCACCACCACAGCCACCGCCACAATCATAATTAGTGAGATAAAAATGCTAGCCACCTAAAAATCTGAAAATCTTAAAAGGGTATCGAAAAGACACAAAGATAAAGGAGCAATAGAGGTGGTCGCATGACTACCATGAACACTGAGAATGGCTAGAAGACCGCTGCCTGCTCCACCTCAACCACAAAGGGGAGGCAAAGTGACAATAGGCTCCGTCACAATCGCAACCGCCCCAATGACAACCGGCGATACAGACATGCAACTAACCCAACCGTCACCACAAACGTAACGTTTGCCACCATGAAGAGTAACAGGGGGCCACCGCAACCCACCGCTGAGGACCTTGATGAAGCACTCTCCTGCTAAAGAAAAAACGGGATAGAAACCACCCCAAGGGTGAAAGAAGCGGTGGTGCACTGGGCGTTGAACAAAAATATAAAGGCCAGAGCGAGCAACTGCCGGTGACCATGGTAGAAATGTCACCGCCGTAATATCCCCTCCCTCTAAACGATGAGAAAATGGCACAGGCCCAAATATAAGGTATGGGGGAAGGCGGTGGTGTAGTGGATGGTTGTACTCCAAGCAAAAAAACCATTAAACACTATTCATTCATTTTCAATTTTGTCATATAGGTTATTTACCCGATATAACCCTAAGCCCCACCACAATACCCTTCCCTTTTCTTTCTGTCTAAAAGCATTACATTATCTTCACTGTTTTTATACGAGTATGTGTCATATATTTTAAGAGATGATTATGAGTAGGGGTGAGCAAATATCAGTATTACCGACTTGATCCCGATTCCCGAATAGATTTTGAATACATTTCCGAACTTATCGTTATTAAATGTATAGGTAATCGGTAGTTGATTTATGCTGAAATCAGGTTCGGGATCGAGAAAAAAAGCAAAAACCCGTATTATTAACTACCGACCCAAAGTAAATTTAGAAAACCTAAATTGGCCCAACCTAGTATCGCCCTTTGACTTTTGACAGCAGAAACAAAATTAAATTAGGATCACCATTTACTATAAAACTATTGTGGGTTTCACCATCATCTCTTTATAATTCAATTGCTGATCCTTGGAATAATAATTCTTCACAACTAAATCGTAGTTGCTTGTCTTCTGCTTATCTTCACCATCAGGTCGACTTTTCAACCCCTTGCTTTAACTGTTTTGAAAGGATGTGTAATAACCTGTTATGACTCATACATAATGTATAAGATATGAGGAGCCTTGCTTTATTGGTTAATATATTTTAATTGATGTAATATATGTTTCTAGAGAGATAAGGTAAGGAATTTCAAGATAGAAAAGACAGATAAAATTATAAGTTTCTCTGTAGTTTAGGGTTGAGGAAGTTTTTTTTTTAGAAAAGACAAAAGATGAAGAAGGTGAGAGATGTGGACATATCAAAATTATATTTTTACCATGTAAGTAATTATGTGTGTGATGTACTCTAACCTATTGGTTTACGTAAAGATAATAATAATGAGCTAAGCTTCTTTTGTCATATTCTATTTTATTGTTTTATTTAAATACTATGATTGCTTTTAATATTTTTAATTAAAACATTCTTTTCTTTTAACATGTTTTTAAATTTGTTTGGGCTTGTATTATGTTTGTTTCTTTTTTGGTTCATTGAGAATAGATGGACCCCGTGAACATTGAGCAACTATCAAGCGATGAATTGCAAAGAAGATAAACGAAAAGCGAAAAAACATGCTAAAAACAAACCAAAATCAAAGAAAAGTAAAGCGGGTCGTTTAGAGTATTGGAAGGAATTTGAGAAATTCACCGATGAGGATGGGAATATAAAAGCAAGATGTATTCATTGTTCAATATGTATAGCTGCACATCTAAAAATTAATGGAACATTAGGACTCAAAAAACATCTTCAAACATGCAAGAAAGACCCTTTAAAGTTGAAGGGTCAAACAAATATATTCTTTAAAAAGAATGATAATGGTGGGCCGAAACAAGTGAAATTAAACTTGGAAGTTTAGTGCTGAAAATAGTAGATATGTTACTGCAGATATGATCATATCAGATGAGCTCCTGTTTACAACAGCGGAGCATGAGGGTTTTAGAAGACTCATGGCAACTGTATATCCGAATTTTAAGATTCCAAGCAGGTTTTTTATTTCTATTATAGGTATAAACTATTACTTCTATTTATTTACTTAAATTCATTAAGAATTACAAAATACCAAACATGTCTACAGTTTCAAGGAGTTGCGCGAATATCTATTTAAAGGAAAAGGGAAAGTTGAAGGAGTTTTTCGCTAGGAGTAAAGCCAAAGTGTGCCTAACCACTGACACATGGACATCTATTTAGAAAATAAACTACATGTGTGTCACTAACACACTTCATTGATGACGACTGGTTATTACACAAATAGATTATAAATTTTAAGCCGATATTCGGTCACAAAAAAAGAAGAAATTTCTAGAATTTTACTTCAATGTTTAAATGATTGGATATTTATCAAGTCTTTACAATCACCAGTGATAATGCCTTGTCCAATGATACTGTCGTGGAGTCTCTTAAAGGTAGATTACAAAACATTTTGTTTGATGGAAGATATTTACATATATGTTGCATGGCTCGCATTATCAACTTGATTGTTAAAGATGGACTACATGAAAATAACTACTCGATTGAGCGCATACGGAATGAAATTCGATACATCGGATACTCTTCTAAAAGACTACATACATTTAAAAACTATGTTAAGGATGTCACGATTGAAAGTAAGGCGATGTTGTCCTTAGAATGCGCTACTAGATGGAATTCCACTTATGAAAGGTTGAATGCGATCGAGAAATTTGAAAAGGCTTTTCAAGCTTATGGTTTGGTAAACCCCAGTTATTCAAAAGATTTGGGTTATGAATATCCCCATGATTACGGATTGACACTTCACGAGACACATGAAAAAAGTTTTAGAATTGTTTGCTCGTAAAACAACAAATGCTTCAACATCGACAAAGGTATTTTGTTTATTTTTTGTTTCTCAATTCTTACTCTTTTTTATTTATGTTTACATATTGTTAGGTCATTAACATTAAACAATATATGTGTGAAATAGGTGATTGCTGATCAGTTATTTACTAAATCAATGGATATTTAAAAAACATCTTCGAGAATTGAGGGCTTCACCTAACCTAGAAACTAGATCAATGGGTTCTAGGATGCATGAGAAGTATAAAAAGTGATGGAATCAACACTTTAGGAATCAAACAAACTTAGAGTTTGTGTAACAAGGATGATCCTCCAATAATCTTTTCAATCTCTCAACAATAAATCCACAAACAATCATCATGGTACGAAAACCCATGATGAAAGTCATGATCTCTAGTTTGTGTGATTGTTTGTATGTGTTAGATTGTGTGATTGAATGCACTGAATGATAAATTTCTTGGTTGATTGATAATCTCTCCAAAAGCTTATAAAGGATTAGGGTACACGGCTATTTATAACCCATGCACATACTATCTATAATTACAAAAGTACCTTTATGTAAAAACAAATTACATAAAATCCTAAGTCTAAGTGTTGTCCGCTGTGGATGATGAAGTGTCCGCTGTGAATGATAGTCTGTCCGCTGTAAATGATAAACTGTCCACTGTGGATGTTTGTTTTGTTGTCTGTTGTGAATGTTGTTTGTCCGCTGTGAACACTTGTGTTTTGATTGATGTTGTCCGCTGTGGATTTTGTTCATCCGCTGTGGATGTTGTGCATCCGCTGTGGACTTGTTCATCCACTGTCAGCACTTGGACATTTCTTCAAAGTCTTCATCCGTTGTGACTTCTTATGCATCCATTGTGGACCTTTACTCATCTGCTGCCAACACTTGGTCAAAATTTCTTTTATCTATAAAACCTGTAAATGATAATTAATGTTTGGCTTGAATGATACTTATGTTTAAATTTTAGTATATGATTGTTTGGATGTTAGAACTTGTTTGGTTCATTAAGACAAGCATTATCCTTCAATGAGCTTGTTGTAGTCCAACAAGAAGTATTAGAGGAAGGATAAAAGTTTTAATAAAGTTTTATACTTTACGACTATCCTAAATCCTCGTTTGAAAGTTCGTGTCATCGCATATGGATATAATTGCATATTTACAACTGAAAAAAGGAGGATGAGACGGTACATGACATTTAAAAAAGGTTGAAGCAGTGTTTAAATGTATAACAGAAGAATTTGAGATATTATTTGGCCAATATAAAATAACTTATGAAAGCATAAGTTCAAATAAAATTATACAAAGAAACACTGAAACTTCTTCATATGGTGATAACAAATTTTTATCCGATTTTAGATTAGATTGTGATTTTACTGTGTACAACATTAAATCGGAAACTTTATATGTATCTTGAGGATAAGGAAGAGAAAGATTACCCAGGATATTCTAAATGATGAAAGGTTTATTTTCAAAATACTTAATTTTAGCAAAGATGGCAAAAGATATATCAACATATATATCATATGTAATTTTTCTTATTTTTTTACTTTAACTTTTGATGTTTATTGTTGTATATTTTTTAGTTATTCCGGTTTCGAGTGTTGCTTCTGAATCGGCATTTAGTACGGGCAGAAGAGTTTTGAAAACCTATAAAAGTTCTTTGTCACCACCGCTTGTCAAAGTACTTATATGCACACAAGATTGGGTTTTTGGGTCAAGGAAGAAAATCAATGATGACGAATACGTTACAAGCTATGACGAACTTGAAAAAGGTAAGACTTTATTTATTTATTAGAACTTATTTCATTCTTCGCTTGTCTTTCTATATCTATTAGTCTTAAAAAAATTTATAGAATTTTCAAAAAAATCGAAACTAGTTATCTTAAATGTAGAGCGAGATTAGTCAGTGGGTCTGCACGTCTAGTAGAATATGGAAAAGATGAACACTTTTATTACCTTTAGTTTATTATTTCATTGACATCTTATTGTTTTCTTTTTTTCTTGGATGGTTCATGCACTTTGATACATTAGCTGGATTATTGAACTTGTTAGTTTATTATTTCATTGAACATCATTTAAGGTTTGAAATATATCATTACTAGATCATCTTGTAACATATTACAATTAAATGATTATTTTTGTTAAATCTTATAAAGTAAAACTGAAATTAAATCTACACTAAATTAAATGATAAATTATATTTATAGTAATCAAATATTTAAAAAATGAAAAACTAAAATTGATTGATCCTTTTTATTAAACCAATAGACAATTAAAAGGAAAAAAAAAACTTAAAGTAAAACATCGAGTTGTCAATTTGAAGAAGATAGAAGAGTACAAACACAAGTCACAAGTTCGGTCTTCTCTATTCATGAGTCCATCTATAGAATAAATAATAAAATATTAGGTTCAATTAATTACATGTAAAATAATTGTTAAAAAGCATTACATTAAACCTAAAAAACTTTTCCTTCAAACATTTTTTTGTTGTCTTCTCCGTTTGCTTCTTTTTGACAGCAAAGTTTACAGGTCTCCGGTGACCGGACGGAAATGCTCCAACGATACTATTTCCCCTCTTATAATATCTTTCAACTTGGAGAAAATCAACCATAATAGCTTCAAGGTCATCGGAATTCAGAAGAAAATGATAACGTTAAAGTAGCTTTTTGACCCACTTCATCGGTTTCGGTAGAATACCGATTTTCCTTGATTACCGATTACCGAAAACCCCTTTCCCGATATATGATGGTAGGTACTAGGTACGGTACTCGGTTATTAATCTTGATTCTATTTGGGTTCAGGTGATGCGGGTTCAATCGGTAATCCTGATTTGGACCTTTAATTATGAGTGTTTGTGAGCAGGGATAGGAAAAAAATTACTATTCATCATCATATTTGAGGAAACATTATTTAATTTTTATAATTTTTTTAATATTTTTTAAAGTAGTTTTAAGTAAACGACAAAGAAAATATGATCATAAAAATATAAAAAAAATATTATTAATTGAAAAAATAAATAAATATATATATATAGTTTATTTTAATGTAGTTTTAAAGATGAAATCGAAAAGCTGGTGTGAATACTTTAAGAACATTTCCCTTCGTCTAAGATCACCCTAGCATGAATCTCACACCCTAACTTCCTGCTCTTAAGCTAAAAATATTTTTTTTTCTCATATATTTACTAACAAGGAACAAAATATAATGGTGCTCACATAAAATTAGCTTCATGAGAATTAAAAACAAGGTTGAGTAGAATGTGATGTTCTCACTACACCTGATGGGGTATATAAAACTTTAGTGTATGATTCGGTATTTGCATCATTTTTGTCCCTTCCAAACAATGAAACAAGTAACAGTTTCTAGTATTATACTATACATAGAAAGACAATTTTTAGCTAAAAGAAATTAAAGACAATTTTTAGCTGAAAGAAATTTTATGATCCTGTTTGGTTCCAGAATTTTTAGTAATTGGAGTTGAAATTAAAAAATTTACCATTCAAAATTCTGTTTAGTTAGTTAACGGTTGAAATTGAAGTTAAAAAAAAAATTTACATTTATTGGAATTCACATTTATTCTACGTACTCATGAAATATTTAACAATCCAATGAAATATTTAAATTAACATTTTAATTCCACTCAAAATTAACCAACAAAACACCTTATCAATTTTAACAAGATTTCATTTCAATTTTAATTTCTTTGCAAAGTATTCGGCTAACCAAACTGACTTTAAGGCTTTTTTTCATACAACGCACGAGACTTTGCTTTTTTATATATTGATCGATATTCTATTAAATGCACGTATACACCTCATCATTGCTATTAAAATGTAAAATTATTATCTACAAATTATTACAGTATTAAAATGGATTAGTTACAATTATATATAATGGATTCCCTAATTTAAATTTTTTTAATTAAATTATTTAAATATTTGTAAAAAAAATATATTCTGTTTTTATCTTTTAATTTTTTAAAATATAAGTACTGATGCGTCACACTTGTTTTTTCTACGTTTCAATATAAATTTGTTTAAAACCAAATAATGTCAAATATAATGTGTTTTTACTCTTATTATTTATTCTACTTTTAATTCAGTTTACTTTTCCTTCGATAACTATTGATATTTAATAATTTCTTGAATGTGAAATTGATAGATATTATTAACAAAGTCATGTTAATTTTTTTATTTTTAATTAATTATTTTAATATTTGTAAAAATATATTTAGTTGTTATTTTTTAATCTTTTAAAATATAAGTACTAATGCGTCACACTTGTTCTTTCTACATTTCAATATAATTTTTTTTTAAACCAAATAGTGTCAAATATAATATGTTTTTACACCGATTATTTATTCTACTTTTAATTCAATTCACTTTTCTTTCAATAACTATTGATATTTAATATTTTCTTAATGTCAAATTGAAAAATTTTATTAACATAGTCATGTTTTTAAACTATTTTACCGTGCAAAGCGCGTGAAAACACAACCCTAGTTTAACATAATTCATAAGCAATTAAAAAAAATTATAAATACCATTCAACATCCCCATATATTCATTTATCCATTTTATTCACAATCTTGAACTTCTATGACCAAATGTACATGGTTATAAAGATTTTTATTGTAGCTTATATAAATTTCAAACATAATTATTTAAAGAAAATAAGATAGATATAGAGAAGAAATTATCTCATTCACTGTCTTTCAACAATCTCTGACATCATTTACACATCCACAATGTAAAATCGGAAGTAAGAATGATGACATTATAAGTGTTAAGTAATGTTGGTAATAATGTATGTATTAATATTAAAACACTTCCTCTCGTACATATTACCGCTCATTATACACTATTTATATCATACTTCAAGATGATGTTAAATTGGTACTTCCGGACCTATAGAATAATCTGATTCTACTGGATCAAATATGTTGTCTCACTAAAAACCTTACTAAGAAATCCAACGAAAAAACTTAGTCAATGGAAAAAAAAATGCAACGTGTATACTTGGCATTGTCAATATACAAAGTTTTCAATCAATGTAATGCAATATTATATGATAACTGCATGACTTAATCTTTCATACAGTCTTCTTTAAATTGAAAGATCCATGATGTGTTGCCTTCATACCCGGGTAGGGTCGGGTCGGGTCCGGGATCGGGTCCGAAACCGGGTACAATTCGGGTTTTGTTAAAAAATCACAAGTGTTCAGGCGCATGGCCACTGTTCATGCGCCTGAACACTTGTGATTTTTTAAAACTATTTTAATCAATAAAAAATGAATGAATAAAATAACATAAATTAATCGTCATGTATTTTTATAATAATATTAAAACAATTTAAAAATACATAAAATGAATCAATAAAAAGTACCATAAAACTTTTATTTAAGTTATCGTCTAATTTTATTTTCTACGAGATGCTTAATCAAATGCTAATTCTTTATCGGATATGCCAGAATATACTCCTTCTTCTACCTCTTCATCATGTACTTTAGCTTCGAGTGTAATTTCGTCTTCGAGGCTTGTTTGGTCTTGTATACGATCCATTGCGTCTAAGTGATCTTTTAAACAAATGCACATCTCCACTGCTTCCGGAGTTAGTCTTGTTCTCCGTAATGATATTACCCTGCCACTAAGAGAAAAAACAGATTCCGAAGCTACCGTAGAAGCTTGGACGCTTAGTAAATCACGGGCCATAGCAGAAAGAATCGAAAATTGAGATTCTTTTCCTTTTCACCAAGCCAAAATATCGAATGCACGATAATCTTCGGTAGTCATAGTGGAAATAAAATCCGTTTCACTATATCTACCGAGCTCACTTGTTGGGGTGTTACCCCTTTGACTTTTAGCCGTCACATCCCGGACAACATTCAACATAGTCAAAACAGGGTTTTTAACCGAGGTACTAACACTTGAGGTTGATCCGCTTGGCATGGTTATGTTTACGTTAGGCCCATATCTATTTAAATAAAAATTATAGATTGTTTTCAAACTTTCATTAAAATTTTCTTTTGCCTCGTTTGAAAAATTAGGGTTTTCGTCATGCATATCCAAATTGTCATTTATCTCATCTATCAAACATTCAACCCCCGCAACATTTAAAAACGAATTTAAAGCGGCGGCACACGTAAAAACGGGTGGTATCTCCTTAAAATATTTTTAAAACTTTTCTTTCATTGGTTATATCATTTGATTAAACATATTATTTTTATTTTAAAAATTTTTAAAATTCAAAGACATAAAATATAATTCTTGAAGCACCGAATAACTAGTGGAATAATAAACTCCCGATAATTTTGTTGTTGAGTTTTTAAAACCTCAAGAAACTCGGATAGACGTTGAAGATTCTCCCAACCCGCATCCGGAAATGGGTTGGCTTCACCATTATCCGAAAGACTATTATGAAAGGCTTTTAAAGTACCCTTTTGTTTTAAAGCACATTCAAACATGTGACAAGTCGAATTCCACCGAATAGGTACATCCCAATTAGGACCTAAAAATCTAGATTCCGTATCCTTACAAAGTTGTTTATAATCTTGATATCTTCTTCTACTTTTTTTATAAACGCCATGTAACATAAATCGAAAAGCTTTAGTAAAGTTATCAACATATTGTCCGGATAGTCCGTCTTGCACTACTAAATTAATTATATGTGCAATACAACGAGTATGGAAAAAATCACCGTTTGCAATCGGAAGATATTTTAATTTTAATTTTTCAACCGCGGTTGTGTTGTTAGAGGCGTTATCAAATGCAATTGAAAAAAGTTTATTTTGTAACTTAAAAGTATTTATTACATTATCTAAAAAGTAAAACAAAAATTCTCCGGTGTGTGGATACGGAAAAAGATCAAATGCAATCGTACGTTTCATCAATTATCATGAATTGGGATCCACCTAATGAGCGGTGACGCAAAGGTACGATTCGGGTAAACCGTGTGGAGCCGACCAAACGTCACTAGTTAAGTTTACACCGGTATTTAAATTTTCAAATAATACAATTATATCATTTTTTGCTTGTTTTCATAATTTTAAACAATAACGTCTAAGTGTAGTACGACTTACGTGGGTGTAACGAGGTTGAAGCGTCTCTCGAATTAAGTTGGTCAACCGAGGATTGTCGAAGTGACTAAAAGGCAAAGCTTCTTGAATCACGAACTTCGCCATTCGATCTCGAGCCGTATTAACATCGTAATTAAAGATTCCACCGTCTCCACCCAATTGTGTTTGTTGCGAATCCGGATTACTTTTCAACGACTTACAAAACTTCTTGCTAATGTGTTTGTTTAAAGTCGTGTTAGAATCTTTAGCAAGCAAAGCTCCACAAAACTTGCAACGAGCCTTTACAGACCCGTCACTCAACTCAACCATATCCCAATTGCACCAAACATCCATGTTACGATTGTGTGCAAGAACACGAACGACGGTTGGAGAGTTTGACGAACCTTGACCAACGGAAGATTGTGATTGAGTCATATCAAGATTGAAGAGAGTGAAAGTGTAAAACGAGAGAGCGAAAGTGTAAAACGAGATTAAACGAGAGTATTTTTTGCGTTTTTTGCGTATGTTTTTGCGTTTGCGACTTGGGTACTAAACCATATCAACCCACACCTATTTATACTAACTTATAAGGCTAAAAGAGACAAAAAAACAGTAACAAATCGGGGCTAACGGCTATATAGCCGTTATTAATGGCTAGATTAAAAAAAAAAAAAAAAAAAAACGGTCAAAACCGGGTCCAACCCGGGTTTAATGGGGTCGGGTTCTACCAAAATCTAGAAAAATATACCCGGTTCCAACCCTACGGTTTTTTTCGGGTCCAAACCGGGTACACCCTATACCGGGTCGTACCCGTACCCGGGTATTTTGCCTACCTGTAATTGTAATTAGGCAATGTTGATCGATTCATTTCGACTCTTCTTAAATATATTGAATTTTTGCCCTTCATGAATAACACGTCTACTAGATCAAATTTTGCCAAAGTCTAATAAGTATTCTTACAATCTTATTCCTTGAGTCCAGTAAGAATGTCTTCCTATCATTTAATATGCTTGTCGATCTAGCTCTTTGTTACAGAAGAACATAATAAAATGCTAAATAGGATTTAGAAAATATTGAAATAAACACGTGAAATTTTTTAAGTTCCTCCCGGTGGTCGTGATGTTGTCAAAGGAGGATTGATGGTGGTGGCGCGTGATCATGATGGCTTACTGGAGTTGGCTGGCATCATCTTGAAACGGGAAAGGGTTTGTTAGGTATTTAGTCTTTCTTATTTCCTTTAGCTTTTAAATAAAAAGACAAATTGATTATTTAACAAAGATATTTGCACCATCTGTGTTACTGACTCACTGACCAAAAGTTTGTTACTTGGTAACCAAATGGAACTCATATTTCTCATGACCAAAGGTGAATGGACGTTTAATAGACAATTGACCTAATTAATCTATTTTTTCTTACAAAAGATGTCTATCCACTTCAAGCACCAAAAGAGTAACAATTAAGCAAACAATGTGATTTACTCTTTCAAGTTTTAAACTTGAAAGACCAAATCCGCCAGTTATATACAACATGTTCGATGAAACTGTAAAAAGTAGAAAAAACATAACATCATACAAAAAAATAAATTCAAAATAGCTCGATAATAACCAGAGCTGAAGCAGGGTTTTGTACCAACCAGGAACCAGCATCACCCATAGATCACACTGTCACTGTTGCCAAAAAAACAAAATGATCCCAGATTATCCATCCCAGCAGGTGTTCTATATGTCTACTTTAAGCATTTAGATAGAACACCACATACAATAAAAGAAATAAAAGTGTGAAAACAACTAAGCCAAGATAAAGTGATTAAGCAAAATCACAGTAAACAACCATATATTTTGTATACGGGTTTAAAAACTAGGCCCGTCTGACCGGCAGATGATGGATAGTGATTTGTCCATAACAATGAACCACCAGATGATGGGGAGTGATTTGTCCCTAACAATGAATTTAGTCATACGCCTTTTCCCAGTCCTCCACGACATCCTCCTGCTTTGATACAACAGTAGCATTATTTGAACTGGATTCCTGACTAATCAAACTAGTAGTGTCCGACTCCAGGATGCTCCATCTATTTGCTGATGCAGTAGTGATTGCTGGATCATCATTTACCTTCAATAGTGACGGTGTTGATGTTTCAGGGTGGTTAACTTCTGCAACACCACTCCATGAACTCTCCTGCACAACAGCTTTCTTCCATGGATTTGCTGCTGCCACACCTTGCGCTGAGGATGCACCGCTCCCCCAAGCATTACCTCCTCCAGATGATGCAGTTGTTGATGATGATGTTGTACCACTATTTACTACAGTGGCTCCATAATAAACAGACCCATGATCCAACCGCCTCATTGCAGTTGCAGCTCTAGCCGGATCACTGAACACAGCCAATGCGTTTTTATCATTTAACCACACAAGTTCACATTCCCCACCAAACCTCAACACCAACGCACTTACGTCTGCATCACTTGGAAGATCAAACAGAGCCACAACTAGCCTCGGATCCATGTCTACCAAAGGATCAAAACTTGGTGGATGTGGATGTAACCCTTTAGCACCAATGACCCGACTAGGTGCCTTAGATTTTGGTGTAACATGAACAACAATAAACCGTTTTGGCTCCCAACCAACAGCACTTATCGACAGTTTCCACCTCTCAGCAATTAGCCTCACTGCATCTCTCTTCTCTTTCAACATTGGACAAAACACATGAACCTTGACACCACCTCTACCCCTACCACCACCACCCATAACCAACATCTTGCATCTCTCTTCCACAGCCAAAACCCACTTTGAATCACGTCGGTACAAGTCCCCTAACACATCAGCAGCTGCAGGATTCTCACCAAAATGAAGTGCCTCTAAATTCAAACTAGTCACACCAAAAGCATCTGCAAGAACCTTTTTCCGTTCCATTTTTACGCACTCATCATCACACATGAGCTTCCTCTGTCCAAGTGGGATCTTCTTGCCGTTTGTTTCAACTGGTTGAAGTGGTACTGGCAATTTCTGAATCGCAGATGTTTCGAGAACAGAGTCAGCACTGTAACCACTATTGTTGCACCCAGCATCACAAGGAACAGTTGCAGTTATTCTACCACAACCACATGTTATTGTAACAGGGAACTCACACCTTACATCTGGACATGGGCCATAAGGATGACAAAGAGAGGTACATGTGTGCCTACAGTCTCTCCGTGGTGCACCACATGTCTGACCACATGAAGCTTTAACAGAAGTGGACCCACCATTGGTTGTAGAATCACATGGAGCCGGGTGGCAAGTCCTTAAACATGCATGCATTCCACACTGCCTTGTTTTTCCACAGAGTTTGTTACATCTGATATCCTTTGAACCACATGGTATGTTTCTGAGAACAACATGTCCCCCGATGCATTCCTTTGGTATAGGAACCGAACAAGGCGGACAGTCCCCAAAGTGACAGCTGTGAGACGACACGTGACCACATGGTTGAGGAACCGAGCATGGGTATTGACAAGAAGGAGGGGGCGTACCACAAGGTAGTGGTGGTGGAATCGAAGATCTACCACAAGCACAAGTCAGGTCGGTGAAAATTCTCTCTGGGCAAGGAGGGCAGTGTCCACTGTGACACAATAATCCGCAGTCATGCTGCCCACACCTTAACTTCTTCTCACAAGGTTTAGAGCACAAGTGTGGGTCTAAGTCTTGGGTGGCAGTATTGTTTGAATTTGAAAGAGGGCAGCACTTGTCACTACAACGGTGTCTGCCACAGCTCTTCTTGCGCCCACAAGGTTTGTCACACGTGAATGTGTCTATTCCCATGGTGGTGTTGAAACATTCCACAGAGCGAGACGTTGAACCACATCGACATTTTTGAGTAACCTTCACTTGACATGGTGCACAGGACCCTGGATGGCATGTCTGTTTACAGCCATGTAACCCACATGGGAGGGTCTTCTCACATATCTGTGAGCAGGTTGGTATTGGATCCAAACAACTACGTCGTTCGTCCTGTAAAGACGATTTACCACAATAGCATGACGTAATCCTTCCAGGCAACAGATCACAGTCCCCACAAACACCAGGATGACATGTTTCTTTGCAGAAATGGTTTCCACAAGCAAGAGGTTTTCCACAAGGAAAGCTACATGAAAAGATACCATCTTCTTCTACATTTACTCGTCCCTTCACAGTCATCTCACCACAAACAACTATCTCCGTCTTTTTCTTGCAGAAACAGGAGGCATCGATGAGGAGCTCACAAGAATCACAAGGACCTACATGGCACGTCTTGTCACAATGATGGCGTAGACAATTCAGAGGTTTACCACAACGCTGGCCACAAGTAAGAAGAGATTTCTGATCAGAGCATCTTGTAGTGATGACTTCCTTCCCACATGGACATATTCTAGGGGGAGCGAAAGCCTTACAAGGCGGGCAAGGTCCAGGATGGCATTGAAGAACACAACGATGCGGACAAAGATCATCTCTCTCTCTAGTTACATCCCACTAGAACCAGAACCTGAACCAGAACCAGGAGTCTCCTTCTCAAGTGGCCTTCCACAAGGTTCTCCACAAGAATGTGGTGTGAGGTATGGATCTGAAGGAGGATCCTGCCTCTTTCCACAAAAACAAACATAACGAATATCCTTAGAGGACATGAGCTGCACCGATTGACAGCCTGGGCACCGCCAGTTAAACCCTTGATTCTTCTCAGCCGACAAGTCGATAGAAGTAGGTGCTCTAGCCCATTTCTTGATACAATGCAAATGAAAGATTGAGAAGCAGCTCGAACAAGACCAAATTGAGGCAGACCTCTTCACCATATCATAACATATCATGCACTCAATTGTTCCCTTCAAAAGTTTGTCTTGAATTTCTTGAACAAGCTGAGGTAAACCACCTGTTGTGGCGCCATTCGTAGCCCGAGGGGCCTCTTTTCTCCTATCCCTACTCTGATTAACAGCCCCCCGAGGTGCAGCTTGACTATGCTGCCTCCTCTGGGGCCCAACATTTGCAGTATTAATACCATTGTTATTATTATTATTATGTGACTGGGGGGGTCCTGATCTTGTAACACCATGTCCATCGGAGCTTGAAGCATCTGTTGAGGGGGGGTTAGCAGTGGTTGTGATGGTGGCTCTGGGCATCCATTCTTGGCGACGAGGGAACCTGGACCTGTTATCTCTTCTATCATTTCGAACGTGAGAGCTCATATCCACCTACAGGATCACGATTTACAATCATCAAAACCAACCCTAATTATTCTATTCCATCCTAGATGAGGCGTAAGGAGACGAATCAAGAAATCACAAATAACACAAAATAGAATGAAAAAATAGCAATCTTAATTGATCAGAACTGAAAACCCTAGCTCCAGAAACAATCGGAAATGATGAAAAAGGTTACCTGATCGGAGGTCGGAGGAGGCTTAGAAGAAGGAATGATGAGAAATCCCAAATCTAATGTAATCAAAGGATGTAATGAAACAAATGAATTCGAAAGGTGATTGAGAAGTATAAGCTAGAGAAGAGATGAGATGTGTGGATCAAGGGGCAGAGGAAGGGGAAGAAGAGAAATGGGTTTAACCTAGGCAGGTAGGGATGAAGGGAGAATTGAGAATTGGGGCGGTGAGCGTAATTATAGGAACACCGGACCTTGGAAACCAAGCCTAAGATTTGCCTATTTGCATATGCGTGGTCACCAATCCAAGGATTGATTTGGCCCACCATTCTTTGCCCCAATTATCATCCTTTTATTCAATGTTTGATATCGAACCGATCATCTTACCGGTTCGATGGTCGGATCGATTTATAAATAAATTTTTCAAAACAATACAATACAAAGTTACAAAAATTACATAAACTATTAAGTATAAACAATACAAATTGTATTTAGTTTTTTTTTTAAACATCTTAGACATAGTTTTATTATTATAACATTAATTTAGGCATTCTGACCCAAATTCACATATATACTTAGAGTGAAAAACCCTAAGCCAATTACGCTACTTTATTTTAACAGTCATCATCGTGTCTCTCTTTTCAAATCTATCATGAGTAGCGTTTGGATCTATTCAAATTTATAACCAGCAGCTTCTGTTCTAAATTAGTTGTCATTCGAAGGGATCATCCGTGTTGCTTGGATGTTTTTTCGATTTTGCACTGCTGCTTCTTTTCCTCCTCAGTTTTGCTTATGATTTTAAACGGAAATCTTTGAGTTTGAATGTTTATACCGTCCTAATCGTGGTTCCCGGTCTGTCGGTTCAACCTTTAGCCATTGTAACCGGTTGGTTATTGAAGAGACGGTTCAAGAGGGGTACCCGGACTGCCATAGGTAATGGTTCCCGATTGAACCGGCCCGGCCTAACCGCGGTTCCCGGTCTGTCAGTTCAACCCGCACAACCATAACATTATGTAACAATCTCGAATTTCAGGTCCGATTTTTTTATATATTTTATTCATTATATTATATATTTATTTGTTATTTATTATTCAAATAAAGAAATTTACTAGCAAATACATGTTGCTCAACGTAGAACTTGTTACGAGAATATACGTCTAATATGGACTAGATCATTTGATTCGGCTCGACTAATACAAAGCTCAAGGATTGACATCAATATTAAAATCCATAACGTATTTATATGAATATTCCAAATCGTTGTAAAAGGACATTAAAACATACAAACTCACAATGTTATTAAATTACTTAACTAAAATGTCCATAACATATAATAAATACCTACACATTTCAATCTTATTTAACCCACAAATAATTGATGATAGACTTTGTAAAATCCTAACAAAACTCCGTACAAGATACCTCTATTATTAACAAGATACCATACAAATACAACAAAAATACAACGTCTAAGAGTATTCACGGTCCATTCCTTATCTTTATCCATATAATTAAACTAAAAACACTACTTTTTCTCTTATCTTTTTAATTAAATAATATTTTTTTATACCTTTATCATTACATTTTCTCTCTCCTACACTCACAACAACTTTTAAAAATATTAAAAAATTATAAGGGTTTGAACAGTAATTCCTTAAATTTACAGATTGAACAATAACATTTCTCTCTCCTTCACTCACAACCACTTACAACCATTCCATATAATTTAAGGATTACACTCACAAAAATATACCAAACCTACTGTGAATGCTCTAAATTGTCAAGATGTTTCTTTTTTTCTTCCTACTCTTAGATATACACCATTCCCCCTCTTACCTTCTTATTTAAAATATAAAATAAGAAGAAGTATATCTAATAATTCTCTGCTACAAGTTAAGCATCATATTTTATAGTTAGATTAAAAGATCTTGTCTTCCACAATCACCTCCCATCCTCCATCAAATATCCCAACTTAACTCTTTTCTCCATCTTTCTTACGGCAAGAACACAACACCCACCTCCACAAGCTTTCAAACTCCTAAACACATTCTTACAACTAGAAACCCGTTAATTTTAGCATTCTAAACTGAATCCAACGTGGTACAAGTTATTGTCATGAACTTCCAAGCTTCCATATTTGTCTAATACATCACCCCATCAACCTAAGTCACATTTGATGCACATCTATCTCTTGAAATTGTTCAACTATCACCACCTAGTTTTATCGCGATTGGTAAGTCGAAAACCGCCTAAAACCTTGATTGTTAAACTTAAAACTTCACATTCGTATGTGATTTGTGTACATCCATATTACTAGGTTATTTTGGAGATTTCATAGCAAGAATAATCTGGTCTTAAGGCTACAACACTATCACAACTTGTTCTCTAAGGAGGTATAAAACATAAAACCCTTAACTTTCACGCTAAATAGCCTAAAAACCATCTTGAACTTCCTTTAATGAAAATTTCTTGAAGTTTAAGACATACACTCTAAAAATTAATATTTTGGCAAATTATTAAGGTTAACATGATGTAAAACACTTAAAAGGTCAAGAGGATTTTACCCTTAGTCAATTATAAACCAAAATTGAGTTTATACGAGTCAAAAAATGAAAACCGACATGTATATTCTAAAAATCTTACCATGGAGAGTTCCTAAAGTTGTATTTTCCTCAAATTTACTAATAAAGGGTTTACTATGGTCTATAAATCTTTTTTTCTCGGTGGTTCGACTAGTAAACGTGTAAAAATCGATATATATGCAAATATTACGAAAGCTAAAAAACGTACCTGAACCCCTAACTATGTAAAAGTAAAAAAATTCACAGGTTATTTGGACATAAAAAGTGATCTCTAGAATAAAAAGTGAAAAACTAATTATTTAACCTGTTAGTACGGTCAAACCGAGCGTTAAACGATTAACTATCAAAATTACGATTTGTGGACCTATAACTACAAAACTATTATTTTTCCAATAGTATAAGTCTAAATATATGATAAAATATATTGAGAAGGTTTAGAATGATTATATGTGCGTTAGTTACTTAATTAAACATTTAAAGTGCAATACTTACCTAAACCAACAACAATATATATACGTGTGTGTGTGTATATATATATATATATATATATATATATATATATATATATATATATATATATATATATATATAGGGTAAGGTCCAAATGAGAACCCTACCTTATTGTGAAAACCCTTTAACCCAAGTATCCACCTTTCATTTGACATCAAATTAAAACATTTCATTTTAATGGTGAAGATCATATAAGGGGTAAAATTATAATCCTCTATGTTGTCATCTTTTTTATACAATCTCCAGAATGTATTTTTTTTTATTTTTTATTCACCTACTATACTATCCACCCTTAAACCATATTATCTTCTTTTATTTATTATCCATCAACTACAACCACAACCCAACAACCGACCTCATCATCGTCTACACAACGGACAGCCTAAGTGTCCACAGCGGACACTTAAACTATTGGGAACGGTCTGCCCAAGACACATATTGAATTGATGTGGCTAGTACGTTATGATCCAAGTCGGGTCATACCCAATAACAAGCTAGACAAACACTTACAATATTTATTTTATGATATGATTATGTAAATAAATATTGACACTTAAAGTATTTAAAAATTGGGTTTCTAAATATTTGCACTAGTGTTATGAATAAATTATATGGATAATTTATTCTAGAGAGAGAGAATTCTATATTGTTATTCAAATGGTTGAACAACAATATGTCTTTTGTCCGCATTTATTAATTACTCATTCGTATTTACTAATGCGGATGTGCTTTTGAGGAAATCCTGATGAATGTTCATCATCCGCATTTACTAATGCGGATGGGCATTTGTGAAAATACTGAAGGAATTTCTTCATCCGCATTTACTAATACGGATGGGCATTTAAGAAAATGCTGATGAAACTGACTGTCGGCATTTACAAATGCGGATGAGCATTTGAGGAAATGCTGATGGAACTACTCATCCGCATTTACAAATACGGATGAACATTTGGGAAATGCGGATGAAATTTCTTCATTCGCATTTACTAATGCGGATGAATGTTAGAGAAATGCAGATGGGATAAGTTACAACACACACAAAAGGTGCACGTTGGTTTTTCTATTTGTTTTTTTCTCGATCGGTTGAAGGAAAAACAGAGAACAGAGATCGTTCAAGTATGAAAATCCTAGTAATCAGGTGTTTGTTGGAAGCTTGGGGTAGACAAGCTTGAGGCCTCCTTCTTTGGAAGCAGCCATTCGCTGATTATCTTCCTCTAACCCATTCGAGAGGTAGTCTTCTAAACACCCTATGGTTGTTTGTAAGCATATTTTTCATATAACGATCCATTACGGGTTTTTAACAGATATATAAAATGGTTTATATATATTAACTGTAACAAGTTTTTCAATCCTAATTCCGCTGCGTTTTTCATTTTATATGGATAAAATGACTCTGATAAACTTGTTCAAACCCCAACAATGGTATCAGAGCCGGTTATATGGATACATGCTTCATCTGGACTAAAATCTCAGTTTCTTGTTGTTAATTCACCGACAGCGGACACTTAAACATTCTTAGAATGTCCGTTGTGGATACTTAGGCTATCCGTTGTGTACACTTGAATGTTTAAGTGTCTACAGCGGACAACCTAAGTGTCCATAGCGAACATTCTAAGAATGTTCAAGTGTCCACAACGGACAACCTAAGTGTCCACAGGGGACACTTAAACATTCTTAGAGTGTCCGTTGTGGACACTTAAACATTCAAGTGTACACAGCGGACAGCCAAAGTGTCCACAGTGGACATTCTAAGAATGTTCAAGTGTCCACAGCGGACAGCCTAAGTGTCCATAGCGGACAGCCTAAGTATCCACAACGGACATTCACTAACACTTGGTTTTGTTCCAATGTTAAAATTTCATTACGGTGTTGTAGTTATATGGTTTAATGTCGTTTGGTTATTAGCTAAGTAATTCAGTTACATTATAGATGTAAATCATTGTAGCTAAGTAATTCAGTTACATTATAGATGTAAATCATTGACTAAAGTGATGTATTTTTGTTATACTGGCGTAACACGTTGTTTAGGTGTTGTAAAATGGTTTAATTTATTCACTTTAATTGTAACTATTAAGATTTGTCTTCATGTTACAATAATGTAATAAGCAACAATCAGGAAATTTTTTAAAAAATCTTCAAGACTATATTAGAATTAAGATTTGTAATCAAATGAATATGGTGTAATTTATTCTAACTAACTGTTGCACTTTGTGGCATCACCGTATCGTGAAATTACATCAACACAATACATTTGTCTTCATGTTACAGTAATGTAATAAGCAACATTCGGGAATTTCTTTTTAAAATCTTCGAGACTATATTGGAATTAAAGAGAAAAATAAGTCGAGTTTAATGGTGCATTTTTTATAAAATATTAACAATCTATAAAAAAGTTTTAGAGGCTTTAAATATAAAAGGGGTAATCTTTTCTTGAATCTGAACATTTGATTTTTTAAGAGGTATGTAAAATGTCCAAAATTTTATTTTCTATTAAAAAATATGTGATGACACATGGCATGATCTTGTTCTTTTAAAATTAAATCAATGCCTGAAAAATAGTTAAAGGGTTCTCACAATAAGGTAGGGTTCTCATATATATATATATATATATATATATATATATATATATAGAGAGAGAGAGAGAGAGAGAGAGAGAAAGAGAGAAAGAGAAAGTTTACTATACAAATTTAAAAAAATCATGCGAAGTGTGCGAATTAATTCCAATCAATGATATAGGAGATGGATGGTTCAGATTAAACGTTAAATAACCACGCATGGAATGATGGTTGGAGGGGTAAATTCGAAAATAACCTACAATTGTTAACTTTTTTTAAATTCCTATAGTTTTTTTAAACGTGTATAACTTTTTTATGCGATGTTATTTTTTTAAAAAAATTACACACCATAAAAACGAGCATTTTATTCTTTTTAATTTGAGTGTAGTACTGCTATACTTCTTTATAAAAAAAATCAACACTTTTTTTAAGGACAACTATGTGTTGTGCGTATAACTTGCGTGATTATTAACTGCGTAATTATGAACATAACTTGCGTAATTATCATATAACTTGCGTAATTATAAATATAACTTGCGTAATTATTTTTTATAACGTGAGTAATTTTACTTTTGCGTAATAATAGATAAAACTTGCGTAATTATGAATATAACTTGCGTAATTATGTACCTTTTATGCGTAATTACAGTGCGGACGAAACTACCCCTATGTCAAAAAATACGTGTCACAGCCTGTTGACTCCGTACGCTTCGCACGAAAATTACACTTTGTAACCAACGCTTTTTGCGTTAACCAATTAACTCTTTTCTAGCCATAGATTAAGTCCACTATTTATTGATCCAAGGGACCATCTTTTTTTGAAATAAAAAATTGGCTGCAGTACAAAGATATTTAAAAAAAGGGGTAGTGTAGTAATTTTACCCACTTTATTCAGCTATAGAACGTCATTTCAGCGGGACTTTTAGTGGCTATAGCAAGTATACTTACGGCAGGTCATTTCTATTGACATTCAAAGATTTGAAGATGTTCTTTTATTTAAATTTTTGTTTCAAAAATACCATTTCCTTTGCCATTACACCGGTAGTCTTCTTCTTTCACGATTAACGCACGAGTTGCTTACTATCTACAGGTGGGTGTGCTGTAAAAGTTTTGAACTTTGTTTGAGGGAAGATCAATTCCTTATCAACTTGTATTTTGTTCTAGGGGTTCGACTTCTATATGAGGGTTTTATTGTGGCTTGCTTTCAACAATCTAAGGTTAGAAAATTATTATGTTTATTGAATATCAAATAAAAAATGATTGAGTAACAATTACAATTAGTTAAAATCACTCACTTTATTTGAAGTGGGCTTTAGTAAAATTAATTTTGTATGCATAACATCTAGATGTCATTTTAATTAAACAAATAGTTAAAACCAATACACAGTCTTACCTACTCTAAGGTTACATAAAATCCAAAGAGTGCTAGCCACTTAATTTGCAAAACAAAAAATTTAAAATAGTAAAATAGTTCAGAAATAGATTGAATAAGATTTAGATTGCTTTATATATATTTTCCAAACAAAATATCAACTAATGTATTATGCAATCTTATCAGATAATGCATCCTCAAGTATCTTTATTAGTTTCTTACTTCCACCTACTCGAGCTTCATCAAGAGGCGTGTTACCCCATCTGCAACCAACAAAACAAATAATGTTAATAGTTATAAAAAGCTTAACCATGTCAACCAATTTGCCCCTAAACAATATAATAGAATTCCTATAGAATATACATGGAAATTGAACTGTATATAATAAACGATGATAGTGAACCAAACAATAACCTGTTGGCTTGTGGAGGCATTTGTCAAATATGGGTCCAAGTCCATTTAGACTATTGGCTTTTGAGTAAGCCTTGGACTAATAGCTTCTTGAGGAAGCGTTGGGCTAATAGCTTCTTTGATAGGTTTTGTAATAAAGCTTGTTGAGTAAGCTTTAGAAACTCTAGATATTCTTGGCATATATATAGATATCATATGTCATTGTAACTTCTTGAGCAGCTAAATATAAAATCACTAGTTGCAGAGAGTGGACGTAGATCACGCCGATCGAACCATTATAAATCTTCGTGTTCATCCTTTTCTTTGATTCTTTCTTTTATGTTTGCTATCGTGAGTGTTAGAGTGATTATGAGCATCGCCGGTTGAAACCTAACAACTGGTATCAGAGCAACAAGCTCTTGATTTTACAGCTTTCAAGACTGTTCAAGCGACAGTTCTAGGCGACCTCGCCCGGAGGCACTGTCCGGCGACATCAACCTATATCACTAACACTTTGCTTTCGCGGTTAAGTTATTTCTTCTAATACGATGGCAGAAAAAAGTAAGTTTAAGATAGAGAAGTTTGATGGTAATGACTACGGGTTCTAGAGAATGCAGATCGAGAATCTGTTGTACCAGAAGAGTTTGCACTTACCGATGTTGGGAGAGCAATCATATAATATGTATGATAACGAGTAGAAACTATTGGATCGACAAGCTTTGGGTGTGGTTAGGCTTTCTTTATCAAAGAATATTGCATACAACATTGTTAATGAAATGACCACATATGGTGTTCTGAAATCTTTGTGCAATATGCATGAGAAACCATCAGCATCCAACAAGGTTTTCCTTATCAGATAGTTGGTCAACACCAAGATGAAGGAAGGTGTCTGTTACTACATATATAAATGAATTATGTTCGATTATCTCTCGTTTGTCATCTGTTGGTATCAAGTTTAAAGACAAGGTCCAAGCCCTACTCCTTTTATCCTCATTACAAGACAGCTGGTCAGGCATAATCACTACAGTTAGTAGTTCAAGTGGAAATACTAAGCTAACCTTTAATGGTATACATGACTTGATTATGAATGAAGATATATGATAGAGAAGCATATGGGAATCATCCAGTTCTCTGTTACATACTGAAGAAAGAGGAAGAAGAGCCGGGAGACCAAGTCAAGAAAAAGGGGTCAGTCAAAACCAAGGAAAGACATCGAGTGTTAGAATTGCAAGGAGAAGGGTCATTTCAAAACCAGTGCCCTAAACCATCAGCAGGAAACAAAGAAGTAAACAATATAGTTTCTGATGAGTCTGATGACTTTCTCATATGTAGTGTTGAGAATTTTATGGAATCCTGGATCATGGATTCAGGTGCTTCGTTCCATGTTGTTCCAAGTTCAGATTTGGTCTAGAATTTGAGAACAAGTAACCTTGGTAAGGTTCGTTTAGCTGATGACCAGGCAATCGACATCACAGGAATTGGTGATGTTGAGCTAACTACAATATTAGGAACCAAGTGGATGTTGAAGGATGTTAGGGTTGTCCTTAATCTAAGAAGGAAGTTAATTTTTGTTGGCCAGTTGGATGATCAAGGTTATGATGTTCATTTCGGTAGTGGCCAATGGAAAGTCATTAAAGGAAATATGGTGGTTGCAAAAGGCAAGATGGGCACACTGTACATGGAAGAAGTTGCTGCTGATGGTGCCAATGCAGTGACATCGAGTCCAAGTCCATCTATGATGTGGCACCAGCGACTCGGAAATATGAGCGAGAAAGGGTTGAAGATGTTAGCAGCTCATGGCAAGTTTCCAGACTTGAAGAAAGTGGAAAATGGAAAGTCGATTATATGAATCATGTGTCTTTAGGAAAAAAAAGAGAGTTTCTTTTATGACGACCGAAAAGACACCAAAAGCTAGAGCTTGTCCATTCAGACGTTTATGGACCAACATCAGTCTCATCCTTAGGAGGTTCAGTTTATAATGTGACTTTCATCGATGACTCTACAAGAAAGGTATGGGTCTATTTTCTTAAACATAAATATGAAGTTTTTGATGTATTTAAGAAATGGAAGCTACTGTTGAAAATGAAACTGATTTGAAGGTGAAATGCTTGAAGTCGGATAATGGTGGTGAATATATAAGCAAGGAGTTCGTAGACTACTGTACCAAGCACGGGATAAGAATGATCAAGACTATTCCTAGTACTCCTTAGCAGAATGATGTAGCTGAGAGAATGAAAAGAACTCTAAATGAGAGGGCTAGAAGTATGAGGTTGCATGTAGGGTTACCTAAGATGTTTAGGGCTAATGCAGTTAACACTGTTGCCTACTTGATCAACCGTGCACCTTCAGTTCCTTTGGTTTTCAAAATACCTAAAGAATTATTTCAAGGAAAGGATGTCATTCTTAATCACTTGAAGCTATTCGGTTACAGTGCTTACAGTTTGTTGAAGGATGGTGATAGAGATAAGTTAGACTCAAAAGCCAAAAAGTGCATATTCATTGGTTATGGGTTAGATGAGATGGGTTACAGGCTTTGGGATTCTGAAAGCAGAAAAGTAATGAGAAGCAAAAATGTCATCTTCAATGAAACTGAGATGTACAAGGATAGAAACACCAAAGATCCAAAGATGGAGAAAGAGTATGTTGAGTTTGAGGAGAGTGAGAAGAGGAAGGAAAGTGAGAATGAAGCCTTAGTTGACATTCCAAAAAATGGGGATGAATCAACCGACAGTGGGAGTTCGGGGAATGATTTAAATGTTGATGAAAGTTCTAAAGATGAAGAAACTATATCTTCTGAATATAACTCCCAAACTTTCAAAGATCCAGTTACACCTCTAGTTTAGCTTAGAAACCAGAACCATTAGACCTCTAAATAGATACTCACCATTTGTAAATTACATACTTCTGACAGAATATGGTGAACCTCAGTGTTACTCTGAAGCTAAGAGGTTAAAGGATTCATTGCAGTGGGAGTTAGCAATGAAAGATGTAATGAAGCCGCTTGAGAAGAACAAGACCTGGATTCTTACAAAGCTTCCATCTGGGAAGAAAGCTCTTCAGAACAAGTGGGTTTTCAGGATCAAGGATGAACAAGATGGCACCAAACGATATAAAGCCAGATTAGTGGTCAAAGGGTTTCAACAGAAAGAGGGGATTGTTTACAATGAGATCTTTTCTCCGATTGTAAAGATGACTACAATCAGACTTGTTCTCAGTATTGAAGCAGTAGAGAAAGATGAAAACAAAGCAGAAATGGCTAAAGTTCCTTATGCATCGGTAGTTGGTAGCCTCATGTATGTAGTGGTATGAACGAGACTGGATATCGCGCATGTAGTGGGAGTTGTTAGTAGGTTTATGTCCAATCTAGGGAGAGAGTATTGGGAAGCAGTTAAATGGCTACTTAGGTATCTGAAAGGAACTTCGAAGATAGCGTTGTGTTTTAAGGGGAAGGATGTCTTTCTGAGAGGGTATGTAGATGCAGACCTTGGTGGGTGTCAAGAGTCTTACAAAAGCACCATCGGATATGTTTTTTCAGTGGGAGGCTTGATGCTAGCTGGATGTCACGTCTTTAGAAGAGTGTTGCCCTCTCAATAACAGAAGCAGAATACATGGCTCTAGCTAAAGCCGGGAAAGAGCTTTTATGGTTAAAGAGATTTGATACGGATTCGTATTAGTGGAACCTAGAAACCTTAGCTTAGATAATCGTCATTCGGCCAACCGAACGGAGAAGACGAACAAAACCTGCTTGAAGAAAAAAACAATACATTTATTTTTATTCAATAATTCTTGCCCTTCCAACCTTTGATTACAATCTTTAAATAGGAAAAAACTAAAGAGATAAACATAGGGTATAATCCCAACAATTATGGAAAAGATAAACGTTCAAAAATAAAAAAAAATACTCAAAATAAAAAATGGTTGGATGGGGGGTTCTTGATAGCTAGTTGGCAGCCCAATACTAGCCACGGGTTCTTGACGGTCCGATGTTATTATGAGCGAGCCCGGGTGGTTCTTCTAATGTACTAGGATCCGTATCATCTTTCCCCTCTAAAATGGGACTCGTCCGCGAGTCATCTTCCTCGTCCGCCACATAAGGAGAAAGATCAACAACATTAAAAGTGGCAGACACCTTGTAATGCCCGGGAAGATCAATTTTGTAAGTGTTGTCATTGATGCACTTAAGAACGCGAAAAGGACCGTCAGCTCGCGGATGTAACTTGCCAAACCGCCCTTGGGGAAACCTTTCACGGCGTAAATATACCAAACTAAATCACCTTCACTGAAAACCACCTTCTTACGATGCTGATTAACGCGCGACTGGTACTATAAGTTGTGTTTCACAATTTGTTCCTGAACCTGTTCATGTAGTAACTTGATCTGATTTGCCTGCTCATCGCCTTTGGCGCTAAAATACTCGAGTTCTGGAAATGGTGCTAAGTCAAGTAGGGTAAAAGGGTTTCTCCCGTAAACAACAAAAAATGGGCTTCGACCGGTGGCACTATGATTCGATCGATTATAAGCAAACTCAGCTTGTGGTAACACAAGATCCCACTGTTTTGGATTATTACCGACAAGGCTTCGAAGTAAATTACCCAAGCTATGATTAGTTACCTTGGTTTGACCGTCAGTTTGAGGATGGTGTGAACTACTGAACTGTAACTTGGCTCCCAAACGCTTCCATAAAGTGCGCCAAAAATGGCTAACAAATTTCACGTTCTGGTCAGATGTAATGGTTTTTGGGACGCCATGCAAACGAACAATCTCCGCAAAATAGAGACGGGCTACTTGGGAGGCATCATAAGTCTTAACACACGGAACAAAATGCGCCATCTTCGAAAATCCATCCACCACAACCATAATAGAATCCTTTTTACGCTGAGTTAACGGAAGACCCAACACAAAGTCAAGACTTACATCCTCCCAGGGACGAACGGGTGCGGGTAGGGGAGTGTAAAGTCCGTGGTTGGTATGATGAGTTTTCGCCAAATGACACACACGACAACGCTTCAAAATTTTCGAAATGTCCTTCGAAATCTTCGGCCAATAAAACCGATCTTGGACAAGTGCAATAGTTTTCTCACGACAAAAATGTCTGGCCAAAGCTCCTTGGTGACATTCGAATACAATAGCCTCCCTAAAAGATGACAAAGGAACACACAACCGATTCCCTTTATATAACAATCCAGGTTTCTAAACAAAGCATTTATAAGGAGCATCTTTTGTTTGTTTTCACACTTCATGGAACTCAGGATCATCTGATAAAGATTAGAGAAGGAACTAAAACCCACCACTTCAAAAGCTACGGCTGTAACAAGAGCGGGACGGCGGCTCAAGGTGTCGGCCACGGAGTTGGCGGACCCTGCCTTGTGGTGAATAACGAAGGTAAAATCCTGCAAAGTCTCGACCCACTTAGCATGTCTTGGGCTTAATTTTGCTTGGCCTTGAATAAATTTGAGCGCTTGATGATCCGAATATAGAATAAATTCGCCGGGAAGTAAGTAATGTCGCCAATATTCAAGGCTCCGAACTATGGCATAAAATTCTTGTCGTACGTACTATATCGTCGCCTTGTGTCATTTAGTTTTTCACTAAAAAAAGCAATTGGACGATGTTGTTGGCTCAAAACACCTCCAATGCCCAACCCCGACGCATCACATTCAACTTGAAATACCTGGTTAAAATTGGGTAGGGCGAGGACGGGGGATTGAGTAACCGCGGATTTCAGGGTCTCAAACGCGGATTGAGCTTGAGACGACCAGTTGAACTTACTACTTTTCAAACACTCTGTAATTGGTGCGACGATAGTACTAAATTTTTTGATGAACCGATGGTCGAAAGACGCGAGTCCATGAAAACTTCTAATATCGTGTAGCGATTTTGGTGCGGGCCACGTGGTTATGGCAGAAACTTTGGACTCGTCCATCCGGATGCCATGAGCTGAAACAAGATAGCCCAAAAATATTACTTCTGATGTCAAAAATTGACACTTCTTTCCATTTGCATAAAGCTTTTGATCTCGTAGAACCATGAAAATATCCCGAAGGTTAATTAAATGTTGCGCCACGTTAGAGCTATAAACCAAAATGTCGTCGAAATAAACGACGACACAACGTCCAATAAAAGGTTTGAATATATGAGTCATCAGTCGCATGAATATGCTCGGGGCGTTTGATAAGCCGAAGGGCATAACCATCCACTCGTATAGACCGTCCCTTGTTTTAAAAGCCGTCTTAAATTCATCACCAGGATGCATGCGTATTTGGTGATAACCACTATGCAAATCAATTTTTGAAAATATTTTTGCGCCATATAAGTGATCTAACAAATCATCAAACCTCGGTATAGGAAACCTGTATTTGATGGTGATTTTATTAACTGCCCGGCTATCAACACACATACGGAAAGTGCCATTTGGGTTGGGTACTAAAAGAGCGGGAACCGCGCATGGACTCATGCTTTCCCGAATAAGAACTTTTTCCAAAAGTTCGGTAACCTGTCGTTATAACTCGCCAAACTCTTTCAGGTTCATTCGATAGGAAGGTTTGTTTGGGATGCTCGCACCCGGCAAGAAATCAATGCTATGTTGAATATCTCGAACAAGAGGGAGACCCGCAGGAATATCATCAGGAAAGACATCTTGGAATTCGGATAAAAGAGTCTGTACCTCCAGTGGCACATTTGGGACTGCGGGATTCTCTTCAGCAATTAATAAACCAAATATAATGGCCGGTTGAGATTTGGTAAGTCCCGAGAATTCTGACTTTGTGACGAGTATGGATTCCGGACCCTCCTGCCTAGGATCGCACTATGCTAAGGTAATATTAACTCCATCTTTTTTGAATGTATATGTGTTCCGAAAGCCATCATGTTTTGCACGCCGATCATATTGCCATGGGCGACCCAATAGGATGTGACAAGCATCCATAGGGAGGACCTCGCACCAAATCTCATTCGATATTTGTTCCCAATTGAAAATTGCACCAATAACGGTGAGTAACTTTAATGATATTTCCCTTTTTAGCCAAGTGATTTGGTATGGTTCTGGGTGATCATGGATTGGCAACTTAAGCTTCTCGACCATGGAGTTAGAAACAATATTCTCGTAATTTCCTCCATCGATGATAACCGTACAAACTCTTCCTTGTGACGTACATTTGGTATGAAAAATGTTGTTTCGAAGCCATGAAGTGTCATCACTCATATCCGTCGTAGTGGTGTTTAAAATTCGTCGAATAACAAGAGCCTCACCGCGATCCGGATAAAGAATTTTTGAAGGTGTGTCCTTGTCATCTTCGACCTCGGTATCATAGGTTGGCATCGTGTCGTCAACTAGAGCAATTACCTGTTTATTTGGGCAGTCCCGCTTTAAGTGTCCGAGGCCTTGACATTTGAAACAACGGAGTGCATTAGAACTTGACCCAAATGGAACAACCTGAACAGGTGGATCGCCTTTGATTGGGCCGGTCCTGGTGGGGGTGGTTGAAACAGCCGGTGAACGGCCTGCAAAACACGGCTGCACCGGACGTTGCTTTGTCGCCAACTGTTTTTCTACCCGCTGTGCCAACCTGCACACATCAGAAAAGGACCAATATTGTTGCAACATTACCACATCCGATATTTCCGGTCGTAGTACTCCCAAAAAACGGGCTATAACCTGTTCCTCGTCTTCCTCAATTCCACATCTCATTTGTAGCCTTTCAAATTCCATTATGACTTCTTCAACAGAAAGCAAATCTTGTTTTAAGTTGTGGTATTCTAAAAAAGAATCTTGCTTGTGATTAACCGGTAGAAATTTTGAAAGCATTAAACGTTTCATCTTGTCCCACGTTTCTACTTTACGTTTACCGTCCCAATAACGTTTTTTTTGCACATGTTCCCACCATAACGAAGCATATTTGCGTAAACGAATAGCGACAAGTTCTACCTTTATATTTTCCAGAATTTGTCGGAGATCAAAGATGGGCTCAACAGTTTGAAGCCAATCAATGAAATCGTCAGGTTGCATGCGGCCTTCAAATTTTGGAATTTGTGTTCGAATTCCCAATGATCGCAACGGATCCGCCGGTGGTGGCGGTGGTGATTGACGATGACGTGGCCTTCGTGCAAAAACGTTGTAATCATCGTCATCATCCCAAACAATGGACACCGTAGCGGAATTGTCTTCCATTACGAACTGATTTAGTTCGAGCTCACGAACCCGTTGTTGTAGTCGTTCAATCTCAGCAACGTCCCGTGGGTCACGCTGTTCAAAACCGTTGCCTCCGGCTGCGTATCGACGGTGATGACGATGATCTCCCTCACGTCCCGACATTCTGAGTAACCTGGTGCTATGATACCACTTGATACGGATTCATATTAGTGGAAGCTAGAAACCTTAGCTTAGATAATCCTCCTTCGGCCAACCGAACGGAGAAGACGAACAAAACCTGCTCGAAGAAAAAAACAATACGTTTTTTTTTTTTCAATAATTCTTGTCCTTCCAACCATTGATTACAATCTTTAAATAGGAAAAAACTAAAGAGATAAACATAGGGTATAATCCCAATAATTAAGGAAAAGATGAACGTTCAAAAATAAAAACAATACTCAAAATAAAAAATGGTTGGATGGGTTCTTGATAGCTAGTTGGCAGCCCAATACTAGCCACAGGTTCTTGACGGTACGATGTTATTATGAGCGAGCCCGGGTGGTTCTTCTAATGTACTAGGATCCGTATCAAGATTTCTTGATGAACTTAACAAGAAGCAAGCTGACTGTTCATTGTTTTGTGATAGTAAGAGTGTTGTAAACCTTGCAAAGAATCTAGTCTTCCATTCGAAGACTAAACATATTAAGCTGAGATACCACTTCATTAGAGACCTAGTCAATGATAATAGTCTAAAGTTGAAGAAGATAAAAGGAACCGAGAATCGAGCTGATATGTTGACTAAGGTGGTTACGTTAGAGAAGTTGAAGCTTTGTATAGCTTCAACTGGCCTTCATGTTACCTGATGAGAATGTAGTTGCAACTAATGAAGAAGAAAAAGAAAAGATTACAAATGCTTGTGAAGACTTGTCTATATGATGATACTTGTGGAGTGCAATTGTTTGAAGAATTTCAAAGCGCAGTTTGAAGTTGTCAAGTGCCTCCAAGTGGGAGAATTATTGGGTTGTGGAGGCATTTGCCAAATATGGGTCCAAGTCCATTTAGACTAATGGCTTATTGAGTAAGCTTTGGACTAATAGCTTCTTGTGGAAGCTTTGGGCTAGTAGCTTCTTTGATAAGCTTTGTAATAAAGCTTGTTGAGTAAGCTTTAGAAACCCCAGACATTCTTGGCCGATATATAGATATCATATGTCATTGTAACTTCTTGAGCACCTAAATATAAAATCACTAGTTGCAGAGAGTGGACGTAGATCACACCGATCGAACCACTATAAATCTTCGTGTTCATCCTTTTCTTTGATTCTTTCTTTTATGTTTGCTATTGTGAGGGTTAAAGATATTGTGAGCATTGCCGGTTGAAACCTAACACAACCTATATTCAAGGTCTACTAAATAAATGTCTACATGTTAGTTTATTGGGTTGAGCTGGTTGTCAGATGGACTTTAATGTTCTAGAAGGATTGCCTCCAGCGAAAGTGCCACTGCAGTCCGCTTCATGGATTCGTTGAGCTTCACTTTAGTTAAGGCATTTTCTTCCAAACAACCTCATGCTAAAGACATGACTCGGGCATGCTTTACAAAGGTTCAATGCATTACATCATATGATCTATAATACTCATATCCTTTCAAAGTTTAATACTCATCTTGTTACAGTTGTAGAGCTGAGTACTTGGTTCTTGGAGTGTTGATGTAGCTCCTTCAATCTTTTTTATTTTTTGTTTTGAGTTTACCAATTTTTCCATTCAATTTAATATCAGCTATTAAAATATATACTATATTTAAGGTATGTAGTATATCCAAACCTCAATAACCTCTCATCAAAAGGTACATTATTGATTAGGTCATCCTTCTCTCCAACAACTAAACAAATTATGACCTGTATTATCTCATTTACCATTGTGTGGCGTGTTAATGTGCCAAATACAACGTATTTATTTTAATCCTTGAGTAAATAAGCTAGTTGCTTCTTCGTTTAAGTTGGTTCACCCTAATGTTTGGGTTCGTGTCTTGTTGCTTCTAAAACTAGTTTTCAGAAGTTGGTTCATCCTAATGTTTGGGTCCGTGTCATGTTGTTTCTAAACTAGTTTAAGTTGTTAAATGCATATTAGGACGTAATTTATTCTGTGCAATCTAGAATCGATAGAAGGATTGATATTAGTGAGACATGCAATTAGAATAACTTCCTAACTACGAGATATTTAGTCGTATAAATACCTTGTATATTAATGAATAAAGATATAATTTAGAGCATAGTTTTATTATTGTTTGTTTCTCTATCTTTATAGGACAACTCTCTATTCTTCTTCCTAAAATGAAGACTTTTGGTTCATATTTAGGTTGTTATTGTTACTTACATCTCTCCTTTTTAGTTGTTTGCTCCTTTCTTTTGTGTACCATCAAAAATTGATTCCTACTTGTATGCTCTACATTTCTTCTTATATTTCCCCACTTGAGTACTTTTCTTTATTGATATGTTATTTTTTAGGGCTAGAAATAATATCCGGTAGTTACTCATAAAAGCCGATGATAGCTAAAATCTCAAAAAAAAAAAAAAAACTTAATGGTCTGTAAGTATTTGAGAGGTATTGGCAAGGAAAATCATCTGACTCCGCGATTATTTTAAAAGGGGGTTGCCTGGAGGTGACGCTCAATTATTTCATCAAAAAAGGAATCTGATTGACAACGAGTTAATGGGTCTAACCAATCACTTTGAATTTGATAAAAAAAAAATAAAAGATTATTTGGGTTTTTGTATTCTGGAAAGCAGAATATCACTCGTATGTACGAGAGCTAAATTTTTAATTTGACCCGTTTGAGATCAAACACAACTCTTCATAAGTAAATGTTCGAAAATGTCACTTCTTATGTGGCACACTTAATTTATAAAGGAAAATGTGATGCTAAAAACATACCTGTCTTTGGAATATACACTCCCTCCAGCTTCTAAGATCAACTTAGCAATTGAATACAAGCCTTCTGCAGTAGCAATATGAAGTGGCGTACGAAGATCATAATTCCTGGAGTTGGGATTAATCCCATTATCCAGAAGCCTTTTTAAAAATTCTGCATCCCCCTTTGCAACAACCATACAAAGACAATTCCCAGCATTACTCATATCCAAAAATGCCCCTGCCTCCACAAGCATGGAAACCACCACGTCGTGCCCATTCTTGATTCCTTCGAATAATGGAGTATTTCCATTATTATCTACATCACATGTTTTATTTGTTTCAAATTATAGGTCGCAAGACGGGCAGGTTGGGTAATGGATTAAACCAAGTTTTGATTGGAATGGGTCACTTTTGGTACGGTTGAAAATGGGCCGGGTCATGTTGACCTGCTAAACCTTTTTGTCCAATATGATACAAGCCTTTAAATCAAACCATTTTGGAGGTGATATACATGCATTATTAATACACTTTTGGTGATTTTCAACCAGTTAGATCTGTTCGAAAACTTTTAGATGCAGCTTTTTAATTTGACTTGAGTGAGATAAAACATAATCCAAAATGGGCTGAAATTGCCACCTCCTTGTAAATTATTATTGCAGGACCAATGAAACACGGCAAACAAGAACTTACCTGTAGCATTGATTATGGCTCCTTTTTGCAAGAGGAACTGAACAATGTCTGCAGATCCTTTGATTGCAGCAATATGCTATGAACAGATCATTAGTACATGGTGTTAGATATTTAGTAATTTATACACATTGTTTGAGAAAGAAATGTTTCCCCTTAGCAACATGAAACACATATATCAAAACTAAATATATTGATATAAATCAATTCAATTAACATGGGTTAATATAAGAACCAATCATGCTAGTTTTTAGTATCATAAAACAACAAAATTACAAAAACTATATTTAAGTTCATTCTAAATAAATAATTAGGAATAACGTATCAATAAAATAAATAAAGGAAAAAAACCAGGAAGAAGGGGACTATTCTATTTGGAAATTTGTATGTTGAATTTAAAGATTATATTGAATTTTAGAAGAATTTTCATGTTCTTATCTTTGCTCCCAACTATAATCTAATAGACCGACTATTTCTTTAAAATGATACACATGCTTATTCTTTGACAAAATTGAATCCGATCGTTATTTTACAGAAACCAATCCAGCATCTTAAATAACCATCAATTGTAGTATGAAAAAATAAAATATTTTAAGCACTAATACCAAAGGTGATCTTCCATCATAATCTGTGTTATTAGGATTTATTCCAGCTGCAACTAAACGCCTTACACGATGAATGTCATCATTATAAACAGCAGAATTTAGCCTCAGAGCCAACTCAAATTCATGCTTTGCTACATGAAGTGTTAAGTCAGATTCCAATATCTTATTTCGAAGGCGTCTTTGTTTGCCCTGATACCAGCAAATGAGATGTCAGAAAAAGAACTTTAAATTTAAAAGCTTCGTGTACAGTTGCATGAAATAAAAATTTAGAAAATCATTTACAATGTTCTGGTTGAATTACTTTATAAATTGATCTCTTACAATCTTTTTAAAGAGATGTAAAACTACAAGTTTTATAATTGGATCACAACTTGAAGACTGGTATGGTGAACCAGTCTACATATACTAGGGATAAATGACTTTAACAAGAGAAACTTTAATGACAAGGACTTTCTAGAAAAATGAGCATAAATATAAGGGTGAGTTCAAATAAAAATAAAGAAACAATGAAAAAACTAAAGTAACCATTTTTTAGCCTTTGATCATGCAATGGACGAACGGAGGAAAGAGTATCAGTTCATGGAGTAGAAGAGACATAAGAGAGAGAGAGAGAGAGATCTCAACCATCTAGTAAAATATGATTGAAGGGCTAAAAAGTGGTTTCATGTGCTCCTAGTTATTTAATGGTTCTCATTTGAACCTCTCTATCTATACATATATACATACACACATACATATAAGTAAATTATGAACGGAGATTAAACTAAACTGACCTCAAGGAGGTTATCTAGAATGATTCTCCCATCAGCAAAATGTATCTCCAATATATCTATTAGAGATTGCTTATCAACCCGCAGTAGCTTTGATAGCTCAGCAACACGAACGGTATCAGGTACAGGAATGTTACAAAGAACCGACAATTCATTTAGAGAGCTACCAGGTTCCATCGTCCTAACACATTTTTCTGCTTCATCTTCGCTGCTTCCCACATCCTCCTACACAACAATATTAAGAATTCAAATGATCAAGTTGTAAGAAGACTCTCAACAAATGAACTGATATCAAATATAGAGGAGAGAAAGGCCTAAAAAGAAAAAAAGATATGAGGACTTAAAACATAAAAAGAAATCAAATCAATAAAAACAACCATTTGATAAGTCACAGACTCTTTGTTACCTTATGTTTGAAGTGCAATTTAGGAAATCAAATTGTTAACACAACAATATGATTTAATAACTATGAAGAAATGTCTGAAACCATACCAACTTCCCATAACAAACAATGTAAAGCTGATCTGCGATATTTCCTTCTTCGATAATCACTTCTCCGGGAAGAAAAAGTTCTTCCTGAACCTTAATTGCCTACAAGATCAAAGAACGTAAAAAGTTATAAATTCTATATACATCCCTAGTGGAGGACCCACATGTGGCTATATGGAAATGATAAACAAAACTCTTATAATTTTTTTTATGTTAGTCAGATGTCAAACATGACTAACAACAAAGCAGACCTGTGAATAAGCAAACAAGAAATGACATCTTCAAAATGCAGAATAGAGTTTGCATTAACAATGGATATTTGTTGACAGAAACAACTCACTATCTGTTTGATAAATGGAAGAGAGCATCCCTTGAAAAGAGGAACTTGTTTGATGTAAGGATCATATAACTTTTGCGAGATCTGTAAAACACAACGGATAATGCAATGTAACAAAATAATCTGATAGGTGAAAGCCTAATTCTCACAATAAAGTTCAGAATTAATATCAAACGGATTTTGACATGGAAACATATTTAAATGCAAACTAAAAACATTGGATTGTTTTTTAGTAAAAATACTTTGTAGTTTAGCATATTGTACAAAACATGCTCCTTTTATATCACACCTTGGCTTTGAAAGTAGCAGGAATATCCTGAAGAACAGCAGCTTCATTGTAGCTGCTCTCATAATGTAAGCGAACATGGCCTTTGAGCTCGTTACTTATCTGCCTCCCAAGGTTGTGTTTGTTCATATATTTGATTAAATCCGTCATTTTATCCCTAAACCTTTCTGTTCTCGATCCTTTCACAATGAGTGCTGCCATATTACCTAGTAAATAAGCACCAAGGATCATGTCACCTGAGATATAGATGATTATGAATATCATTTCCCTATTGTTGACAGCGTGTATGTCCCCGTAACCTGCAACAAATGGCACGAATCAGTAAGCAAATTCAGTAGCCATGGTGATAAAATAAAAAGAGGTGGTGGCTCACCAACAGTGGCCATGGTGACAATGGCAAAATACAGGGAAGTTATGTAGCGTGTCCAGAGGTCAATATCTCGAAACTGGGAGTAATTGTAGTCCCCCATCTTCAAACTCCCTATCCATGTATAACCTTCCTGTGCTGGAGGCAGTGTGGTGGCCAGGTAGTAGAAGATACAAGCAGCTGTATGCGTGCAATAGAGTTCAACCACAAACAGTTTTATAATTCTAGTGAAGAGGTAGTTGATCCGAATGTCTTTCTCCAAAGCCTCAAAGAATTCAGTCACTCTAAGGGCCCTACTTAACCTGATCCATAGCAGGTACCTCACCGCTTCGTTTCTGTTACAAGCCTGTTGCAATGAAGTGCACAACAACACAAGTGATCAGTACAGAATCGAATCGTATCAAAACATGTACATATAAATCTGTACCTTGTAGATGGAATCCAAGGGCAAACAACCAAGAATGTCAAGCAAGAAACGAGATTTTAAGTAGCGAATGGCGATCTGGTTGTGAGTGCAGACGAGGCGATGCGAGTGGGGGTCCTTGTAGGCCACAAAGAAGTGCAGGAGAATGTCGATGAGGAAAGCAAGCTGGCCGGCGATGTCGAGGAGGAAAAGCTTCTCCGGCAGGCCTCGGAAGAATGCGAACTCGAGGGGTGTGAAGAAGGAGGAGTATACCGCCCATATCACTATGAATTGCTTCCATCCTACGTACCACCTGCAATTACATGCATATTCACATTCGCATACAGATTTCCCTCCTTTTCTTTAACAAACATGTATATCTTTCAAGGTATTTTATTATAAAATATTTTCGTGAAAACAATAACAAGGGGTGACTCCCCTAGGTTCCTAGACGATAAAATAACATGCCCTTAAACCTCTTAACTCGAACTAATGTTTAATTAGCTTTCACTTTGGTGTTAAATTAGTCCAACAAAATGAAACTAATGTTTAATTAGCTCACTTTGGTGTTAATATAGTCCAACAAAATGAAAATTGCTTGGCACTAAAATCAATAGCATTCCTTCCTAGTTTTGGTGCAATTATTGATTCACTTTTTTTAACAACAATTATTGATTCACTTAGACTAGTCATGACAAAAATACAAACTCACGTGAATAAAAATGGTCACGAAATTTAAACTTTCATTTAGTATAGTACGCATTTCAAATAAGAGGCATTATGATGACTAAACCCTTTCTGTTCATTTGAATACACGAATATAATATATACATAAGTTCTACATACTTAAATAACTAATTTGGTAACATTTTTTTATGGGCTGGCTTGGCTAGACAACGATAGATGAAGGTAAGATACATTTGAGTTCAAGTGGCACAGGACTTTCGATCTACCATAAGGTAGAATACTACCGAATTCATTATTATGTGACGCCATTATATAGCAATCCCTTGTTAGACCTAGATGCACAATAACAACACATACCAATGTTGTCAACAATGTATGAACCTAAAGAATAACACACTTGTAAATGACATAATTAATAAAGTTAAATATATGGTTGGTCTATGATATGACCATATTGCAGGATTTGTTTCAACTTTTGAAAATCTACATCAATGAAATCAAATGTTTGCTAAAATGTAACATCGGTGGTCCTCAGAGTGCATGACCATTAAGTTTTACATGTGAGTATGAAATATCATTTTTATCTAGAATAATAAGACAATTAAATAAATAAATAAACAAAAAGATGGTAGGCCCACCTCATCATCATCTTCTTCAATCTATACCACAACCATCAACCCCTACATCACCACTGGTGATATTGTTTTCACCACAACACCCAAACATCATCATCACCACCTGTCAGCCATGACCATCACTATCCCTTACCACCTCTTGCCACAACAAAGATCTTCTTCTTCAAAAACTACCTTAAAGATCACCATGGCTTCCCACATTACAATTATTTTACCATCCACACTGGCAAGCCACCATCAACCATTGACCTTTATCCACTCCGACGGCCACCATCAAAAATCACAACCACCGCTGCCGCCTGATCAAGATCTAGAGAAACCACTACGATCATTAAAAACCATCACTTGCCTACCGCTGGCCATTATCATCCTCGTGCTTTATCCATCTTTCACCCCTCCACACTTCGGCTACCTGCACTGCCTCGTGCTTTATCCAGTGACACAAGATCCAACCATCACCATCCTCATCTTTCTCTCCTATTCCTTTTCCTTTTTGTCACTACAATAAACCCTAATAGGTTTTTTTTTCAAGATTTGAGGTGCAATTGGGGATAAAAGGTTAATGGTTGATCAAATGTTGGTGGCGATGGGGTTATAATCATTAAAGAGATCTAATAATTAGAAATTCATGGAAGAATTAAGGTGTGGAGCCTTATAAATAAATGGTTCCATTTATTATGGAACATACAAGTAATTAAGAGGAAACTCTAACCGCCACCACCCTATAGCCCCCTATGTTCGGTTCATCAAAGTCAAGCTAGGAAGTCTAGTGCGTTATTTGTTGATTTAAGTATGGTGTTTTTAACGTATTGGCCAACACCTTGGTCATTGAATCATTGTAAAAACAATTAGTAAGGATCATCTATCCATTCCAACAAGATCAAGATAAGAGTTTATGTTTTAATATCGTTTTCTTCTTTGTATTTGTTTTTTTCTTCTCTAATGGTACTTCTGGAGGAAATTCTTTGTGTTTGTTCAAAGAATGTTTTCATGATTCTGATTATTCCTTTGTATAAACTAATTTTAAAAGTTTTCATGGAACTTCAATAGTCCAAGCTTCTTCCGCTTAGGAAATTATTTTATTCTTGCACTTCCGTTTGCAAATTTTCAAAAGAACTACTAATAAGTTAAACTTCAATCTTATCTATTTGTATGTCCGAACACATACTTTCAGATGATATATCATATGTCTTCTAATATCTTAATGTAAGCTTTTCACATTGAATCTAACTTTCAACGTTGTATTAGAAGATGAATTATGTATCTTATCATGAAAGATCTTTTGATGGAATTTAGTCACATCATAATGGCCAACTTGTGTAGTAAGTCTGTTACTAAGGCTTCGATTAGAGTTTATGGGTATATTATATGTAACCCCTGAGTGTCAAACATTGTATGCTAGGTTATAAGACTTAGCCAAAGTAGCTACATTATTACACTCGATAGAGATAGGTGATATTAGTTTAGACTACAATGGAATCTTATACACAAAATTATTTAACCATTCCGCATCATTACTGGTTGCAACTAATTAATATCATGAACTCAAATTTCATAGTAGAAATATGTATAGTTTCAATAAAATGTGATTTGGTGATTATCATTGAATGACATAAGAATGTTAATGAATAGAAAGAAATTATTTATGAAGAGATATGTGTTGTGGAAAAAGAAAAGGATCTATTGAAATTGTGACTTGCAACTAATGGCAATATACCACTAAAGGCTACTTGTAAGCAATTAAGAATTATCATAAAGAGAGTTGATGGTGAAGACTTCCCTTAGATAACCAATAATAATATTTTCGCTAATGACATATTGTTGCTAACGGGTTAATTGATGACAAGGACAAGTTTCCACTGATCAAGGGATACATCACCAATAACATGTCCTTGTTAATAGAGAGTGAGCGTATGCAAGTTACTATTATTGGTAACAATAACATCTAGATTCTACTGAGAAGAACTAATAGGACTTGATACTAAAGCCGAAGTGCTAAAAATACAAGTCATCATTAGTTATTTATTTGTTTGTTCTAGAGTGTGGTATTTTTGCATTCAATACATTTTTTTGCAAATGTTGTTTAGGTTTATTTTTATCAATTTGATGCGTTCATATTGCACTGAAAATACTAGGAGAATAAGCGGAGGGGAAAGAAGTGAGAAAAAATTGTATATGTGTAGGTAGTGACAAGCTCCAAAAGTTTAGGTAATTGGAAACTAAAAATAGGTTAGTAATTTAGAATGAGCAAGTAAAAGTTTACAGGCCAAAGTAATTAGTAGGCAAGTCAAAACAGGTTGGATCAAAACATTAGTTTCATGAATGCATATGTGATGTCTTCATATATCAATAATGAAACTATAAAATCATATATAAAGACTAAGGTGCAGCATAGTTGATCAGGTCTTTATATTAATTACGAACAATTATACAATCCAATCTGAAGCTCAATTGAAGCTCAAATTAAAGTTATTGATTAGGCATAGACCCACCCATTTCAGTGTAATCTATGCAGATAACAAATCAAATAAAAACAAAGCAATAACAAGAATAAGTGTCAATTATAGCGGTTCATAATTAAAATAAATAAAAGATTAAAGATAGAAGATAGAAGATAGGTTATGTAACTGTATAACCCTTATTATAGCGGTTCAAAATAAAAAAAATAGGTATGTGTAATATATATGTTGCATAAGTATTGCATCTTAGTTAGATATGCATACTCTCGTCTATAATATAAGTCTCACGTTGTTATGACTTCGTACACTTCTCTTGAGAAATTGACAATCTTATAGGAATCTACGTCTCTAAAACTTAATGATGTAAATAAGTTTTTTATAGCACAATCAGCAAGAAAGAATGCAAGAAAGAACTTTATTCACAAATGATTATCGATGATTGTAAACTGTTGTTGATCCTCTCTACTCACCGATTACACAAGATCCCCTATTTATAATGCTAAATGACCAACGAACTATAACTATAAAATTACACACTCAACATATAATTAAGAATTTACACTTAGGACCCTATACAAATACTTCCGAAGCAGGAAGTACCCTCTGGAAGATTTCCAAAGTAAACCATTAATCTTCAGAATACTTCCGAAGCAAACATAACCTTCGGAAGACTTCACCCAAGCTTTGGAAGAAATATGTCAAGCTTCGGAAGATATTTAACTTCGGAAGATATTACTTTTTTTGACTTTTACATCTCATAATCTCCACCTTAAAATCAAAGCAAGATTTTAACCAACACCTAATGCATCCAAGCAAAAGTTAAACTTGATACCAGGTAAAGATTTAGTAAAAATAGTTGGATTCTTCAAAGTAGACACACTCTCCACTTTCACCTTCCTAGCATTCACCACATCCCTTATGAAGTACAACTTCATATTCATGTGCTTTGTCCTCTCATGAAACATGCTATTCTTTGACAATTGGACTACACCCTGGTTATCACAATACACCATTGAGTCTGTAACATTAATTCCCAACTCAAAAACCAAACCATGCAGCCATATAGCTTCCTTAACTCCCTCCGTCAAAGCTATATACTCAGCCTCTGTGGTAGATAATGCCACTACATGCTGTAACTGGCTTTCCAACTAACCAAGTTACCCAACACTTGAAATGCATACCCTGTAATAGATCTACCTCTATCAAGGTCCTTGGAAAATTCTGAATCAACATAACCAACAATCCGTTTACTCTCCCCATGTTCATGACGCCCAAACACTAAGCCAAAGTGTTTAGTACCTCTGAGATATCTCAAGATCCATTTCACAGCATCCCAATGAGCTTTACCCGGATTAGACAAGTACCTTCTGACTAAACTCACAGCATAGCCAATATTCAGTCTTGTACATACCATCAAGTACATCAAGCTCCCAACCACATTGGCATAAGGCACCTTCTTCATATAATCAACCTCAGCATCTGACTTAGGACAATCAGAGCTTGACAGTTTAAAATGAGCACCAATAGGAATAGTTATTGGCTTCCCCTCATCCATTCTATAGTTAATCAGTACCTTTTCCAAATAAGAGCTTTGAGATAGTTTCAACACCTTGTGTTCCCTATCTCTTTTGATTTCCATGCCTAATATCTTCTTTGCTTCACCTAGATCTTTCATCTCAAACTCAGACATTAACATCCTCTTAGTAGATTCAACTTCTTCCAGGTCTGGACAAGCCACCAACATGTCATCAACATACAACAACAAATACACAAACTTGTTCAAGCTGTACTCCTTGAAATAGACACAACTGTCATAGCTGCTCCTATTAAACCCATTAGTCACCATATGTTCATCAAACCTCTTGTACCACTGTCTAGGAGATTGCTTCAGTCCATACAAGGACTTCTTAAGGGGACACACCTTATGTTCCTGCCCCTTAACCTCAAACCCCTCCGGCTGCGTCATATAGATTGTTTCATCTTTCCCATGTAAAAACACAGTTATCACATCCAACTGATGTAACTCCATATCCATAGAAGCAGTCAATGACAACATAACCCTTATAGATGAATGTTTCACCACAGGTGAGAATATTTCATTATAATCCACCCCTGGCTTATGTGTAAACCCCTTAGCTACTAATCTATCCTTATACCTAGAAGGTTCATCTTCAAAAATTCCATCTTTTAGTTTGAACAGCCACTTACATGACACAGGCTTATGACCCTCAGGTTTATCAACCAGCTCTTATGTTTCATTCTTATAAAGAGATTCTATCTCTTCCTCCATGGCCTTACACCATTTTAAGCTTTCTTTCACATAATTTGCCTCAGAGTATGACAACGGTTCATAGATACTTTCTTCTTTAGCAGCAACAAAGGCTAATCCTAACAAATCAATCCCCTCTCTATACCTATGTCTCCTCTATCTATCCCTAACCAATTGATAATAATCTAAACCATCCCCTTGGCTATCAGAAGTGCCATGATCAACACCTTTATCACTCACACCCTGCTGCTCCACCTCAATCTGAACCCCACTCTGCTCTCAAACTTCTGAACCCCTTTTTCCTTCAATGTCTTTATACAAAACATCTTCTTGGAAAATCACATCTCTGCTCACTATTACCCTGGGTCTGCCACCATTTAGCCTCCATAATCTATACCCTTTAACTCCATCAGGGTATCCTAGAAATACACATTTGCAGGCCCTGGGTCCTAGTTTTCCTTGGCTAACATAAGCTTACCCAAATACTCTAAGATCATCATAGTCATGTTTTCTACCTGACTATGCCTCTATAGGAGTCTTCATGTCTAATGCAGCTGATGGAGACCTGTTGACTAGATAAACTATAGTAGTCACAGCTTCAGCCCAGAACATCTTGGGTAAACCAGAACTATCCAACACACACCTTACCTTTTCAAGTAAGGTCCTGTTCATCCTTTCAGCCAAACCATTCTGCTGTGGATGACCAGGCACAGTTCTGTGTCTTGTAACACCTTGAGCTTTACAATACTGATTAAACTCATGGTTGCAGAACTCCAACCCATTATCAGTTCTTAGCTTCTTGACTTTTCTTTCAGTTTTGGTTTCCACAAGGACTTTCCATTCCTTGAACTTACTAAAGGCATCACTCTTATTTTTTAAGATGACTACCCAGACCCTTCTTGAAAAATCATCTATCAATGTCATAAAATATCTAGCACCACCCAAAGAATCAACCTTAGCAGGACCCATAAATCAGAGTGAATGTAGTCTAATACCTCACTTGTGATATGCTTAGCCCTTATGAATTTAACCCTCTTGTGTTTCCTAAGAATATAAGTTTCACAAAAACCAAAATCACAATTCTTCAACTCAGTCACAACCTGTTGCTTCTGCAACTCTACCAGTCCTTGCTGACTGATATGACCAAGCCTTTAGTGCCACAACATGGCCTTAGAACTAGTATCACTTGAGGGAGTTGCCACATGGGACTCTACTACACCAGCACTATCTAGTACATAGATATTATTATCCCTTCTATTACCAGACAGTACCATCATTGATCCTTTAATCACCTTAGCCTTACCATCCCTAAGACTAACATGGTAACCAGATCTCTCCAACAACCCTAATGACAATAAACTTCTTTAAAGATTAGGGATATACCTTACATCATAAAGATCTACTTCCATTCCATTCTTCATCTTTAAAGTCACTGTATCATGACCTACAATCTTGCAAGGTCTATCATACCCTAACCTTACAGAACCAAGATCTTCAAACTTCAAATCTTTGAAGAACTCCTTCACATGTGTCATATGATATGAACAACCTGAATCCATCACCCACTCATTCTTATTACCGCTGCTTGTGATAGCCAACACATCTACACTCTCATATCCATCAGATACGTCATCTTGTGCATTATGACTAGAATGAGACTTTGATCCACTTGACTCACCCTTCTTTCTTTTCCAGTCAGGACAATCTTTCTTGATGTGCTTTTCTGACCCACACACATAACACCTCCTCTTAGACTTGGATTTTGACTTTGAGACACTTCTTGGCTTGAAGTTTCTTTATTCAGATCTTCCCTTAACCACTAAGCCCTCTCCACCATCTTCTTTATAATTAGTTCTCTTCTTCAATTCCTTTGAAATGAGAGCTTCCAGCACTTCCTCTATGGTAAGAGTCCCCTACTATACATCAAAGTATCCACAAAGTGCTCATAAGATGATGGGTGAGAGGTCAAGAATATGATCGCTTGGTTTTCATCATCCAATTCAACTTCAATGTTTTCAAGATCTAATACCAACTTGTTGAATTCATCAGTATGATCTTCAATTGACTTCCCAGGCGCCATTTGGAAAGTGTACAAACGCTTCTTGAGATACAACTTGTTCGCAAGAGACTTCGTCACGTACAAACTTTCAAATTTTGACCAGACCCCTGCCGCCGTCGTCTCCTTCGATAATTCTCTCAGTACCCGATCACCCAACTTCAAGATGATAGAACTGTGTGCCTGTTCAAGCATCTCCTTCTTCTCCTTGTCTGACATTGTGTTCGGCAACTTACATTCTCCAGCCAAGGCATCCACCACTCGTTGATGAACGAACAATGCCTTCATCTTCAGTCGCCATAACCCAAAGTTGTTTTTCCTGTCGAACTTCTCAATCTCAAACTTTATTGACACCATCGCTACCATTGAATGATATTTGATTGAATCTTGTTCCTCAATTTAGCCTCAAACCAGGCTCTAATACTAATTGTTACACAATTGAGTACAAGAATACGCAATTCAACAACTACAAGAAACGAAGAAGACGAACTTCAAGAATGCAAGAAAGAACTTTATTCACAAATGATTATCGGTGATTGTAAACTATTGTTGATCCTCTCTACTCACCGATTACACAGGATATCCTATTTATAATGCTAAATGACCAACGAACTATAACGGTCAAATTACACACTCAACATATAATTGAGAATTTACTCTTAGGACCCTATACAAATACTTCCGAAGCAGGAAGTACCCTTCGAAAGATTTCCAAAGTAAACCATTAATCTTCAGAATACTTCTGAAGCAAACATAACCTTCGGAAGACTTCGCCCAAGCTTCGGAAGGAATATGTCAAGTTTCGGAAGATATTTAACCTCGAAAGATATCACTTGTTTTGACTTTTATATCTCACAAGTCTCACGTTGTTATGACTTCATACACTTCTCTTGAGAAATTGACAATCTTATGGGAACTTACGTCCATAAAACTTAATGATGTAAATAACTTTTTTATAGCACAATCAAAATGAATAAAAGAAAGCCAAAGTTTGTCGGGGGCAATGATGGACGTGTCTTAGAAAAACATATGGTCATCACTTATACCATTTACATAAACCTTAGTTGCTTAACTATCACTCATAGCGATCTTGGGTTTTTATATATAGTATAATAAATCCAATCGAATCTAGCTTAAAATTAAGTTTGTTATAAACATGTAGTTTAGCTAACTTCTGATTTACTTTAGATAATTAGATATTATATTAAGTCTAATTAAATTGATATTTGACGTATTTAAACTAAAATAGAATCAAAAGTTTATTAGATTTTATTGTTTAAAGATTATCTATATTTTTAGTTGTAAAAATCATCCAATTTATGTAGTTTTGAGTTTATATTTATGTTTTCACAATAATAAAGAAAATACAGGGTGACACCAGCTTGATCGAGTTGATACATATAACTTATAAGAGCTCAACTTTAATCATTTAGAGCTTTGTTTTCAAAACTCAAACCCTACTCATGAGTCATTTAGAACTTTGTTATCAAAAATCAAACTCTACTCATGAATAATTAGCTTGGGTCAACCCATTTATTAGTTGGTTTATATTTATCTATATATAGTTAGTTTTATATACTACGATTATAAACTTTATTTAGTTATTTTTTTATAATTTTATTTGTTATTTATTTTAATTATCTTGTATGCATTATATTATATAAAACTAGGTTTAATAAACCTGTGTATTATCATACTAGCTTTAGTTACCCGTGTATTACACGGAAGTGTGAAGAGTTAAATAACATAAAAATAAAAATAAAATCAAGTGTGTTATATATTAAATAAGACATAACAACTTTTAATTATAAGGTCATAAATGAGCAAAAACATCCTTGTAAACTACATTTATAGTAATATTAGTAGGTTTACATTCATTATCTAAAGCTAAAAGCTTTAATCCATCTTTACTCTTAACTTGTGATAAGATGTCATAAAGCTGATCATGCGTAAAAATAGACTATTTAAAGTATAAACCGACACTTAACAGAGATTGACCTTAACTTTTTTTTTATTGTTATAGCGAAATATACAGTCAAATCGTGAGCTATATATTGAATGGGTATGAGGATATTAGTATGAAGAAATTAAGATTTAAATAATATACACTGAAAAGTTATGTGCAATAATTAGATCAATTTCGAATTATTTTGACTCTGTAATCAAATATAGAAATATAGTACTGAATCGGGTTGGATCTGACTATAAATGCTCATAATATATCTGATTAGTTGTTGATTATTGTTTATTTAATACTAATTTTAGTAAACCCGTGTATTATACGGGTTGAAAAAATAAAGTATTAAATATAATAAAATTTTGTGAAGTTTAAAATGATAATCTAAAATAAGATATGATTAAATTATATATGAGTAACAACTATAATTAATAAAATAACGATATCAATTTTTAAACTTTTTTTTTAAACTTTCTTTCCAAAAAAGTTAAATATCTTTTCAAAAACAAACCGTATTAAAAATATTATTTTTAAAAATTATTTATTATAACTCTGAATTTTAATTATTTTTAGTTTATAAAAAAATTTACTTTTTAAAAATACCAATTTTAAAATATTTTATATTTTAAAAAAAGTTAGATGTTTTAGAAATTTTTTTTAATTGTATAAAAAATTGTTTTCTAAAAATAACATTAATAAAAAGACATCTTTCTTAATTTATTAAAAAATTTATTCTGAAAAAGAATTAAAATTATTTAATTTTTCTTAATTTAGGTAATTATTTAAGAGGAGATAGATGTGGAAAAAATAAACTTAGGAGGCTTAAAAATGTGCCAAGTGTCTCTTTAAGTTACCCTTTTATATTATATATAGATATAGATTTTTGTAAATTTTAGATATTTTGGTTCGCAAAAGCTTGGTTATATAAAACTTGGTCTCAGCTTTTTGTAAGCTTGTCTTCTCTCAAACTTTTAATGTATAGTTCAAAGCGACTCTAACTCATTTATACCAAAAGAAAATCTAAATACAATAACTGAACTAATTAATTATTGTAGCTATTACTTTTTAAGTGATAGAAAAAGCAAAATAAAGTTATAGGCATTTTATAATATCAAAAGTAAACTCGAATTGAAGATAGCAATGGATGGTGTCTTACCAATTATGTGGATGAATAATAAAGCGATTAGCGGTGGTGGTCCGGCCACCATCTCGCCACCTCAATGGGCTGTTTTGCTCCTCCTCTTCTTCTTCTTCCAACTCATCTTCTTCTCTTCTGCTTGACTCCATTTTCAAACCTCTAATCATTGATCATAAACTAACATGTGCATGCATGTGTGCATGAGAATATATAATTGCTTTATTAATCAAGAATCAAGCTTAATACAACTTTATGAAAAGAGATGAATATAATATATTCTAAGATTAAATAATTGTACGGGTGTTCATTACTTTATAGAATTATCAAATCTATATGTTTTCATCTTTAATTAATTGGTTAAAATTAAACCCAAATTCATTTTTTATGTTAAAAAACTATACGTGTTTAAATGCATATATATGTTTTACCACTATTTTTCTAGTAATATACGCCGAACGATAAATTAAATTTGAACATAAACTTTTAGTTCACTGTTAGGTTTCAATTGCAAAGGAAAACTGCAAGTATATAAAAAAGAATGATCATAAAATATTGTTTGGAAGTTAATTTTTTTATATCCATATATAAACACATAGAATAAATTATTATACCAATATTGTTTGATATTTAACGTTAGTATATAAATATGCTATTTATTTTATCAATGAGATAATTTATTGTACGATAGAACTAACGGTAATTACATTTTTTGACAAGAAGCATATTTGACAAAATATGGTGGTGATGGAATATATACCCATATCCTATCAATCTCATTCATGATGCATGATTAACATACCACTCATTTATTTTTCCTTTTAATTTTTAAAATTGTGATATCAGTTTTAATGGCATTCAGTAAATAGCACTACAAAATTTTTAATCATTAGCGGCGATACTATTGCTTGGAAAAATTGCCGGTAATACCTTTAGCGGCGACATGTCGCTGTTAATAAGTCGCCGCTAATAATTTGTCGCCAATGACTAATAATTCGCCGAATAGCTCGCCGCTAATAATGTTGCCGCTAATAACCTTGCTGTCGTCGCTATTTGTTTACGTTAAAAAATTTCTGGTTGACTATTAGCGGCGACATGTCGCCGCTAATGGTCACTGTTTTTTTAATATTTTTTTTATTTTTTTATATTTACAGTTTTACTCCTAAATAAATCTAGATTTCCAATAACATATAAATTCCATACATTACATCTAGATTTCCCAATATCATACAAGTACAAACATAAGTCATTTAGTCATAAAACATAAACATAAGTAGGTTAAACGTAATACGCTATTGAAACGGGTTGATTTAATTACTTTAAAACAAACTTAACCCAGTGATACAATACGTTATTCATCCCCCTCGTCCGAATCATCTTCTTCCGCTTGATTTGAAGCCTTTTGCGAAGCAATTAACTGTGTAATTTGTGACATAAAATCCGCATTTTGAAACAAACTTGAAATTTGATCCTGCAAAACAAAATATACATTTATATTTTGACAAAGTATATATTATAATGTAACACATTTAACTTTCAGTATATTAAGTTTTAATTAATCATGTTGAACCAAACACACTTAATACACTTAGAAACATCCTAAATTATATCATTTGACCCATTTCGACCCGTTTTGATCCGTTTAATCTAAAATATAGATAATTTAAGTCTATTTTAACGATAAAAAGTCATAATAACCTAAACCCACTATGATGCACTTAACACATCTAATTTAAGTCATTTTGACCCGTTTAAAATCAATTCATGTCGTTTTCACCCGTTTTAACCTGTTTAATCTAAAATATAGATAATTTAAGTCTATTTTAGAGATAAAGAGTCATAATAACCTAAACCCACTATGTTACATTTAACACATCCAACTTTAAGTCATTTTGACCCGTTTAAACTCAAATCATGTCGTTTACACCCGTTTTGACCCGTTTAATCTAAAATATAGATAGTTTAAGTCTATTTTAGAGATAAAGAGTTATAATAACCTAAACCCACTATGATGCACTTAACACATTCAACTTTAAGTCATTTTGACCAGTTTAAACTCAAATCATGTCGTTTTCACCTGTTTTGACCCGTTTAATCTAAAATATAGATAATTTAAGTTTATTTTAGTAATAAAGAGTCATAATAACCTAAACCTACTATGATGCACTTAACACATCCAACTTTAAGTCATTTTGACCCTTTTAAAATCAAATCATGTCGTTTTCACCCGTTTTGACCCGTAATATAGATAATTTAAGTTGATTTTAGCGATAAAGAGTTATAATAACCTAAACGCGCTATGATACACTTACCTGTGTAAATGACTGAGGAGTTTGTTCTTGATCATGAACAAAAGAAGTCGACCCTGCAGATGATGATGGTTTACACCCAATCCCCTTGATATGTCCACGCTGTTGTTCCAACACCGACTCAAAAACATCGACTTCATTCAGCGTTGATGAACCACTTTCTTCATTTTGGGATTGGCTTAGTTCATCGAACCTTTCCTTTAATTGATTATGTATTAATAAACAAAGATATATTAACATATTTATACATACATACATACACACACACACACACATACACACACACACACACACACACACACACACACACACACACACACACACACACACATATATATATATATATATATATATATATATATATATATATATATATATATATATATATATATATATATATATATATATATATATATATATATATTTGAAAACTATACTTTTTAAAATACTTACATATTGTTGCTCTGCTACCTTGCTACCGGTACGAGCATCATGAAACGTCTCAAGTCTGCTTTTATTCTGCTCTTAAAAATTATATTATATATTAAAAAATACTAATATATAATACACAAAATAAATCATTACCTTCTTGTAACAGTAACTACTATATGAAGCAGTCCCGTCACGGTTTGTGTATTTTGTTTGTTGACGATTTGTTTTGTTTGAATTTGACGCATTTCTATATGCGTCACTCATGAAATAGTCAATGGTTTTCCTCCAATTTTCATGATTCATGCCCTTTGGAGGGTTGACCCTTGCCTGTTCTACATTTTCGTACCCTCCAACACGATCAAAGTGTTTTTTGCCACATTTTTCCGGTCTTTGAATCGTTTTAGAAAGACCGAACGAATTCCACCCTCTATCTGAGAACGCTCACGATCTCGCAAAATCTCATTAAAGTCAAAGCGTCGCTACATTTAAGTTAAACAAAAAAAAGTTAGTTATGTAAAAACGAATAACAAACATATAACTTATAAAAATTTACCGCCATATGTTCTTCCAAGGCATTCTTCTAAGCATCGAAAAGATTTTCATACGAACGTACATTAAAAGAAAAATTAGCTTCCATGTATATCCCCACATCACGAACAAACATATCATTAAGTTTACCAACGGGGGTTGCAGGATCGATGTTTATCTCACAACACAAAATGTTCTCACAAACTCACTTAATATCACTTGGTTTGATGAAGCAGAATCTCATCTAAGTTTACAAGTAATATAATAAGTTAATGAAAACAAGAACACACAGGAATGGTTTTTCAACATACTTGTATATATTACTTCTCAACTCAGTTTTACAAGACTCTTACAAACATGGTTACTAAGTTACATTGAGAAACTTTCACACCCCATTGATCGGGTCCGGCTGTGACGACTGATATCAACAGAATGCAACAGAAAATGACGAACTTAAATAATTTTCACCCAATCATTCATTGCCTACATGGCATTCAAGATAATACAAATATTAGTTAATTATTGTCTATTCCCCAAATGCATAAGTTTTAAATAAATTGTCTCTCAAAGTTAACAAATGGATAGGGTGGTGGCTAAACTCCAAACTGTCTGACTAAGTCAACTCCTATCCATGATCACTTGGTCAAATCATTCTTCTTCTGAAATACACACCCAAAATACGTCAACATAATGTTGGTGAGCTTATAAGTTTATGACACAAGACTTAACGTAATTCATAAAATAAGATAACAATAGTAATGGTGCATAAAAGAAAGTATCACAATCAAACCTGGACCCGGGTGACCCTCCCGAGTGCTAGAACATCCCCTAACCCATACCCCTTATTGTTATGGGCTTAAGTGTGCCCTGCTAAGCACATATAATCTGCACTAATTTGTGACACATTGATTATTAAATCTCAATGGGGGGCTTCTCTGTCCTTAGGGCCTATTATGTATGGGGGATTCCTCAAATAATACTATCCATAAACCACATGGCTCCCAATAGAGTTAATGATTGTGCTCACGTTCGAGGATAAGAGCAGTAACCATTGCACCATCATAATGATTTGCAAGAGTGAGTATTCCACCCCAAAATAGTTTAAGTAAAAAGGGGTAATGAGACTCACCTTAGCTTGTTTCTGAAGTGGGTGTTCGTGGTCTAGAGAGCTACCGACTGGAAAAGTTCCTAAGTTCATTTTATAGACATTAGTTTCATTTCAATCAATTGACTAAGCCCAACCCCTCTAGTTCAGGTTTATCTTATGCTATTAGGCGATTTATATTACATGTGTGTAATTTGTTTCAATTCTTTGAAGTTTGAAGTCTTGATTTGGCGGTTGGTTATATTTGAGTCATTAAATAATGATTTCAGATTATACAATTTGTTAAAGTTAATATTTTCCAAAACAGTGAAGTTTAATTTGCTGGCAAGATTGGTCCCTCAACTTTGCTAAATTAACAATTTTTAACCCTTATGTTTGGAATTTTGCACTTTAATTGTTTACAATGGGTTTTATTGTTTCAAGTGGATTAAGATACTATAGTAATTTATTTTTTATGCCATTTAGGTCGTTCTTAATGGGTTCAAGAGTTTGTTTCCGGTTTAGGCGTTTTATGAAGTTACCTTAAGAGGTTTCTTACTTGGATTCGTTGAGTGGTCCATATGATGGTTTATATTTAAATTCTATATTATTTGGGTAATATTTAGCTTCTGGAATGTAAGGTTGTGGCCATAGAGTTGGTGCTTAGGTTATTTGATATTTAAACGTGGTTCGGGTCGCTTTTCGGGTGTGCTTTGTAATATATTTGTATGTTTGATTATTCGAATAATTTATCATAAGTTGTATCTATGACCATGGGTCATAACTACTGGAAAATAGTAGTTATATTGATTTAATGTTTTTCGTAAATCTATTTACTATTTTTCTTTCTAGTGAGATGTTAGTTTTCTTAGATTAACGTTATATTTTGTATAAATTCATAGAAAATACTATAATTTATAATATTTGATTTGTAGCTTAATTTTATCATTATTAGGCCATTAGATACTGTATTTTTAAGTCTTAGGTTGTTTTATGTCGGTTTTGGTATTTTAACGTTCGTGCTCGGTTTTTAATGAGTTCTTAGGTTCGGGTCAAAGTTTTGGTCCAATTTAGTCATATAATACTTTAATACACTTAGAGTAACTTTTTGGTTCTGGATACTTCATGTTTTTATCTTAAGAGCAAATTTTTATGAATTTTTACTATTTTAGCATGAATATCCTTTATATTTTTGTTTACCAAGCAAACAAGCTCTATAAATTATGAAATTAATTTTTTACACATTTCATATCAATATAAGTCCCCTGAAAGTTTTTTACATTCCGATTATATGCACAATTGATATTTTGTTAAGTCTACCGGTTAGTTCCGTTAAGTGTCCGTTAAGTCCCGGTTTTGTTAAGATTTCCCTAAGGTTTTAAAATAATCTTTTTTCCCTTCCCAAAAATTTTAATGTCATAAGTAACTTCTAAATAATCTCCTAATTTTAGTAACTCAATTCCCCAACCTCTTTCTTTATTTATCTCAAAATCATATATTCTTGAGTTTTGTATATTTTAAAAATGTGAAATACATAGACTTAGATTATGACACTTCATTTTTAAATTAATATGGTCTAAAATAAATTCCATAAATATTTAGTTTAAAATTTTAGACTTAGATATCACACTTCTACATTTTTACAAAAATTGGGTTTTCGGCTGAGCCATACTTGCTAAAACCGTATTTGTGAGCAAAAGGTTTTGAGAAAGCTTTGTGTATCTTTTAATTACTGAAAAATTTACTTTTTTAAAGTTTCAAAAGATGTTGGGGGTGTCTTGGGGTTGGTTGAGTCACAAACGTGATGAAACGGTATATTTCGCGCGTTTTCGGGTAGCAACGGGTTACCTTGTCATGTGAGGAGGGTGCCATGGATGCGTGGGCTTCCAAAGGAGCTTGGAATGGTGAGATAAGGCTGTTTAAAATGGTGAGTTAATTCAGGTTATAAGATCAATGGAATGGAGATGTGAACTTGAAGATGTGTGGGTGTGTGTATGTGTGTTCAAGTGATGCTTACCTTAGCTTATTGGGGTTGATGGTGCTCGATTTTGGGTTTCTTCTTGGATTCAAGATGGCTGGAGTTTGATGCTTGATGAATGAAAGAGAGTAAGAGAAAGTTGAGAGTGTTTAGAGGGAGTTTTAGTTTGAATTGAAGGTGAGGGTGGTGGTGTTGAAGGGTTCGACCGAGCGGTTTTGGGGAGGGGGTTTGGGTCCCATTTTCTCGATCAATTACAAGATTATGCCTGGTTTTAAGAGAGATTTTGGTAAATTTGACAAACATTCAAGATATGGCAAGATTGTGGGTTCATTTATGCCATGCAAGGGTGTTGATTGGGTTGGAGGTGAGGTGGTAGCTAGGTTGTAGACCACCAAGTAGAATCTCTAGGATTTACAAGACACAAGCTATGTATCTTGTTTGATGTGTGAGGGTGGTGTGTATGTATATGTGGTACGTATGCATGCATATATATATATGTATATGTATGTATGCCGTAAGTATATATGTATGTATTTATGAGTGAGCTAATTTTATTTACCTAATATTCATTGTATGGTTATTTTTAGTTTTTATTTATAAGATGTAAGCATTAGGTGGGTGTATTATTTAGTTTAAAGTTATTATTATTATTACTATTGTATTCATAGGTTATGTTTTGCAAAGGTTTTTATACTTTTAGTTAATGTTGTGGTTTAATAAATTATAAGTTTTTATTTATTGACGGATATTTAGTTTGGTAATATGCGTAATTGGGTTTATAGATTTTCTTCAAATGTAGTTCGGTGTTCGGTTGTACTTAATTTGCTTTCTTATTGTGCTAACTCTAGATTGCTAGATAACAAGGTCTATTTATAATCACCTATCGTTTATTAGCTTAATTGGCACATAATTTCACTAGGACATCGGGCCCACTAGTGTCGGTAGTTCATGAAAAATATCATAACATTGGCCAATGGCCCATTAGGGTTTCGTGGGTCAAGCCCACTTAGCACTGTTGCCCAATGACCTGTTTAAAGTTTGATGGGCCTAAGCCTATTAAGGGGTGTGTGTGTGTATCCATGTCTAGAAGTTTGATCTTGTTGGGCCCATTATATGGGCTTCTGATATGATCATTGTGTGGTCCGTTATGGTTTCTAAGAAAAAAAATTTCTGAGCCCAAAATCATGGTTGTCACATCCTCCCCTACTTACAGATATTTCGTCCTCGAAATTTGCTTAAGGCTAGTTTATCAAGTCCTGTTCTAATTCTAGCGATGCAATGAGGTTAGTCAGTAATCAAGGCTAATAAAGTGTAATATTTTGTTACGAAAATTAATATATATATAAAGTCAATTTAATGGGATGCCGGGTTAGGGGTTTACCGACTTTCTCTTGAATTCCATTGTTAGGGGTTTTGGGTTTGAATAGATACGGGTACTTCTTTCTGATTTCGCTCTCTAGTTCCCAAGTGAACTCAGGACCTCATCGTGAGTTCCCTTTGACCTTAACAATTGGAATCTTACCACATCTAAGTTTCTTTTCCTGTCGCCCCATTATTTCGAGTGGTTCTTCAAAAAATTAGAGCTTGTCATTAACTTGCACTTCCGTGTATGGCACTATCAGGTTTTCGTCAGATAAGCACTTCTTGAGATTTGAAATGTGAAACGTGTCGTGTATTTTGCCTAATTCTTCTGGCAGTTCCAACCTATAGGCAACGGGTTCGATTCTCTCGAGAATCTTGAAGGGTCCAATGTACCTCGGGCTCAAATTTCCCTGCTTTCCAAATCTGATTAACCCTTTCCATAGGGACACCTTTAGCATCACCCGGTATCCTACTTGAAATTCCAAGGGTTTGCGTCAGTTATCGGCATAGCTCTTCTGTCGATCTCGCGCTACTGCTAGACGTTCTCGTATTCGGTGGATCTTGTCGGTTGTTTCTTGCACGATTTCTGGACCGGTTAAATGGCTTTCTCCCATTTTAGCCCAACAAACCGGGGACCGACACTTACGTCCATAAAGTGCCTCAAAGGATGCAGCTCCTATGCTAGTGTGGTAGCTGTTATTATAGGAAAATTCAGCTAGTGGCAGGTGGGTGTCCTAATTTCCACCAAAGTCCATCACACAAGCCCTCAACATGTCTTCGAGAGTCTGAATTGTCCTTTCGCTTTGACCGTCGGTTTGAGGGTGATAGGCAGTGCTTAAGTCTATGCGCGTTCCCAATGCCTGCTGAAATGATTGCCAGAATCGGGAGGTGAATCGGCTACCTCGATCCGAGATAATTGACAAGGGTACTCCGTGTCAAGATACGACTTCATCGACATATATCTTAGCCAGATTCTCCATTTTGTAGTCTTCCTTTATCGCCAAGAAGTGTGCCGACTTGGTCAGTCAGTCCACTATTATCCATATAGCATCTTGCCCTCATAGGGTTTGGGGAAGCTTTGCAAAAAAATCCATGGTGATTCTTTCCCATTGTCATTCTGGTATTTCTAGCTGTTGGAGCAATCCGGATGGCTTTTGGTATTCTGCTTTTACCTTGGCATATGTTAAGCATTTTCCCACATAGGTGGCTATTTCTCTTTTCATACCTGGCCACCAATAATTTATCTTTAAATCCTTATACATCTTGTCATTCCTAGGGTGAATGGAATATTTGATTTGTGGGCTTCGTCTAAAATGGTGTCTCTTAGCGCACCTAGCGTCGGGATCCATGCCCTTCCATTCAACCTTATTATCCCGTCATCTTGGATGTCTAGTTGTTTCTCCATCCCTTTTAATCCTTCTTTCTCATAGTTTTCTTCATTCATAGCCTCTATTTGGTTCTTCGTATCTGGTCCCTCAGATTGATTCGTCCCTTCATTCGCAAGGCACGAACCCTAAGCGGTCTGGCCCCCTCTTTCCTGCTTAAAGCATCGACTACCACGTTCGCCTTGCCGGGGTGCTATCGGATTTCACAATCATAGTCGTTAAGTAATTCCACCCATCTTCTTTGTCGCATATTTAACATTTTTTGGTTAAAAATGTTTTGTAGGCTTTTGTGATCGATGAAGATCATGCACTTCGTACCATACATGTAATGCCTCCAGATTTTTAGCGTAAATACTACAGCTCCCATCTCCAAGTCGTGTGTGGTGTAATTTTTCTTGTGCACCTTTAGTTGTCTTGAAGCATACGATATCACTTTTCCACTTTGCATCAGGACACATCTGAGTCCGTGGTGTGAGGCATCACAATACACTGTGAAATCGTCTGTTCCCTCGGGTAGGGACATGATCGGTGCATTACATAGCTTCTGGTTCAGGGTTTCAAAAGCTTCCTGTTGTTTTGTTTCCCATTTGAACTTAGTACTTTTCTAAGTCAGGTACGTCAACGGTTTGGCAATTTTTGAGAAGTTCTCTATAAATCTTCGGTAGTAACCAGTCAACCCTAAAAACTGTCATACCTCGGTAGGGGTCTTGGGTGGTTCCCACTTCTTAATAGCCTCAATCTTGATGTGGTCGACTTGAATTCCTTTATCACTTACTATGTGGCCCAGAAATTGCACTTCTCGCATCCAGAACTCACACTTTGAAAACTTGGCGTATGGCCGCTCAGTTCGTAGTAACTCTAAAATCAACCTCAAATGTTGCTTGTGCTCTGCCTCAGTCTTGGAGTATATCAGAATGTCATCTATGAAAACTATCACAAATTTTTCTAGGTATGGCTTACACACCCTATTTATGAGATCCATGAATACTGCAGGTGCGTTGGTTAAACCAAAAGGCATCACTAAGAATTCGTAGTGCATGTACCTAGTTCTAAATGCGGTTTTTGGTACGTCCTCCTCCTTGATTCGTAACTGGTGATACCCCGACCTCAGGTCTATCTTGGAGTAGTATCGTGACCCTTGGAGTTGATCAAACAAGTCATCAATCCTTGGAAGTGGTATCGGTTTTTGATTGTGACTTTATTTAACTCTCAATAGTCATGCACATTCTTAAGGGTCCATCTTTCTTTTTGACAAATAGGACCGGAGCTCCCATGTGAGAAGCTTGGCCTAATGAACCCTTTGTCCATAAGTTCTTGCAGTTGCACCATCAACTCTTGCATCTCTGAAGGGGCTAGCCTATCGGGTGTTTAGCTACTGGTGCAGCTCTCGGTATTAGATCGATGCGAAACTCAACCTGCCTATGTGGAGGGAGTCCTGGTAGTTCAACGGGAAATACATCTGCGAATCATGACACTATGGGGACGTCCTCAAGTCATTTTTCCTCTTCAGTAGTCATCACATAGGCTAAGCATGCAATGCACCCCTTGCAGGCACTTGTTAGCCTTTATGCACGAAAAGGTGCTCATGCCTAGCCTTGGCCTCTCACCATATATCACGAGGGTTTCTCCTTCAGGTGGGGAAATCTTTAATAATTTCTTGTCACATATAATTTCAGCCCTATTCTTTGCCAGCCAATCCATACCTACCACTATGTCATATCCTCCTAGTTCTACTGGTATTAAGTCTATAGGGAATTCATGCTCGTCCAAATCTATCGTGCACCCAACGATTGTCTTATAGCTTTGACTAACGTTCCATTGGCTAATTCTAGGGTATACGTGTCAGCTATCCTAGAGGATCTTAGTTTATTTCTTGGTCTAAATAGTAGAAACAAAGCTTCTATTGGCCCTTGTGTCAAATAGTACATAAGCATAATGATTGTTTACTAGGAACGTACCAGTCACAACTTCGGGCTCCTCCCTAGCAAACTCTGCATTCATCACAAATGCTTTTCCCTTAGGGCGTTCTACTGCTGGTTCTTAGCTTTCAGTTTGGGGCAGTCTAGGCGGATGTGCCCAACTTTTCCACACTCATGGCATCTCACAGGTCCTGTAGTCACAGACTTGCATTCCTTTGCGAAATGACCTGGTTTGTTGCACTTGTAGCACACAGTGGTCTTACCCTCTTTTACCTATGGTTTAACCGCCATCTTACGTTACACTACCCTATGTGATGGAGTCCACTCTTCCCACAAAATGTTGCTTCCTAAGTAGGGTTCGTCCTTCCTTGTTGTCGACTAACCACACTCTTCCCACTTGAACTTCCACTCATGATCGGAAATTCTCCCATTTTCGCTTAACTCTTGCATCTCCTCTAGGCATCTAATTGTTCCCGTCGCACCTTCATTTCCATAGTAGTCCCTGGATTTGCAGGCCATGAACGCCTTGTAGTTACAACCAGTTCGTACATGTGCTTCTTCTCATTCCTCCTCATAGTTGTTTCCATCTTTGTTCTCCTTCCCCTCGTGAGTATCTCATGGTTTTGCTCGGCATTAACATGGGCAGTGATAGCGGGCAGGGCGTTAGTAATGGCTTCTACAATAGTTGTTGCAGTCTAGTTTCTTGGTCGGTGTTGTGGTTGGTGTTGGGTCTGTCATTGGTGCGGTGAGTGTTTGGTGTTTTCTGTGGTGGTTTCATCTTATCGGTTGGTACGAGCTCCGATCGGGTGGTGACACCACCCCTAGCATTTGGAGCGCATCCTTGTCCTCTTCCCCTCGCATGGCTAAAATAAACATTTTATATGGTTTTAAACTCAAGGGTTTATAATTATAAAGTTATCGTAGTATCACAACCAACCATGTCATCACATTATGCAAGTTAAGAGGTCCAACACATCTCATCAAACAATCATTAATTGTCTTAATCATAGCAAAGCTGCTATGATTACAAAATTTTAAATAAGTCCAAAGTACAACCAAGTGTGACATGAGTGAACATTCACCCATGTCCAACAGAATACATAGTTCATTCAATATTTAAATAATACATAATAAAATAATTAAAGACTTGTCAATAAAGGCGGCGGCGGCGGTAACGGGACCATGGGTCGAGCACACACTTATGGGCGGCTCGAAAAAGCTTCCTCCTCATCCTTGCCACTAGGGACACCGCCTCATCCCTCTCTTCCTTCAGGGTGTCATAGTGTTGGTGTCGACGCCATACCTCCACCATTGCGGAGTCTACAGTCAATGGTCCCGAGTGGTACAGGGGCGGGGTTAGTAAACATCTGGTGAGTCGCACTGGAACAGCACGCCGAATCGGCATAGGGGTCGGTGTAGTACATTGACGAGGCCAAATGGAAATTATGACATGCTATCACATCACGCCCATAAGGCCCAGTCGGATATTGTGAGGCTGGCGGTGGTGGCAACGATGGTACGAGCGGTTGTGGTGGCGCCCCGGTCAGTCCCGTAACCAGCTTACCCCATTCCTGCTGGAATGTGGGGACGAGTCGGACGGACATTCGTGCGGTTTGCCTCGCATGACATGCAACGTCCTCATCCCCGTTAGGTCGTAAGGAACTAACCCGGACGGTCACCGACGATTCGGACGTGTCATCCGAAGGGTCGGACTCCTCCATTTCCCAGTCCTGGTCGGGATCGAGCATCGTGTGCTCATAGGGGGCCCTTGGGTACCAATTAGGGTCCCCATACTCTAGGCCAAGAGGGGCATACTCCCTAATCTCATGAGAATGGGGCGTCCCGAGGGTCCCACATCCACATCTGGTACAAATGTGGGTGGTGGGATGGTGGTCTGTAGCAATGTGGAGGTGGGATATTGGGTGAGTTACTGATATAGATGGTCTTTCCTTTGTTCAAATTTCCTGCCATCTAATGAACAAACAAGGTAAATTACAACGTGAATATTATAAATATAATCAAAACCAGAAATTAGAACTAGAAATTGCATAAAATTTATAGAATGAATGCAAATGATAGGAACTACCCTCGGGTTATAGCTTAGGGGGGAGTGTCTACTTCTTAGTTCTCCTAGGTCCTAATGTGCGGTTAAAACCTAGGTATCTTATAGTAAGAACCTAATTCACTGAAACCACTGGCTTTGATACCAATCTGTCACACCCCGTTGACCGGGTCCGGCTGTGAGACTGATATCAACAGAATGCAGTGGAAATGGCGAACTTAAATAATTTTCACCCAATCATTTATTGCCTACATGACATTCAAGATAATACAAATATTAGTTAATTATTGTCTAATCCCCAAATGCATAAGTTTTAAAAAATTGTAGACCAAAGTTAACAAATGGATAGGGTGGTGGCTAAACTCTAAATTGTTTGACTAAGCCAACTCCAATCCCTGATCACTTGGTCAAATCATTCTTCTCCTGAAATACACACCTAAAATACATCAACATAATATTGGTGAGCTCATAAGTTTATGACACAAGACTTAACGTAATTCATAAAATAAGATAACAATAGTAATGGTGCACAAAAGAAAGTATCACAATCAAACCTGGACCCGGGTGACCCTCCCGAGTGCTAGAAAATCCCTAACCCATACCCCTTATTTTTATGGGCTTAAGTATGCCCTGCTATTATTACACAACAATTATAAAATCACAATGGGGGGTTTTCCCAGTCCTTAGGGCCCATTATGTGCGGGGGATTCCCCAAATAGTACTATCCACATACCACATGTCTCCCAATGGAGTTAATGATTGTGCTCATGTTTGGAGATAAGAGCAGTAACCATTGCACCATAATAATGATTTGCAAGAGTGTGTATTCCACCCCAAAATAGTGTAAGTAAAAAGGGGTTATGAGACTCACCTTAGCTTGTTTCCGAAGTGGGTATTATTGTCTAGAGAGCTACCGACCGGCAATGTTCTAAGTTCATTTTATAGACATTAGTTTCATTTTAATTAGTTGACTAAGCCCAACCCCTCTAGTTCAGGTTTATCTTATGCGATTAGGCGATTTATATTACATGTGTCTAATTTGGTTCAATTCTTTGAAGTTTGAAGTCTTGATTTGGCGGTTGGTTATATTTGAGTCGTTAAATAATGATTTCAGATTATACAATTTGTTATAGTTAATATTTGGTTCCAAAACAGTGAAGTTTAATTTGCTAGCAAGATTGGTCCCTCAACTTTACTAAATTAACAATTTAACCCTTATGTTTTGAATTTTGCACTTTAATTGTTTACAATAGGTTTTATTGTTTCAAGTGGATTAAGCCACTATAGTAACTTAGTTTTTATGCCAATTACGTCTTTCTTAACAGGTTCAAGAGTTTGTTTCCTGTTTAGGCGTTTTATGAAGTTACCTTAATAGGTTTCTTACTTGGATTCGTTGAGTGGTCCATATGAGGGATTATATTTAAATTCTATCTTATTTTAGTATTATTTAGCTTTTGGAATGTAAGGTTATGGCCATAGAGTTGGTGCTTAGGTTATTTGATATTTAAACGTGGTTCGGGTCGCGTTTCGGGTGTGCTTTGTAATATATTTGTATGTTTGATTATTCTAATAATTTTTATTAAGTTGTCTCTATTACTGTGGGTCATAAACTACTGGAAAATATTAGTTGTATTGATTTAAGGGTCTTCATAAATCTATTTACTATTTTTCTTTCTAGTGAGACGTTAGTTTTCTTAGATTAACGTTATATTTTGTATAAATTCATAAAAAAATATATAATTGATAATATTTTATTTGTAGCTTAATTTTATCATTATTAGGCCACTAGATACTTTATTTTTAAGTCTTAGGTTGTTTTATGTCGGTTTTGGTATTTTAACGTTTGAGGCTCGGTTTTTAACGGGTTCTTAGGTTCGGGTCAAATTTTTGGTCCAATTTAGTAATATAGTACTTTAATATACTTAGAGTAACGTTTTGGTTCTGGAGATTTCTTGTTTTTAGCTTAAGAGCACGTTTTTATGAATTTTTACTATTTTAGCATGAATATCCTTTATATTTTTGTTTACCAAGCAAACAAGCTTTATAAACTATGAAATTAAACTTTTAGGCATTTCATATCATTATAAGTTCCCTGAAATTTTGTATATTTGGATTATATGCGCAATTGATATTTCCGTTAAGTCTACCGGTTAGTTCCGTTAAGTGCCCATTAAGTCCCGGTTTTGGATTTCTAAGTGTTTTAATCTGATTTTTCTCTTTATAAAAATTTAATGTCATAAGTAATTTCTAAATAATCCTCTAATTTCAGTAACTCAATATCCCAACCTCTTTCTTTTATTTATCTCAAAATCATATATTCTTGAGTACTGTATATTTTATAAAATGTGAAATACATAGACTTAGACTATGAAACTTAATTTTTAACTTAAGATGGTCACAAATAACTTCAATAAATACTTAGTTTAAAATTTTTAGACTTAGATATAACACTTTTATATTTTTGCAAAAATCGGGTTTTCGGGTGAGCCATATTTGCTAAAACCATATTTCTGAGCAAAAGGGTTTTGTGAAAGCTTTGTGTATCTTTTACTTACTTAAAAATTTAGTTTTTTAAACTTTCACAAGATGTTGGGGGTGTCGTGGGGTTGGTTGAGTCACCAACGTGATGAAACGCGATATTTCACGCGTTTTCAGGTAGCAACGAGTTACCTTGTCGTGTGTGGTGGATGCTATGGATGCGTGGGCTGCTAAAGGATCTTGGAATGGTGAGATAAGGCTGTTTAAAATGGTGGGTTAATTCAGGTTATAAGATCAATGGAATGGAGATGTGAACTTGAAGATATGTGTGTATGTGTGTGTGTTCAAGTGATGCTTACCTTAGCTTAATGGGGTTGATGGTGCTCAAGTTTGGGCTGCTTCTTGGCTTCAAGATGGATGGAGTTTGATGCTTGATGAATGCAAGAGAGTAAGAGAAAGTTGAGAGTGTTTAGAGGGAGTTGTAGTTTGAATTGAAGGTGAGGGTGGTGGTGTTGAAGGGGTTCGGTCGAGAGGTGTTAGGGAGGGGGTTTGGGTCCCACTTTCTTGATAAATTACAAGATCATGCCTGGGTTTAAGATAGACTTTGTTAAATTTGATAAACATTCAAGATATGGCAAGATTGTGGGTTCATTTATGCCATGTAAGGGTGTTGATTGGGTTGGAGGTGAGGTGGTAGCTAGGTTGTAGACCACTAGGTAGAATCTCTAGGATTTACATGACAAAAGCTATGTATCTTGTTTTATGCATGAGGTGGTGTGTATGTATATGCCGTACGCATGCATGCATATATATGTATATGTATGTATGCCGTAAGATATATGTATGTATTTATAAGTGAGCTAATTTTATTTACCTAATATTCATATGGTTATTTTAGTTTTTATTTATAAGGTGTAAGCATTAGGTGGGTTATTATTTAGTTTAAAGTTATTATTATTATACTATTGTATTCATAGATTATGTTTTGCAAAGGTTTTTATACTTTTAATTAAGGTGTGGTTTAATAAATTATATGTTTTTATTTATTGACAAATATTTAGTTTGGTAATATGTGTAATGGGTTTATAGATTTTCTTCAAATGTATTTCGATATTAGGTTGTACTTAATTTGCTTTCTTATTGTGCTAACTCTAGATTGCTAGATAACAAGGTCTATAAATCACCTATCGTTTATTGGTCTAATTGGCACATAATTTCACTAGTCGGTAGTTCACGAACAATATCATAACATGGCCAATGGCCATTAGGGTTTCGTGGGTCAAGCCCACTTAGCACTGTGGCCCAATGACTAGTTTAAAGTTTGATGGGCCTAAGCCCATTATGGTGTGTGCATGTATCCATGTCTAGGAGTTTGATCTTGTTGGGCCATTTATGGACTTCTGATGTGATCAGTGTGTGGCCCGTTATGGTTTCTATGAGAAAAAATTTTCTGGGCCCAAAATTAGGGTTGTCGCAGAAACTATATATACTACAATCTACAGTCCGTTATACTTGGAAAACCAGCTGGAATCTACAACTAGACAAATACTACATTGCTAGAAGTAAAGAATCTAAGATAAAATACTATCCTAGATTAGGTAGTCATGACAGATCCATGACTTACCTTTTGTCACCAACTAAAAGTGGCAACTGTACTAACTGATAAGGATGAACAATGGAAAAAGTATGGTCAATTACATGGGCGTGGGAAAGCGCCATGCAGTATATCAGAGTTGCAGCGGGCTGTCAGTTAGACCATACTTATGTCCACTGGTTCATAGTTGGTTCTTACGAAGCTAAATGACTTCGAAAGAATAAATTCTTCCGAGATTATTTTGGCTTCGGAAGAAACAACTTCTTCCAAACTTCTGCAAGTCTTCAGGACTTTATTCTTCGGAAGACTTTGTCTTTGGATCTTCCAAGTTGTATACTTCGGAAGGAGAACATCTTGGTCTCGAAAGACTGAGTTCTTCCTTTGGAAGTTCTTCATACTTTGAGCTTCAGAAGATCTTTGACTTAGCTTCGAGAGAGCAGCTTTGTCTTCGAAAGACCACTTCATGTAGCACTTCAAAATTCTTCTAAGTGTTGTTTTGGATTGCACCAGCCTCATATGTTCCAATAAACTCCCCCTAGGCTGATGCTACCAAAACTTCACTTCTTCCTACTCCTTAAGGTCTTTAACACCAGGAAAAGTAGATATTTGTCTGTCTCTTTGTTCTTCCCTGATGTGGTGGTAAGGAGTTTGTACAAGCCATCTGTTAATAGCAGATCTAATCTGTTGCTCTGGATGACATGTACCCTTTCATGTGTCCCTCTGAAGAGAGTTAGTTGATGGGAATTATAGTCATATTCCCATCTAACTATAGGTTCAGAAGTCGGTCCCTCAACCATCTGCAGGAATGTTCTTCCTTTTTGGTTGCAATGTTCTTCCTTTTCTGGTTGCTTCTTCTTTTTCTTCCTTTGCTCTCTTTGTAAGCTCATCAACATGAAGACTGCTCAGATGATTCCTTATATGAGCAACAATCTGAGAGTTAGAGGGATTGGAGAATGGTCTCTCTTCTAACTTAGCATTGTCAAATCTGCTAGAGTGTACCAGAGTTGATGTGTCAAGTCTGGTTACTTGACCACTCTCCCTTTGCACAACAAAGGTGTGTGTATCTTCATCGAACCTCCACTAGACAATTTGGCATCTAGGATTAAGGGGATTAGTTGGCAGCTTGTCCCTTTTTCTTGTGTCCAGCAGAGTAATTAGTCTCCTTCTTAACTTCTTCTTTTCTTCTTTAAGTGTATCAGAATTGGTGGCGAGAAGTTGGAGAGCTTGGTCCCGTGTTCCCCTTGGCAGATCAAGGAATGAATCTCTTATGAGGGAACAGGAAGAGCCATCAATGTATTTTAGCTTTATAGACTCTTCCTCATAAGATATGTTGCTCAGGGTTGTGCAGTTGGTGAGATTCCTTTTGATCTCCTTGAATTCTTCTAAGGACAGGGGCTTAGATGGTTCAGAAAATGGTTTGGGTTGAGATTGGGTTCGGGGTTGTGTTTTGGGTTTTAGGATAGGTGGTGGTGGTGGTTGCTGAGAAGCAGGGGGTAAAGGTGTAGGAATGGCTGATGGTGTTGGTTCAGGGGTGTAAGGTTCAATGGTTGGCTTAGTTTTGATGGGGAAGGGAAAAGGTGTGAGCATAGGTTTTATAGGTTGAGGTTTGGGTGATGGTGCTGGTTTGGGTTTGGGTTTGGGAGTTGGTTTAGGCGCCATCCTCTGAACACTTTTCCTTAGAGATGCCTCCTTCCTTCTGCCTAAGTGAATGTCAGCCTTGATATCGCTGACATGTCGCTGTAGGGTCTTTTGAGACATTGGACCCACCTGCCTGCCAGTGAATTCGTGGGCTTTAAGGTAGACTTTCATCCATTCCTTATCACCCTCAATCTTGGTAGCTGCAAGTTTTGCCTCTTCTCCATCTTCTTCTTCTCCTTCAGCTTCTCCCTGGCAGCCTTCTTCTCTCTTTGTTGATATGATCTTGTCTTGTGAAAAAGGAACAAGATCGTATCATAGTCATAAGGGTCTAGCTCCTTCTGAGAATAGCCTCTAGTATAGAGAAAGGCTATTCTCTCCTTCCTCTCCTCTGCCTTTGCCTCTTCCATCTTTCTCCTCTTCTCCTCCTCTATAGCCAACCTTGCTGCCTCCTCTTTTCCTTTTGCAGCAAGTTTGCAATCTCCAGCTTCACAAGCTCATCAAATGGGAGTAGAAGTATTTCTTCATTGTCTACTCCCAGGCTGATGAGCCTATCTATGACCTCCACTCTCCTCTAATTATTGATACTTTCTTGGGCGGATACTACTGCTTTGCTGCTTGCAGCCAGCAGCTTCCCAGTATCAACTCTTCCTTTCTTCATCAGCTTCTCCACCTTTCTTCCTCTAGAAGCTCTTCAGCAGTGAGCTTCCTCTTCCCTTTAGGATCAAAGGAAGATTCAACCTTTGGAGACTCAGGCTTAAAGGATTCAGGTTGGGGAGAGGGGGTTTGAACTTGTGGTGCATGGGAGATTGGAGTTGTAAGAAAGTCCTCACTGTTGACCTCAGAAGCCAGGTCAAGAATGGCCTCTGTGACAAGAAGGTCATCTGACAAGGAAGATAGTTCAATTATTCCTTCCACAACTTGGATTTCTACTTCAAAAGTAATTGGAACTGCATTACCTGTCCCTCTTAAGTTGGTTGCTGGGTCATCAGTCTGTATCTCCCCTTTGAAGTTAATCTCAGGTTCAATAGAGACCTAAGGTTGACCAACCTTCTCTTTAGAGGTAGGTGGTGCACTCAGCCTTTGAAGCTCTTCGGCTCTAAAATAGGCAATAGCAACATCAGGGGAGGGTTTTTCAAGTGAGGAGCTTATTAGAAACTTGGTTAAAAATCTGTTAAGGTCAACAAGCATCCTTCGGTCCACTTGAATGGTAATAGGAGGTGGTTGAGGAAAGATGGTTGCAGGGTGTTGCTGTGTATGATAGAATGAAGAAATGGCTTCAAGGGAAGTAATGGCAAGGTTGGGTTCCATATGTCTTTGTTTCTAAACATTCTCCCCCTTTTTGGTAGCATCATCTTGAGAAGTAGATGAGCTGGAGGAAGAACTTAAGGAAACCTGAGTTGGTACATGCCTAACAGACTTCTCAATCTGTTTCTCAACTAGTTGAGCCTTGAGATTTTCAATCTCAAGTTGCTGAGTGGCAGACCTATCTTTTAAAGTCTTAACCTTTAATTCAAGGTTTGAGTTGAGACTTTAGAAAGTAGGTCTCTGATAGTGAGTTGTAGACTACCCTAATCTTCTTTTGAAAAATCATTGGGAGATGAGGTAACATACTTAGTATGTTTATCATCACCACCAGTAGTGGTTTCTTGGCATCCTGGATACCCTTGCATAGTGATGTCTCTTTTAGAATACCCTAATCATTGTCGTAGATTCTGTCTCACTGATGTTACCACTATCTTGAGAGGCTATTGAAACACTCTTAATAGTGGCAGCTGAAACTACATGAGTCAACTCCATGCTAGTTGGACTCACCTCAGTTTGGCTTAGCTAATATGGGCTAGACATCAGAGATAACCTGGGGGCTCAGTTGATATTGAGAGTGGTGAGGTAGATCAACATCATGGCCCTGACGAAACATGATATCCTTATCAGGTTGGATTAAAAGGTCAATAAAGGATAGGAAGGTTATATCTAATGACCCAGGATACTGGTTAGCACCTAATGGCTCTTCTGCAGTAGCAGTTGAGCCAATGATGTGGCTATCCCTTTTTGGCTGCTCAGGGGAGTGTTGAGACTCACCCTGAGGGCTTATGGCTTGGGTAGTGGGCTTATCAAGTTGAGACTGAGGAGACTCAATGCTAATATTGTGGTCAATGGTGGAGGATGGTTAGACCTCTGGTTGAGTGGGAGCCCTGAATTCCATTCTAGCCTTTTTGGTTTGAACAAATGGGACTTGGCCAATCAGTGTAGATTGATCAGGATTCATTTGGAGCATCTTTTGTAGGTAATTTTGATTGGGTGGGAAGAAGTAGATGGCATTATAGTCGTAGTGTCTGGTGTGGGTTCATCACCTGCTGGGCTTGCAGGGATGTCACCAGGAGCCATTGGCTCAAGCATACCTGGAAGGAGATCAATGAATCTTCCAGTGAAATTGGTGGACACCTTTGTCAACGTCTTGAAGATGTCAGGCCTCATGTGAGGGACCACTAGAACATTTGCACATTGTAGTTTGTCCTGGTCAAGCTCACAGTTGATTATATGCTGAATGAACGGAGGATACATATAGAATTGATCCCGGGTGAGATTACCTCTTAGGTTGTTCAGCACAAATCTTGAGTAGTTGAAGCGTAGGCCTTTTACCAACCCATGGACTAGGTAGCCCAGTTCATATGGGATTTGATCCCATCCCCCTGACTTGTTGGATAGGCAGTGCAGGACGATGTGCAGCAAGAACTTCCAATTGTAGGAGAAATTAAACTTGTAGACCGTAGACATGCTCACATCTCCGCCACATCCCATCTGAGTGTAGGTATCCTCCAACTCGAACTTGGGGAATTCAGTGGGGGCGCCTTCATCATAGAGCTCCAGATGCTTCCTGATGATTGTCTCACTTATGGTGAGCTCCTGCCCGCAGATCCTTGATCTGTTGACCCTTTCATCGTTGAGCGTTTCACTTCGACCATTAGCCCATAATTCAACCAAATGGTTGAGTAGACGGTGGGGTTAACAGTGAGGAAGTGAAGTATGTTGATTGTGATAGAAATTGGATAATAGGGGCAAAATTGGCATCCTTTGAAGAATCAAGAATGGCGACCTGGTTGTGTTGGGGATTCAAGGCCATAGGTATCCTCCAACTCGAACTTGGGGAATTCAGTGGGGGCGCCTTCATCATAGAGCTCCAGATGCTTCCTGATGATTGTCTCACTTATGGTGAGCTCCTGCCCGCAGATCCTTGATCTGTTGACCCTTTCATCGTTGAGCGTTTCACTTCGACCATTAGCCCATAATTCAACCAAATGGTTTGAGTAGACGGTGGGGTTAACAGTGGGAAGTGAAGTATGTTGATTGTGATAGAAATTGGATAATAGGGGCAAAATTGGCATCCTTTGAAGAATCAAGAATGGCGACCTGGTTGTGTTGGGGATTCAAGGCCATTGTTAAGAAGTACTATTTGATTGAAGGAATTTAAGAGTGAGTGAAAAAGATAATGGAAATTTGGGGCTTTTGTAGTGGTAAAGAAAGTAAAGAAAGAGAGTCGTAAGTTTTTAAATAGGGGTAAAAAGCCAAACCGATAAGGTGAGAAGATGGGTGAAAGGACGGTTTAGGTTTCGATTTGACTAGGGCGGTAAGATAAACCATTTAAAATATTCCGACAATCATCAATAAAATCTTACTTTTACAGATGGGGCCCAAAGATTTCCGTTACACGGTAAAAGTTTTCTTCCGAAGGTAAAATTGCTTCCGAGAGAAAACACTTGTGTTTCTCAATATTGTCTTCCGAATCCATTTTTACTTCCAAAGGCAAACCATGTCTAAAAGACAAGTTTGCTTCCGAGAGTAAGGATTTCTTCCTAGAAAAGAAGTTAGTAAGCTTCGGAAGTGAATTTGATTTATGATCAAATTTTCTTCCGAGGCTGAAAACTCTTCGGAAGAGAATACTTGTGCAAAGGAATTTGCCTTTGGAAGATAGATAAAGATCTCTTCCGAGGGTAAATTTCTCTTCTAAAGAATTCATACTTAGAAAATTTTTGAAGAAAACCTTTTGTAACAGGGCCTAGATTGTATTTAGACAACATGAACAAGACACATTTTAAAAGGTTTTCAAAAAAGATAGACTAGTCAATGTTAATCATCCTAATAACTGTGATTAAGTATTTAAATCTTTGTTCATCAAAGGCTTTGGTGAACAAGTTAGCATATTGTTCATTGGAGTTGACTTTGACTAGTTTGATTAGATTTTTTTCATGAATATCTTGAATGAAATGGTACCTGCTGTCAATATGCTTTGTCTTGGAGTGCTTGACTGGATTTTTTGTGATAGAAATGGCACTCTTGTTGTCTATGTGGATAGGAGTCTCCATAAAGTTGAAATCATAATCCAGCATCTGATTCTGAATCCAAAGCAGTTGAGCACAGCAGCAATATACTCAGCTTCAGCAGTTGATATGGATACACATGATTTCTTCTTCATAGGGGTCACTTTGAGTTGCTATTCCAGCTAAAACATTCTCACTAGATGGTTTAGAATAGTTTGGAAATAATTCTAAATTGAAGATACAATCAGGACCATTGCCCTTAACACAAGGAGTGTGCTCATTGACAACAATGTTAGATGATTCCTTAAATTGTTGATTTTTGATATTATACACTCTATATGCAATAGAGGTTAAGGAATATCCGATAAAGATAGCATCATCTGACTTTTCAATAAATTTGCTAAATTGTCCTTTGTGTTAAGTATGGTGCACCTGCTGCCAAAGGACCTAAGAAAGCCAATGAACTATGGCCTCTTGTTCCATAACTCATAAGAGGTCTTTCAATGGGGCTTAACAATGAGAACCTGTTCTGCATATAACATGCAGTGTTGACTGCCTCTGCCCAGAAAGTTAGAGGTAGTTTTGAATCAGCTAACATAGTTCTTGTAGCCTTGATAAGTGTCCTGTTCCTCCTCTTAGCAACACCATTCTGTTAAGAAGTTCTAAGGGCACTGTATTGTCTGGAAATCCCTTTTGAGTTACAGAATGAGTCAAGAACTTGATTCTTAAACTCAGTCCCTTGATCACTTCTAATGATTTTTACCTTGTGATCTTTCTGATTTTCAATTATAAGTATAAAAGATTTTAAAGTTTTAGCAATTTCATCTTTAGTTCTTAAAAAGAAAACCCATGTAAATCTTGTGAAATCATCAACAATCACAAGGCAATATGATTTCCTTCTAATGCTCATTATACTTGTGGGACCAAAAAGATCCATGTGCAATAAGTGTAATGGGGTGGTGATGGAGTTAACTTCTTTGGATTTGTGAGAAACCTTGTGTTGCTTTCATTTCAGGCAGGCAACATAATTATCTTTACAGATAAACTCCTTTTTGGGGACACCATGTACCAAATTATTTTTAACCAATTTATTCATGGTTTTAAAATTAACATGGTACATTCTTTTATGCCAAAGAGTTGACTCATCACCATTTGATTTAGAAAAAAACATGATACTTCACCCAGTGGAAAGCATTATTCATATCCAGCTTGTATATATCCCCTCTCCTAGGAGATCTAAGAACCACCAATTCCTGAGGAATTGTCATCCTAGGTTTGAGGATGATGCACTCATGTTCTGTGAAAAGCATTTGGTGCTTTTGATCATAAAATTGAGAAACACTTAAGAGATTATGTTCAAGCTGTTTGACAAAGTTTACTTTGTCAACTTTTAACTTACCATAGGATACACTACCTCTACCAGAAATGTATCCTCCGGCTTCACCTCCAAACTGAACAAGACCTCCATCAAAATGTTCAAATTATTGTAGGAGAGATCTGTTCCATGTCATGTGCCTGGAGCATCCACTGTCCACAATCCAAACAATTCTATTCATATCATGTGGATGTCCATGCGCATAAGGTGAAAGGATTAGTTATTATTAGAAACCCAAGCCTTGTTAGTCTTGGGCACTTCCAATTCATATGATATAATTGAACCAAAACGTATGCATGGGGGTTCAATTATTGTTTGTGAAGAAGAAGGTTGGGCTGCAGCATCTTTCTTGATCTTTCATTCCATCCTTTGGTTGATCAGTGTTGATGAGCCTGATGAGGCTTGAGCAGCATAACTTGCTTCCGAGGCTTCTTTCTTCTCGGAAGAAGTTTTCACCACCTTTTCTTCCGAAGCAGTCTTCTTCTTGGAAGGTTTCAACAGATTCTTTTTGTTCCTTTGTTTGTTCTTTAGCTTATCTTCCGAAGCTATTTTCCTTTCAGAAGAATGAGTTTCTTTCGAAAACACCTTGGCTTCGGAAACAAGCTTTCCTTTCCTTAACACTTGGACCATATGGTAAGGTCCAAATGTGAAACCATCCTTGACTCCTTCTTTCTTAACATTAGATGCATAATATGTATCTTTGGCCAAAAAGCATCTAAAACTCCAATCGATATCAAACGTTGCATGAGAATATGATAATCATGAAATATTAACCCAGTAATGTTAGTACTGTTATCTATCACTCTCTTGCTGATATTAGATCCGAACCCATCAGGCAGTTTAACATATCTTCTAAATTGACAAAATAGATTTCAATCACTAATCTTCAATGAGTATTTTGGGTGTGGACTATACCACTTTCCATTTTTTTTCCAACCATTTCCTACTCCGAATATTTAGATTTTTCAAGTCAACACGTGCATTTGGAGGTGGCATGTGCGGTGGCGGTGGCAGGTGCAGTGGCGGTGGTAGGTGAGGTGGCGGTGGGGATGGTACGAAGGTGCACGTGGAGAACGGTGGTCGTGGGATCCGGAAGGTGCGAGCGGTGGCGGTGGAAGTGACTGTGCGGTCGCGGTGTGGAGGAGGTGTGGTGGTGAGGCCCTGTCGCGGTCGCGGTCGTGGTGGCTTTACAGAGGTGCGGTCGCGATGGTGTAGGTGGATTAGGGCGCGAATGTTTGGGGAAGAAACATAAGGCTCGGGTAAATGTGTCGACCAATAGTGGCGACATGTCACCGCTAATAGTGTCGCCGCTATTGGTGTTGTACGACCCAACCCAGGCCGTTAGATCAGGAGACTGATCAACGACCAGAACTAACTAGAAGGGCGTGGAACGGATCCATGATCAATAGTGGCGACATTTCGCCGCTAATAGTGTCGCCGCTAATAGTGTCGCCGCTATTGAGAACATTTCTTGTAGTGTAGGTTATGCTAATTTCTATTATTTTTAAAAATATTTGTTTCTTTGGCAGGTACTTGTGGGAGTCTTAGTTTATAAACATATTAAAATTGAAAAGGTAATATCATATGAACATAATCATGAACATAGTCCGTTGTAAGATTTTAAAAAAAAAGGAAAATCCACATATTTCATCTTTTTAAACTCATTAAATACATACTAATTCAAATTATAAAATTAATTACATTTTTCCCTTTCTAAAACATATATATTACATATTTACCCATTTTTATTAAAACTAGTTATTGAATAATTATTACATCAATATTTTTACAAAATTGTTTTAAACATATCCCTTATTAAAAACATTAATCACATTTATTTCTTTAAGTTCGAGTTTTTCATATAAACAAAAATAATAAAATTACAACTCCAAATACAAAAGTTTAAAACTTTATTTTAAAACAATAATCATCGATAATCAAAGTTACTGTAGGAACCTCTGAAGTTAAGAGGATGATGTAACCAAAGGATACCAAAACAACCAAGTCTTCCAACATGCACTTTGAAACAAAGAACAACCAGCTTCAGAAGTTTTACACACTCAAAAGAAATGCTAAGTGTAAAATCTTCCGAAGCCAAAGTTCAGAAGAAACTGCTGCAGAAGCTTTACACTTAACTTAGAAAATACTCTAAGTGTAAAGTCTTCCGAAGCCAAAGACTCAACTCTTTCGAAGGGTAAAAGATGAAGTCTTCCGAAGCTCTCAAGACAAAGTCTTCCGAAGCTGTTTAAAGACAAGACTGATTTTCTTCTGAAGAGAGAGAAATATACCTTTTCCATCAACTTTATCATAAAGCAACTTACCATCGCTACATTCTCTGGTGGTTCACCAACTATCATCATTTGGGAAACTTCCGTTCTTTATGATAAAGTAGATAAGGTCGTTGTCTGCAAGTTTCTGTTTTTGTTCTTTTTGGCTTTTGTAATAGGAAAGTCAGTGAGCTATGCATGTCATAGTCACTATTCAAAAGACAATCTGTTTTGACTTTAGGTGATCTTGTTGTCTAGATAGTCACTCCAACTGTCTTTTTGCATATGACGGTTGTAGGATGTAGTAAAAAGTAGTCTCGGTTCTTGTATTAAAAAATATACTTGTACAACACTTGTAATAGAACTAGAGAAGCAATATACAACTTTCTTGAAAATTTTATCTTGTGTTCTTGTTCTTGTTTTTACTTGTGTTTGTCTTGTATCTTCAGTAAAAGTTCACAGTTCTATTTGAATGTTAAGTGAACTTAAGATCCTCCTAAGTGTGTTAAACTAAGTGCAAGCTTAAGTACGCTTTAACGGTCCCGCATTGGTATCAGAGCATTCCAGTCTCTTGATTGTAAGATCTTACCATCTTCAAATCCTCTTAGTTACACACATCACTTAACTCTTCAAATGGAAGCTATCTCCAAAGCTGATAAGGAAACTAGAACTATGACAAAGTCCCCACTGATCACTCCTAAGGATTTTGACACTTGGTGTCAAAGAATGGAAGGTTTTATCAAGTCTCAAGATTCCAGGATGTGGGAGTCTGTTGTTAATGGACCTCATGTACCATGCACCTCTTCAGCTGCTGCTGGTGGTGGCATGATACTAAAGGAGAGGGCTGACTTTTTTGATGAAGACTGGAAAAGATTGACATTGATCAGAAAGCCATCACAACCCTCCAAACTGCTCTTCCAAACTCCATTACAGAGGTTTCAAGAAGTGCAAGACCGCTAAACAGCTATGAGATGCACTGAAACTGATGTATGAGGGTTCAAATGAAGCCAAGAAGAATAAGAGGATCTCCTGAAGCAAGCGTTCGAAAACTTCACCTTCAAGACAGGTGAGACCATGACTCAACAATACTTTAGGTATGTTGAGATTGTGGATACTCTGGCTGATGTTGGGGTAACTATTGAGAACAGGGATATTGTAAGGAAGTTCATGTCCTCTCTTCCCAGACCAGGACACACTACTGTGTGGTCATTAAGAGGACTGAAAACCTCATGACCCTTACTCTCACTGAGTTGTATGGGATACTCAGTGGATACCAGATGCAGAGAACCATTGCATCATCTCATCTGTTACCCTGAAAACTCACAAAAGGGTCCTTTCATCACCTTCCCAGAGACACCCAGAGAGAGCTATATCCAAGGAAGTCCCTTCCAAGAGACAAGTTTTTCTCAAGCTTTTGTCTCCACTGATGAAAGTTCAGGCAACTTTCTTTTCACTCTTGAAGACCTGGACTGTATCCATCCAGATGATCTGGAGTACATGGAGATAGTCCAACAAATGGCTCTTCTCACTCACAAAGCCCAGAAGTTCTACAAGAGGACTGGGAGAAGGTTTCCTAGCAATGCTGCCAGTGGCAAGTTTGGGCTGGACAAGAGCAAAGTCAAGTGTTACAACTGTAACCAGATGGGACACTTTGCTAGAGAATGCAAGGCACCTAAGTCAAATGGTGGCCAAGCCTCATCCAGGCCAAACTACACTGAAGGAGGGCACCAGAATGAGAAGCCAAGATAGCAAGCTGCAGTTGCTGTTGAAGAAGGAGGCTTTGACTGGAGCTTTCAAGCTGAAGATGCATCTCCAAACCAAGCACTCATGGCTGATCATGATGAAGCCAAGGTACTTGAACATCTTTGCTCTCCTGAATGTATTACTAAAGTGAATAGATACAGGTCCTACAACTTGGAAATGAGATCTGATATTGAGTCTTTAAATATTTAACAGCTGATTTTAAAAGAGCTGAAAATGACTATAAACTTAAGATAGAAGATCTAGAGAAAACAGTTTCAACTCTTAAACATGAGCAGACAAACTACAGGACTCAAATTAAGAATCTCATTACCAAATTGACTGAATGTCAGGCTGAGCTTGTGATCAGCAAAGCCAGAGCAGAAAAATATGTTCTTGAAGAAGAGTTATCTTAAAGGTTGGTTCTTGAGGCTGTAAGAGTTATCTTAAAGGTTGTTGCTAACCAAAGATCTAGTAACATGCAACTGAAGTACAAGGAAGTTACTTCGAAAGATTTGACCATGCACAAAGAAAATTATCTAAGTGTCAAATCTTGGCTGTAAGAGTTATCTTAAAGGCTGTTGCTAACCAAAGATCTTTTAACATGCAACTGAAGTACAAGGAAGTTACTTCGGAAGATTTGACCATGCACAAAGAAAATTAACTAAGTGTCAATTCTTCCAAAGCTAAAGAGTGAAATCTTCCGAAGTCAAAAGTGAAGTCTCCCGAAGCCAGAAGACAAAGTCTTCCAAAGTCTAAATACTGATTTCTTCCGAAAACAGGGAAGACAAGCTTCTCTGACATACTTTTGACAAAAGCAGACCAACTTTTCGATGTCAGCTCTTAAGACTCACCAACTTATATAAGTTGGTGATTACCTGTTACTTTTGTCAACTATTCAGTATGGAGTCTTTGTCTGTAATTTTCTATTCTTGTACTTTCGTTCTTATAGTAATACAATAGGATGTGAGCTATGACATGTCATAGTCACATGTAAAAAGGCAATCTGCCTTTTTTACTTTACATTGATCTTGTTGTTTAGATTAGTGTTCAGCTGGCCTTCAAAGTATAGCCGGCTATAGGTTGCAGTATAAACTATCTCATGTAACCAGTCTTAGGACTAAGCATTGTAACACTTGTAAAACTACTTGAGAACAATATACATCATCCTTGAAAACCATATTCTTGTGTTCTTTAGTTCTTTAGTTCTTTACTTGTTCTTTGTTTCTTTGCCTGGTTCCTAATTTGATCTAGTAAGTGTGATCTCTCCAGCTGTGAAACTATTGTAGAACAAACCATAACCGGTCTTGCAGAGGCTCTAAGTAATCTTGTGCAATCTCGTGCTTCTTTTTCTTGTGCTGGTCTTCATCTTGGTTGTATTCTATAAAATATAAAAGGATTTTTTTGTACTTGAACTAAACTCAAGGTGTTGAGAACCAAATTACTTGTATTTGTATCGTGTAGTATATGTTTGGATAAGACACTATAGTTTGGAGACTTCTAAGTAGGGTTGTCACCCGCGCTCCATGTGAAAGTTAAAACAATTTAACTTCTTCATCTGGTAACCAAGCAAACACCAATACAGACGAAAAGCTAAAGTAACATGCATGCACACATCGCTATCCGGGTCTGGATTTTTCGTGTTGTTTCTGTCGTCAAAATGAACCAAAATTTTAAGGCAACATGAATGCCCATATATCAACTGAAAAGAAATACTTATTTTGATAAAAACACAGTGTAAAATATCAATTGTTTTTTCTGATGTATCAGAAGTGCATCTGGGTCCTTTTTATTTATTTTTTTTTTCATATTACAATTTGTCCTTGCATTTACATTCACTCATAAACATATAAAGAATAAATATAGTCTCTATATATAAAGAAATTTCAAAAACCCCTTGGAAAGTAGTGCCTTAGAAATAGAAGGATAAAAACTATAAACAGTTACACCTAAACAAATATTTGTTTTAAAATCACTCACATGGTCTTCCATTGACTAAATTTGCAATAAGTCAATGTTCACACCAATCCAAAGCTAACCAAAAGTATCAATTCTGAATCATATCCAAACTACTAAAGGTGAAACAACAAAGAGGCAAATTGAGAAAGAGGTTTTAACAGTGGAACAAAGTATGACAATTTAGGTAAAATCTAGGTGTCGTTTGCTGCCAAAAAAGTGCAATCTTCCTTGTGCCAATAGACAGATGCGTTTCTTTTAGATGTTGGCCATTATTTTTGTTGTCAGGTCGTTTCCTATGTCTGGCAAACTGTTAAGAGATAAGTTGTTTGTATAACTATGTCTAAAGCGTGTGTAATGATAGCATTTGGCGCGAAGCTTGTAAATCTACTACGCATCTTTTCATTTGAATTCATGGAGTACTTGGTGGTAGCGCACATTGAGTAATCATGAATGCAAGCAAGTCTAGAACTCTGTTACGTCGTTTACAATATGACAATATTTTACTTGTAACTACCTTTTTAACTAAATTAAAGTGTTAAGTAACTGAAGTTCCAACAGCTTTTAACACTAAATGTAGCAGGTCTAATATCAGAAAGTTAAAAGTTTTATTAAATTTAATGATAGAAAGCAAGAAAAATTAGACTACTCAAAGTATCTTACCATACACGAGGTAAAGAAAGTTCTTTCAAATTTAGCACTATGTCTACATATAACTATTGGGAACTAAATTGTATAACAACAATAGAATGAATGAAACACAGAAATCAAAGTTAATTAGACACATAAAGTTAAACTTTTAATAAGCGTTTAATGTATTTTATTTTTGGTATAAGTAGGTGTCATGTTTTTAGATATAAACAATAATGGTGTATGTGTGTTAAACCGGGTTTAAAGATCACACCAGTTGATATGGGATAACAAGCCATATTCAACCGGTATAACGGCCATATGGTGTCATTTAGGAGGGTATAAATACCCCTCTCGTGTATATATTTCACCCTCCATTGTCTTCTCTCTCATTTATCATTGTGATCATTGTGATCGCAGAAGCATTCCTCATTTTCAACATTTCGTTTAGCAAATGGTGTCAAATATGTTTCCAATTTTGAGAAGGAAAATATGCCTCCATTTTTTCAAAATTAGATAGGGAATATTTTTAAGGTAAACTAATATGGGTGGCCTGTGAAAGCAAAAGAAATTATAGAAGTACAACTGTGAAGGCAATGGCATACTCTAGTCCTTAATTTTATCCAAAATATGCTGCTCATAATCATAACAAAAAGTCAATGAGTTACAGAGTGTGATTGACTATCGTAATAGATCAGGACCACCTTACCCCTCGGCCGAGCCAACAAACTGGTATCCCGAATGGAGATTACTGATTGATGGAAACTCAACCTGAAACAATATCAAAAAAGGAAGTTACCTAGATGTGTAGATAAAGGGGTCTAGATGCCGCACTAAAACTGAAGATTTTGCATTAGAGTTATAGTTTTAACTTACAACTAATAAGAGAAGGAAATAACTTCTTTGTTTTCCAAATGAATCCATTTCATCTTCAGGTTGCTTCTCTTCTGTGGAATCAGTAAATTCATTGTCACAATGAAAATCAATACAACACAAATACACATAAGAATACAAATAGGAATAGAAAGAACCCCTTGCTGTACATACACCAATGGTAATGAAGGAGAAGAGTTAGCAGGTGCCTTAGAGAACCAAATTCAGTCTCAATGTCATTTTGCCTACTCCATGGTCTGGCAGCATGAATGTATATTAGTCATATGTAATGCATTTTTAGTATGAGGGAAACAAATCCAAGAAAGTGAAAAAAATTAAGACATGCATGGATCAAAATTTCAAACCACAACAAAAAATAAGAATGAATCATCACAGAAACATTTTATCTAGTGTGTGGTATGCATACTTCCGATTACTTGGTGAACTGAATCAATCATGGTTAAAATAAACTTCTCCTTGCAAAATTGATACCCTAGATGATATTCCCTAATTTTTCTCTGCTTTCAAAACTAAAAGCAAGATCATGGCTTATGATTTCTATTAAACGGACCTAAACTGATGATGCCTTCAAATAACAATTAGAAGATGATCAAAGAGTGATTACTTTCCGCTATCGATGAAATCATTGTGTGTGCCTGTATTGCTACTCCAAACAAAAAAAAAAAAAGAGCATTCTTAATCCTTCAACTATGGTAAAAACGAATTTCTCCTAAAATGTAGGGTTCTGCCTCCATCGGTACGGATATTATAATTGAAATCAGGTCATCTGAACCTCCAAACATGTATGAACAGTTGATGATTGATTAATTAAATAATTAAATTTATATGTACATACACAATAAGAGGAGGAGAAAGGTGACCCGGTGCGAGTGGTCGATTTACGTCAACCGTGGCGTAGGGATCCTGCCTTGAAATCCATTTCGTATCCTTTAGTTCACTGCGTGTAACAACTAAATTTCATATGAAAATCAAAATCGGGCCTTGAATCTATTGTAATTTTCACAAAGCCAAAGAAAGAAACTAAAAAATGGCGTACCAGTGACTTCAAGAAGATTGTCGTCGATTCCCTAGCTCGCCATTAAAGATCAATTCCCTCTCTTCGGATTCCCTGACTACGAGAACACACAGGAACCGTAATTATAGGATAATTCGAAACACATAAAACATTTTATTTTAATCAGATTGATTTATTTCAAAAGTTACATGTTTATTAATCTTGAACATTTAAAGATAATAAATAATAAGCCGATAATGTTATACATTTAAAAACGATAATTATTAGATAATGTCGAACATTTAAAAATGATAAATAATAAGTATATAATTTTAAACATTTAGTAATGATACTAGTTAGATAGTGCGGTAGTCGTCGTCTATGTGATTCCGTTTGTGACGTTTGACCGTGCTCGATTAAAAGTTTTACCTTATTCAAATAGCCTTGATAATTAGAGCATCATCCACCTCTCAAAAATCTAAACTATTGGGCAGTTTATTCAAATTAAAAAAAAAGATGAAAAAAATTATAGAGTGAATTATGAGAGTGTTTTTTTTTAAAATATAAGAATGTTTAAAACACACAAACACACACACACACACACACACATATATATATATATATATATATATATATATATACATATATATATATATACATATATATATATATATATATATATATATATATATATATATATATATATATATATATATACATATATATATATAATAGTTGTTAAAGGGGTGTGGGAAATCCCTCCCAACCGTCAAAAACCAATAATGCAGGTGAATTACACCCATGAATGTGTTGACGTATACTCTCGACGCCCCTCTTTTAACTTACTTTTAGTGGTTTTGGCGTCACACTTCTATGTCAAATCACCACAATCAACCTCCGTCAAGCCAATGTTAGTGATTTGTGACCACAAAGATAATGAATTCTGGTCACTGGATTATTAAAGCAGAATAACATTGCATAAGTAGATTATATTGCATGAAATTGAGAAAAAAATACTTAAAAAGACTTAATTACATTTACGTATCCTTAGTTATTATAGTCTTCATTTATGGTATTAGATTCAAAGTCAAATGTTGACCACACTACAACCACACCACCTTTGCCTCCACCACCTCCACCTTCACCTCTTGTAAGATATTGGACAGGATTCTGGCCAACTTGCTGCATCATACCATCGAGAAATCCCATCACCGTTACATCCGCCAATGCATTACCAGGTGCTACATTTGATTACGTAGCAAAGGTTGTGGTGGCGTATGCTAACTTAGAAAGCCAATAAGTGGATGTAATTGTGTGTAACACCTCAATTTTTGATAGGGTCGTAAACAAATTGAACGTTCAGCGAACATTTCATGAATCGTTCGGCAGAAAGTTTGTTTACGTTTGTTTACGTTTGTTCAGTTAATGAATGAGTAAACATGAACAAGAAATTCCATAGGATTAGTTAAATTAGTGAACATGAATAGAAGTCTTGTTCATTCCTTTGTGTTCATTAACGTTCAATGATGTTTTTGTTTTTGATTGTTGACATTCCTTTACGTCTGTTTGTTTATATTTATTCACGTTCGTTCATAAAACATTTATATGTTTTATAAAACACACAAACTAGGCCCGTCGATTTTACCGAACCCGATTTATCCGGACCGATCCGACTTCATCCAAACCGATTGAATTCATATCCGAATTACCTGTAACCAATATAACTGAAAACAGATTAAACCGTTTGTTATTCGGGATGAGTTTCAGTTATATTTTTAAACAATAAAAACCCGAATAACCTAAATCTATTAAACCGAATAAGCCGACTGTTATAATGAAAAATAAAAATTTGTATTTGATATTGATTACCTTAGAAAAATAAAACATAATTAAGATATAAAAGGGCACACAATTTTTGATATTGTTTGAAACTAAATCCGGAATAGTTATCTTTTTTGTAGTTGTCGGTTGAAATAATATCCTGTAAGAGTTATACTTAGAGGTTGATGCAACCAAAGTTCTCTCAGCAAGCATACTGAAGTACAGAGAAAGCTACTTCGGAAGATTTGACAAAAGCACTAAGAAATTCTCTAAGTGTCAAATCTTCCAAAGCCAAAAGATCATTTCTTCCGAAGCCAAACGGGAAGTCTTCCGAAGCTTTAAGACAAAGTCTTTCGAAGCCAAGAAACTGGTTTCTTCTGAATACAGAGAAGACATGTTTCTCTGACATGCTGTTGACAAAAGCTGAATAATTTTCCGCTGCCACCTCTAAAGACTCATCAACTAATATAAGTTGGTGATATATTTATGCTTTTGTCAACTGTAGATTAAGGTTTTAGAGTCTGTAACTTTCTACTTTGTACATTTATTATTTTTGTAATAGATAAAGATGTGAGCTATGGCATGTTATAGTCACTAGTCAAAAGGCAATCAGCTTTTGACTTTACATTGATCTTGTTGTCTAGATTAGTGTTCCAGCTAGCCTTCAAAGTATGGCCGGCTGTATGATGTAGTATAAAGTATCTCAGGTACCAATCCTTAGGACTAAGCCTTGTAACAATTGTAAAACACTTGAGAGAAATATATATCATTTTTTAAAAACAATTACTTGTGTTCCGCTTGTGTTTCTTTACATTTGTTCTTTGTTTCATTTAGTCGGTTCCTTATTTGATCTGTTAAGTGTTCTAGTCTCTCCACCCATTGTGAAACTGTTGTATTGGTCCCCTGCATCGTTGAGATGTTATAGATCTTTCATCTTCACATAGGGGGTACGTCCTATTCTCATGCTCATGTTGCTATGAAATAGCAATCCTCTCGCTAGGGGGGAAGACATTGCATACATCAGACTTGAAGAGGAATGCCAAACACTTTTGTTGAAGCTACCCAATGCTTAACAAACAGTTCTTTAGATCTAGTACATAAAATACATCATGTACCATGAACACAGCTCCATTGATCATCAACTTCACATTTCCTTTTCCACCAACACTCATTTGTGAGTTGTTTCCAATTTTAACAGTGATAGAGAATGATTGATCCAAATTCATGAACTTTTCTTTCATTCCTTACATGTGATTGGAATAACCGGAGTCAAGGAACCACAAATGGTTCTTGCAATCTGCATCAGCTTTAGTCATTAGACACTTTCCATCATCTTCTATTTAAGCCATCAGCATGATCTCATCACCATTATTGAACCCAGAAAAATTAGCTTATTTAGAGTTAGGACACTCGTAAGAGAAATGTCCCAACTTGTGGCTTTTATAGCATTCTATTGTTTTTTTTGTTGTTGAAGGATTGCTGTCCACGCCCGCGTCTTCATCGTCTTGGGCTGAACCGACCCCTTCCACATCCACGAGCATTAGAGTGATCACTTTGTTCCATCTTCAAGACTTGCTCATCTTCCTTGTCTTTACACATTCATTTCCATTAAATCTTTTCTTCATGGAGTCCCATGTGGCCTTGGAGGTTCTTCTTTCTAGAATCTGCTCAAACGCAAGTCTATCAATATTCTGATGTTTTACTTGTAGATCTTTCATCCTCAGTTCCTCTAGTTTCCTCTTCTGCGTATCACTTTGAGCAATCCCTACTACTGGTTCAATGATTCCGGGTTCAATCAAGTTCCTCAATTGTTTTGCACGCAACAAATTTTCCATCATCTCACTCCATTGTTCGTAATGACCATCAAACACTGGTACCTTCATCTTTTCATCACTCATGATGACTACTCTCTCTTTTTCTATGATTGAAGTTTTTGCTCTGATGTCAATCGAAAGAGTTTCAATGGTATCTGTGCTCTACTTGAAAATTTTTGCATTCATTGATGAGCCAAAATGGGCTTTAAATATAACTCAAAGCAACGTAACTAAATTGAAAACTAATACTTATTAGAAAACTTAATACTGACATAATAAATGCTAAAGAACCGGACAAACAAGTACATCCTACATTTTTGACTGGGTCCATTTATTTTTAACTTTATTCGAATGCATCCATATGACTTCTTCAAACCTTTCAAATATATGGCGGACACATGCATGCATACATGCAAACGTCCCTTTATCCAACATATATATGATTCGATAACAGGAAAACGAACAACCATGTGTGCTAGATATGCGTGTGTGTGGATGTTTGTGTTAGGGGTGATGTTCGAGTTATTTTTGTAATAGATAAAGATGTGAGCTATGGCATGTTATAGTCACTAGTCAAAAGGCAATCAGCCTTTGACTTTACATTGATCTTGTTGTCTAGATTAGTGTTCCAGCTAGCCTTCAAAGTATGGTCGGCTGTAGGATGTAGTATAAAGTATCTCATGTACCAGTCCTTAGGACTAAGCCTTGTAACAATTGTAAAACACTTGAGAGAAATATATATTATTTTTGAAAACCAATTACTTATGTTCCGCTTGTGTTTCTTTACATTTGTTCTTTGTTTCATTTAGCCGGTTCCTTATGCAATGTCTTCCCCCCTAGCGAGAGGATTGCTATTTCATAGCAACATGAGCACGAGAATAGGACGTACCCCTTCTATGAAGATGAAAGATCTATAACATCTCAACAATCTGATGGCTGTAACTATATGAATGATGAAGACATAGTTAGACTTTGGCACGAGAGATGGGGGCACACAAGCAAAACTAGCATGAATGCTCTCAAACAAAGAGGTATGCACTACTAGAAAATATACCTTTAATGACACGCAAATGCGTGTCATAAAAGGGTATAGATGACATGTAAAAGCGTGTCAAGGAAGCCCCGGTGATAAATGAAGATGACACACATTTGTATGTCATCTGTTTATGACACGCATTCTTAACACATGTTTATGACACACAATGCGTGTCAATGATTTTGCTGTCATAAATAAAAATGACACGCATTTTTGTGTCATAAATGCATGTCATTGTTTTAAAAATATTACCCGTGACCATTTTAAACCTGCAATAACCTATTTACATGCATGTCATAGCCGTTTTATCACATAAAACAAAATAAACTACATATATTGCAAGATAACGTTGTTCCATACAATATTTCATAATCCATAAGTAACATTTCAAAGTTAACAATATTCATTTCAAATTAGATACAAATTGTCAATGAAAATAAAGTTTGCGACAAAAGTTGACCATTCTTCGCGGATTTCATCAATATTAGCATCAGTGTATTCATCTTTTCTTCCCCTAACCTGAAAACTAAGAAAAAAATAGAACCATATAAAATTGGAGTTAGCAAATTCAATTAAACACAATTAGGCTTATATTCAAATTTTCAACTCCTTCATCAACCATAAAAATAAACTTTCAAGTTTATGGGATGCAATATATAGAGTTTAGATATACTTATGCTACTTGAGAGCTTGGCAAATTCTTAGTATCTAAAAACTTAAAAGAAAAGAAAGGGTCATATCTAAAGACTTAGCAGAATCTGCTACTTGAAGTTCTAATTATTCAACTACGGTAAGTAAAACCATAAGTCAAACTTGATTCGACTAACTTAACCGTAAAGTTCTAAATGTTCAACCTACTCTTGTTTAACAAACTTGATACAAATAAAAACATGAGATATCCGTAAAGTTCTAAATGTTCAACCTACTCTTGTTTAACAAACTTGATACAAATAAAAACATGAGATATTCAAGTTGTTCCAAACAAAAAATAATGAAATTAAGCATGAAACACACTCTAGCTCCTCTTTAAATGTCGACATAAGGCCCTTTTTCTATTCCTCGAGTATATAAATTAGAGCATATATTATCATCACATAAATACAACAAAAAATATAGCAAGATAAATTGAGTAGGCTGGTTAGCTTTAGTAATGTGTCAAATTAGGTAATTACTTTTAAATAACTACACTTTACCGTTGTTTAATATTAAAGGTAATTATAATAAATGGGTAATTCAATGGGGTGATTAACAATAATGAGGCTTGTAATTCGTATTAGATGAGCTGGTTCTATTTAGTGACTCCTTTAGGTTGCTTGTAATTCAAGGGGGTGATTAACAATAATGCGGCTGTTGCACCAGTTCTACAAAGTTACTCATTTGAAGATCAATTATGCTAGATTATAACAATAAGAACTAAATGCTCTAATTAACCCAAAATAACACTCTGATTATCAAGACTACACAATCCAAATGCTATAATTAACCCAAAATCAGAACTCATTCAACCAAAGAATACATTAAACTATTTTACCAAATTGAGTCAAAGTGTAACTTCAACAGAGCTATCATAAACCTAGATCTATAAAACTTCGATTCAAGCATTTGAGTGCATCTCAAAGGAATCAATAATCAACTTAATTATCCCTAACTTTAGGCGCATGATTATATGATTATATGATTATGTAATTACTTTAATTAATAAATCTAAAAGGCATCTAAACTTTGATCACTATATTTATCGAGTTGCACATCCTCCACTGAACTCACACTATCAAGCATTACAACGCTTCTATGCTATGTACCTATAAAAAGCCAATCACGACCAAAATTCCCATTAAATATAAAATGCCAAAAGTAAAACAATATCGTATATGGATATAATAACAACTACTGAAAAATTATCAACTTAAAAGAAAGCCAAGAATGAATTGAAACAAAACATACAGATGAACTTTATTAAAACTAACCAAACCAGTTTCAATTTCACGTATCTGATCCCATCCTTTGTCTTTATAACCGCCGCGGCGTAACCCCACCGCCATCCTTCAACAAAAAGAACGTCATCGTTCACCAACAACCGCTGACTAGAAAAAGAACGCCAACAAAACAAACGAAACATCATCAAGACAAATGGAACATCATCAAACAAACGTCGACTAAAATGGAACACGTAAAGCAGTAAAATCATAACCAAAACCCTAAGAACATACCTCATGGTTGAATTAAACGTGTCGGAGTGAGAATTGGAGCCATCGATCACACAAAGACTGTATATCGATCCCGTAGAAGTAGGAGAAAGTGTATAACTGAGCAAGTTTAGGGAGAAAGGAAAAAATGATGGAATCAAAGGGAGGTTTTTTAGGGTTACCTCTGCAACGAAGGATGTGAGAGGCCTGATATTGGTTACGGCGGTGCGGGTGAGGTTTTTGGCCGTATGATCGGAGTAGATGGTGACGGTGCTTCTATTCCATTTCTTGCTCCAATCAGCTCTCATTTATTCAACTTAGATTTTGTGATTCAAACTAAAGGATGCGCGGGATTTTAAAAAAATATAAAATGACACCGACACGCACAATTTTTAAAGTGCATCCCATGGTTTTTTTTTCCTTTTACGGCACCCAAAGGATGACACGTAAAAATGTGTATCATCATTCGTTCATACTTCAGTAAAAATGACAGTTTTTTTTTATGACAGACACTTTTGCATGTCATAAAATCAATGTATGTTATAATTCGTGTGACATTAAAGTTCTATTTTTTAGTAGTGATTGTTCGTGATCTACCCACATTTTCTACTAAATATACCGTATGTGAACAATGTTTGATTAGAAACCAAACTAGAGAGAACATTCCAAAGGTAAGCAAATGGCGTGGAAGTGAACCTTCGGAACTGATCCACTCAGACATATTCGGGCCAATCATGCCTCCTACCTACTCTAGCAAGAGGCATATGTTGAGTTCCATTGATGAAATCAGTAGAAAGTGTTAGGTTTACTTTTTAACAGAAAAGTCACAAACTTTAGACATGTTTAAATTGTTTAAAAGTATGTTTAAGAATGAAAAGAGAAAGAACATCAAATATCTAAGATTTGATAGGGGGAATACTTATCACATGCATTTAATGGATACTAAAGAGAAAATGGAATCAAACGACATTTAACAACAAGGTTCACTCCACAATAGAGTGGGGTGCAGAGTGAAAGAACAGAACGGTTGTAGGCATGATCATCATATTTAATACATTGAAGATTAAGCCTGTTATACATCAAAATAATAGACTAACTTAAGGTTCTGATTGAATGTTGGTTTCGTGTTGGCTATTACCAAAACTCAATTGTTATGAACATGCATTAAGGTAAACTAAGACACATAAAAACAACATATCACCTTTGGGTAAAGATGTAACATTTATGCACATTAAGCCTACATTTCATTATGTCTATCATGAAACTATTAACCGTTGGGTTCATTGTCTAACAATACACATAATTACATGAAATGGTAATGTTAGACTCCAATGTCAAGCTAAATGATGTACTGTTGGGTAAATTATCTAACTTTTCATTGAAGTCACCATTATATATTTCTATATCTAAACTTATATTGACGTAACAAAGTTATAATTAAAGAAGAATCATGAAATGATATTTATTCAACCGGCTAATCATGTATCTTATACATACGTTAACTAATAATGATGCATGTATATTTAAATCACATATAGGTTGAATTCATAAAGTAATCATTGTTTATAATAAATAATCTATAAACAATTATTTATTTGAAACAAAATGTTTGAAATAAAATGAATTTAATTTTATTGTATAATCAATTATTTGAAATGATTTCCATTAAACAATAATATTAAATAGTAAGAATCATCAATTAGAATTCTTCGACTAGAGAAATCGATGCATGTGGATAATACTTTCACATGCTATCATTATTGTTTTAAAGATTATTATATAATATCTATTAGATAAACCAAATGATGATAATACTGATAAAATATGCCACCGTTTGCAATTGAGTATAATCGAATAAATTAATAAAGGTTGTTCAATTTTGTTTATTTGGAACAAGTCGACTTCAATTTAGCGTCGTCCAAATCGTTAAATTGGTTTAAAGAAGAAACCTTACGGTGCCGTTATATTTGCATCATCAAAAGTTAGTTATTGTAGGGAATCACATCATCATCACGATACATTGATTTAAATGATTGAACTGATAATCAACATGACTCTGATACTAGATGTTGATTAATTCAAGTTTATGAATCAATATCTCAGAACCCTAATATCAATCCAGTCATGTAATTATCTAAAGAGAAATGAATGGAACACTTACTTGTGAGAATTGTTGGACTACAACAAGTTCCTTGAAGGATAATGCCTATCATAATCAATCAAACATGTTCTAACATCCAAACAACCACATTCTAACATACAAACAAGTAACATTCAAGCCAAACACTAATTATTGTTTAAAATTCTTTTACAGATTTTGTAGATAAAAGAGTTTTTGCAGGTATTGGCAGCGGATGAACACTTGCCCATAGCGGATGCTTAAGTGTTGGCAGCAGATGAAGTCTGAAGAATCGTCCAAGTATGTACAGCGGATGAACAAGCCACATGTAAGGCCCCGTTCCCGGGAACCCCACAGTTGGTCAATCACAACCTCATTTATATCAAAACATATTAAGATTTATTAAGTGATAAAATATTGCAGCGGAATAATTCATCAAAAGTCATTTCATGCTTTAATAAATACATTTGCCAAGTAATACATCATCGTTTAAAAGTTTACAAAATGTCACTTAGTTGTATTACAAAACAACATCAATATTATTGCATGAGATGGATGCCAGTTTTGCCCGCCAAGTAGCTTGACCCTCGTGCCATCCTTAGCAACCAGTTACCTGCCAACTGAAAATGCATGAAAAGTCAGTGTTGCTGACTGAGTTCTAGTTTTATAAATAAAATACTTTTCTTTCGTTTAAAACCTTTTCATTACTTCCGTACATAATCACACATTATACGTACATCTTGATAATATCATTATTATCTTTCATCATTCTTCTCATTCATTTCGTACGTTTCGAACTTTCATTATTATCTTTCACTTTCATCCAGACCAATGTGCAATACCCCGAACATTGTGCACGAAGCTGGTACTGGGCCTGGGGCCTATAAATAGACCCCGAACATTGTGCACGAAGCTGATTCCAGTACCTGGGGCAAGCAACAAGGGTCCCGTTTCGTACTTTTTAGTCAATCACAAAGATTGACCCCTGTGTGCATCTTCATGGGTTAGCTAAACGTACACAGTTGAGCTAACAATCCCTCAATGAGTTGTGAACCTCCTTTCAACTGCTTGCAAGACTTTGCATTCATTCGTTATGTTCCACTTTTCATTATCTTTAATCTTTCGCTTCTCTTATGATAATACTTTACGTATAAGAGCATAAACACACCATGAAAAGTCACGTAATAATACTTAATAAGGAACGTCAACAACAACCCACAAACATGCAAAACATGAACAAACATAAACCGCCAAAACATTTCCAGAGCTTACTCATAAATTTCTATTTTTCTCAAAATTTTAGAAAAATTCTAAGGCAACTTAGGCGCATGAGCACTATGTGGGCCCCTGGGCACTATGCAGGCGCACGGACAGTTGGGCGCATGGGAACACTTGGGCGCATGGGGAAAAACTTAGGCGTATGGGAAAAACTTAGGCGCATGGGTACTATGCAGGCGCATGAGTACTTGGGCGCATGGGAAACTTAGGCGCATTAGCAACACTTAGGCGTATGGGCAAAAACTTAGGCGCATGGGTACTAAGCAGGCGCATGGGTACTTGGGCTCATGGGAAACTTAGGCGCATGAGCAACACTTAGGCGTATGGACAGTTACTTAGGCTCATGGGCACTATACCAGTTTTAATTTATGTGAATTTTAAGTTCCCGAGCATTATTTTTACATAATCCTAGCCTAAATCTAGCATACTAAGCTCATAAAACAAGCATACAACCAAGCAATTCAGTTGAACATTCACAAACACACATACCCATATAAACAGGGGACAAATATATGGTTAACATATTGAAATTTTCAAAATAACAGTTTACATGCATTTCAGCCCCAAAACATGTTTAAAACAGAAAAACCGGGGATTTAAAACTCACCTACAGCAGCCTTCGAGTAAAACTCCTCCAAACTAGAGAACACTTGGAGTTCAAACACCTAAACACACCAAAAACACCCAACCGAAAATAGAGAAACACATAAGACTCGGTCTACAAGCTGAAAAATTCAGCTGAAACCGAACAAAACACACAAAATCTTACCTTCTAGACGGTCATCTTCTTCTTCTCTCTAGAAAACCGATGACCTCTGCTTTTCTTCTTTTGCTGCTATCGAAGGCAGTTGGTGAGCAGAGGGAGTGGGCGGCCATGCCCACTTTTAAACATAATAATATTAAAGTTTGCCTCTTGTATAACTTAACCCCTCAACTTGTGTTATTTTACCTTTATTTCTTTATACTTCTCTTTTCTTTTCTTTTTCTCTTCTTCTTTTTTTTTTTTTAAAAAAATATCCGGGTGTTACAAGTCCACCCCCCTTATATAGGTTTCGTCCCCGAAACCTGTCACTCCTCGAACAGTTATGGATAATGTTGTCTCATCTCTTCCTCGGTCTCCCACGTAGACTCGGATCCCTTCCTGTGCCTCCACTACACTCGCACCAGTGGAACCACTTTATTCCGCAGCCGCTTCTCTTTTTTGTCAATGATGGCCACCTGTTGCTCCACATAATTGAGCCGTTCATCTGCCTCTCCAGTGGCACAATCATATCCTCGTCGGCTAAGCACTTTCTCAGATGAGATACATGAAATGTTGGATGAATTCCACTTAACTCATCGGGTAGCTCCAACCTATAGGCCACCTCTCCTACTCGAGCAATAATTCGGAAAGGTCCTATATACCTCAGGCTCAGCTTACCCTGCTTTCTGAACCGAATGATCCCCTTCCAAGGTGAAACCTCCAGCATAACTTTATCACCTACCTTGAATTCAATCGGTCTACGCCTCTTGTCAGCATACGACTTTTGCCTATCTTTTTCCGCCTTCACAAAGGCCTTGATCTTCTCTAACTTTTCAGTCGTAGCCTTGATCACTTCAACGCTCTCCAACTCCTTCTGTCCGATGTCACCCTAGCATACAGACGTTCTACACTTTCTACCGTATAGCATCTCATATGGTGGCATACCAATGCTTGCATGATAACTGTTGTTGTATGAGAATTCAACTAATGGTAAGTGTTCATCCCAACTTCCTCTGAAATCAATGACGCATGCTCGAAGCATATCCTCTACTGTTTGCATGGGTACTATGCAGGCGCATAAGTACTATGCAAGCGCATGGGTACTTGGGCGCATGGGAAACTTAGGCGCATGAGCAACACTTAGGCGTATGGGCGGTTACTTAGGCTCATGGGCATTATACTAGTTCTAATTTATGCGAATTTTCAGTTCCCTATCATCATTTTTACATAATCCTAGCCCAAATCTAGCATACTAAGCTCATAAAACAAGCACACAACCAAGCAATTCAGTCAAACATTCACAAACACACATACCCACATAAACAGGGGAAAAATATATGGTTAACATACTGAAATTTTCAAAAATAACAGTTTACATGCATTTCAGCCCCAAAACATGTTTAAAACAGAAAAACCAGGGATTTAGAACTCACCTACAGCAGCCTTCGAGTAAAGCTCCTCCAAACTCGAGAGCACTTGGAGTTCAAACACCTAAACATACCAAAAACACCCAACCGAAAACAGAGAAACACATAAGACTCGGTCTACAAGCTGAAAAATTCAGCTGAAACCGAACAAAACACACAAAATCTTACCTTCTAGACGATCATCTTCTTCTTCTCTCTAGAAAACTTAGAACTATGCTTTTCTTCTTTTGCTGCTATCGAAGGCAGTTGGTGAGCAGAGGGAGTGGGCGGCCATGCCAACTTTTAAACATAATAATATTAAAGTTTGCCTCTTACACAACTTTAACCCCTCAACTTGGGTTATTTCACCTTTATTTCTTTATACTTCTATTTTCTTTTCTTTTTCTCTTTTTCTTTTTTCTTAAAAATATCTGGGTGGTACACCACAATGGATGAACAAGTCACAGCTGATGAACAAGCCACAGTAGATGAACAAGTCACAGCTGATGAACAAGCCACAACGGACATCATCAACTCAAACAAACAAGTGTTCACAGCGGACAGTCAAGTATCCACGTCAGACAGTCAAATGTTCATAGTGGAGAAACATAAATCCACAACAGACAACTCATTCTATCATCCACAGCGGACAACCAAACGTCCATAGCGGACATGTCATCATCCACAACAGACAACACTTAGACATCGGATTAATTATGTAAGTTCTTTTTACATAAGGATACTTTTGTAACTGTACATATATATGTGTATAGGTTATAAATAGCCATGTACTCTCATCCTATGTAAGCTTTTGAACAGATTATCAATCAAACAAGCATTTTCAATTTTTCTAAGCATTCGATCACTAGCAATCACACACACATAAATCATACAATCACACAGCAGAGATCATATCATACATCATGGGTTTTCGCACCATGTTGTTTGAGTATTGATTATTTGTTGAGAGATTTAAAAAGTCCTTGGAGGATCAACCTTGTTAAAGAACAGGCTGATTCCATCAGGAATGATTGTCGTTGGTGTGGAAGATGATGATGCCATACGATTCTGTTATAATACTATAAGTTTGATGGAGATATGATAGAGAGGATTCTTGATGGTGTTCTTTTGGGAAATTATGTGAATGATCGATGATTTCTAATTCCATGTATCCTCTATATATACTAGTATCTAAATGAAATCTTAATGCCCCCTTTACTTATCAATCTTTACATTTACATCCATCAAATAAATGCTAGGGACTATCTATGTCATATTGGTATAACTAATTATTATTAATGAATGGTTTTACGACCATTATTATGTGGATAATTTTCTAACAACGGAATGAATCATTCCATTGTGTTGTTTGTTATGTAGAAAAAGACAAAGAAATTATATGTAAAAGTGGTTTTGGTGGTGGGCTGGTGGTGGTTCCTTGTGGTAGTGGAGGCAGGTGGTGGTTCCTTGTGGCAGTGGAGGTAGGTGGTGGTTCCTAGTTGTGGTGGCGGCCGGTGATGGTGGCGGCAGCGGCCGATGGAGGTGGTTGTGGTGTTGGTTATGCCCGGTGGTAATTGGTGATGTGGCCGATGGTGGTGGTGCATGATGGTCGGCGGTGGATGTGATAGTCAGTGGTGGTGGCCGGTGTCGATGGTGGTGGTGGCCGGTGGTGATTGGTGGCCATGGTGGTGGCCGGTGATCTCGATATTTGTAGCCGCTGGTGATGGTGGTGGTGGCCGTGGTAGTTGGTAGTGATGCCTGGTGGTGGTGGGCGTGGTGGTGGTGGACGGTCCCGTGGTCGTGGTGCCCGATGGTAAAAGTGGCGGTGGTTGGTGGTGGCGGTGGTCGGTGGTGGCGGTGGCTGGTGGTGATTGGTGGTGGTGGTGGTGGCTCGCTATCTTGGTGGCCAGTGGTAATGGTGGTGGTGGTTGGTAGTGGTGGCCGGTGGTGGTGGGGGTTGTGGTGGTGAGCGGTGGCCGGTTGTAGCGGTGGTCGGTGGCGGTGGTGCGGTGGTCAGTTGTGGTGGTCGGTAGCGGTGGTATTCAGTGGTGGTGGTGGTGGCGGCAGTGGTCGGTGGTGGTGGCGGCCTATGGTGGTGGTGGCCGGTGGTGGTTGATGATGGTCAATGTGTGGTGGTGGTGAATAAGGATAAAAAAATGAATGCAATGAAAATAAGGTAGTGGGGGTTGGATGCAATAGATTTGGTGTGATTAGAGGGAATGAGATTACTTGTGTAATGATACATTTCATTCATTTTGTCAACCAAACATGTTACATTTATTCACTCTCAATCGTTTATTCTATTGCGCCTTTCATTCCTAGTTACCAAACGCTACCTTAGTATTTATATACTTGCATTAAATCTAAACTTCTATGAAGACTAATTGCAAAAGGCACAATAAAGAATTGACCATAAATGAACCAAAATTATATAAGGTAAACCAACACACCCCCACTAGTGACTAGAAAGTGTTATTGGTCGATTTAACAAGTCCTATGTGTAATGACATGCTGCATATTTTCCTAAAAAAGTAATTATTGAATATTTCAAAGGTTTTTATACAAATATGCAGGATCTTTAAATAAGGGTCGCTTGCCTATTATTGGTGTAGTCTTCTTCACGTAAACTTCTGATTATTTCATTCTAAAATGGAGAAAACTGGGAAGCATACGTCTTGCCATTATCTTCTTCCGGATTCTACAAACTAAAATTAATAAATAAACCTATAACCTAAGCAAATAGACAATTAGGATTGATGTAAACCACCAACTCAGTTCATGTACTTCACCTAAACAGATAGTTCACTCATTGGCACCCCAAAGGCAACACACTGCAGGAAATGAAGTCAAAGATTCTAGACAAACTCTATTAAAATCTATTATCAACAAAAAGAACAAAAAAAACATATAGCAAATGAATTCTAACTTCATTGCTTGTGTAGACATAGGTTGCTTGACAAAGGCCTTTGGGACGCTCTCAAACCTTTTAAGATAATGGTGGTGCATAGCTTTAGATATCTAGGAGGTAGAGCAGAAAATCACCTCCTATACTAAGATGACCATTTGAGAATTCTTCATGGTGAATTAGCAAACACCGTAGTGGCAATCTGAAAAATTCAAAATCATTATCAAAATGACCGAGTAAACACAAAATTAACCAAATTAATCATAATAATTATCCACAAAATAATTGAAAAAAAATCATAGATCCAAACAGTTATCTTGACCAAATGAATTGCATGACTAAGAACAATCGAATGTCGAAATTTGTTCATACCACCAATGAAACGATGAGTATTTACAAATGATGATAACATTAAATCAAAAGATTAGAATCATCAGAGAGCTTATTTAGGTTCATCTTAAAATCATCAAAAGATTGCGGTCAGATTTGTGCTTCCTCAAGTTGATCTTATGAGCCCTGATATAGGTTTTATGGAAGGAAGACGCAAATAGAGAGAATTTTCCTTCTATTTGAGTGATTTAGATGAGAAATCCTAGGGTGCCATCATTCTTCGGTGGCTTTCAACTTAATTGACAGTTTATAGAAGCAAAGAATGTTGTTTGTCTGCTTAGGTTGAAGGCAGAGGTTACCGACTAACATAGGGTTGATGGCGGTTACTGACGATGTCGAAGAGAGAAAAAGTGAGAGCGTAGGAGATATGAAGATTGTATATGTATGGTTCGATTTGATTTGAATGGATGATTTTCACATGATGCTTGGTCGACCATGGTTATTTGATAGGAGGGTTATACATCACAAATATAAAAATACTCATTCGTTTACCCACGATGATAACCGATTGTGTTGACACCAATTCCACCTTCCACCAATACCGCCAAACCCTCATTGCCAATAAGCACGCTTTTAAAGACTGCCTAACATGAGTATTCTTGTTTCTAAGAAATTATCTTAGTTAGGCTAGATGATACTAGACCTAAAACGACTGAACCGTCCATTCCCTAGTTCATTCACTACTGCAAGACTACTCCCATGTATTCCCCACTGAAATATTGTAAGTCCCTTGAGCTTCATAGATCTACTAATTTCAGTGTCAAACGATTCACTATGTGTGGAATCCAAGATGAAATATGCCATGTGTGAAGTGATCATTCATACAAACGAATGCATAACAAGAATGTGACACAAGATGTAAATATCAACTTTTAGAATCTCATTAGAATACCATCAACTTTCAGTTATATGCTAGTTCAAGAACCCAAACTCAAATACAATTGACCTATTTATAATAAACTAGATCTATAGCTAGTTTCGCTTCACATCAGTTAGGTAAACGAAAATTATACGCTATGAATATTAACATATTAAAAAAAATATACAGGAAAATCTAATTATAACTACAAAGTACAAACAAGATAAGCTATTGACATAGACGTTTATAAACACACACCACCTTAGCAATTGCTTAAGTTGTTGACTTTGTCTTCAGCTGCTAGCCTTCCACTATTTAGGTAACCGACTATCCGCATTCATCTTGTACTTGATACACGTATCCACCGCTAATATTGCAATCCACACTCTGACCATTATAATATGATTGTTTTGTAAATTCTTCAAATCCTTTGAGTCCAAGTTGATAAGACTCATTGGATCATAGACTCTAATCAAGTTTCAACCTTCGTGATCTTCCAGTATAGCTTCACAAGTAACAACATCCACATGCAAAAACCTCACACCATTTAATATACCCAATGGAAATCTTTGTAAAGGAATCTTCTTTAAGCACATGACAGACTTGAAAATCACACGAATCATTAGTTTTTTCATGATTAGATTTATCTTCTTCTTGTCCTTCACTCGTTTCCCTTTCTAAGGTTATACAAGGTCGAATTTGCTTGAATTAACTTCATTCTTGATTGTCTTCGCAATAAAGTTTGTATGATCATTTGTAGAATAGTTCACCAGCTCCCGAGTAGCTAAACCAATAATCTCACACCTAGGAAAAGTGTTAAAAACTCTGGTTTTCCATTTGAAATAATAAACTCCATATGTTTGCTTACTAACAAACAAATTCAGTTCATTATAAAAAAACCCAGCTAACAATCCTACCAACACATACCCCTTAGACATATACTCAGATTTTAAAATTGGTTTGAGACGAGATGGTGGTTTCTTCTTCCATGCTAACTTTTTCAAGTCTATTTTAGAATTTGAGGCTACAACTGGTTTAGATGTATGTTTAGTTTGTAATGGAATCTCAAGATTTAGATCATCAGCATTGGGCATAGAAGTACCAACATCTGCAGACGTAGCCTTAGCAGGCTTACCATCCTTTCCCTTAGCATGATGATCATCATCATTTTAGTCATCCAAGTCATTATCAAAATGAAAGAAAAGTATGAGTCTAAACATATAGAACTGGAATATCTTTAGTACCTTCAAGTCTTAGCATAGATTTAGTGAGCATATCAATCATCTTCTGACTAATCTGATATCTACTACAAGTATGGTAAGCATTAGACTTCTGCTCAAGAGTCACATCAATATAAAACCCAATCTTATCATTATCTTTATCAGTCAATTCTTCATCAACATCATCCAAATCAATCAAGGATTCTAATTTCTCTGCTTGATGTCAAATGCATCTAATATCATCTCAAAAACTACGTTGTTAATAACACACATGTAAATTCTATATCTATAATCTCTTCTACAGATAATAATATTAGCTTCATCATCAGAAATAGTCAAGTAACCTATATCACCTATCATCTCAGTATCATTATCTCCAATTACTTTAGTTTCAGCATCAGAAACAACTTCATCTCCTATCTCATCATCCTCAAGCACCTCTGTGTCAGTGTCTAAAACTAACAACTCATTCATGTCATTTGCCTTCCCTTTACCTTTAACCAACTATTTCTCCCTTGTTTACTTGGATACCCTTAAGCAATGGTTGTAGCTTACATCAAAGAGACTTGATGCTCACCACTATCAAATGCCTCAAGATCATTGCGTTGATCATTATCCTTTTTAGATTTCAGGTTCTCTGCAAGACCGAGGCAGTAAGGTCAATGCAATAATTTCATAATGTTTGGAGAGAGTTGGAACACTTAGCACATCAAATAGGGAACCGGCTTAAAGGTAAAACAAAAAACACAAGTAAAAGAACAAAAACACAATAAGATGGTTTTCAAAATGCTGTATATTGCTCTCAAGTTTCCTTTACAAAGAGTTACAAAGCTTAAAATCAAATGGCAAGTACTTTGAGATACTTTATACTACATCCTACAGTCGACCATACTTTAAAGGCCAACTGGAAACACTTATCTAGACAACAAGATCAATATAGAGTCAAAAGACAGATTGCCTTTTAACTGGTGACTATGACATGCCATAGCTCACATCCTAATATATTACAAAGAAGATAAAAGTACAAAAGTAGAAAGTTAAAGACTCTAAGACCATGTTGTAAAGTTGACAAAAGTATGGATGTTTCACCAACAAAGTTGGTGAGTCTATAGAGATGGCAGCGTAAAGTAGTTCAACTTTTGTCAAAAGTAAGTCAGAGAAAGCATGTCTTCACTGTCTTTGGAAGAAATCAGTCCCTTGGCTTCGGAAGACTTTGTCTTGAAGATTTGGAAGACTTCATCTTTGTCTTCGGAAGAAATGTTCTTATTGCTTTAGAAGATTTGATACTTAGCATATTTCAGTGAGTTGTATCAAATCTTCCAAGTAACTTCCTTGTACTTCACATGTACATGCTGAGAGCTCTTTAGTTGAATCAGTCTTTAAGTATAATCCTTACAAACTCCCCTTAGGCTGATGCTACCAAAACTAAAAGAGACCTTTGAATCTTTATCTTCATGTGTTGACTGTCCTCATCAGAATCAAGACCATTCCCTTCATCTTTAGTTGGTCAGGATTCCTCAGACTTTCAGAGATTATGCAAAGGAAGGTTAAGTATGTTTTGCCAGAAATACACATCCTGACCCCCTTGATCTCTAATGACATACCATCTGTCTAGGTTAGTAGAAAATTCCCAACACAGAACAGGTCTTTTAGCAGTAAGAGGCTCTACAACAAGTGGACTTTGTTAGGCAGCCTCTTCTTGATCACCCTCAGGATGTTCTGATCCATCCTGAGGTGTAGAGGTGGATGCCTTGGACTTCTTCTTCTTCTTCTTGTCCCTTCTGATGGCCATCCTCTTCTTCTTTTTATACTTTAACTGAGAAGGAGAGGGATCAGGACCCTGCTTTGGGTCAAAAGATGAAGCTTGCTGAGATGTAGCACTAGGTCTTGGTTGAGTTGTCTCTTGTGGTTCAACCTTGACCTCAGCTTCAGGTGCAGCCTGACTTGGTGGAGAATGCAAGTCAACCAACTCACCCTTCTTGATATTTTGCTTGATCACTCTAATATGCTCATCCATAGTGGATAGAGACATTGGACCAAGTCTCCTTCCAGAGAAGCCATACAACTTCAAGAAGCTCACCATCTTTTGTTGTCAGCAAACTTTTTCTAATTGGCTCGGATGGTGGCTCTTGACTTTGCAGCCTCTTCCCTCATCTTCCTCTTAGCAGCCTTTTGCTCTTTTAACACTTCTTGCTTAAGATGCTTAAGTTATTCAAATTCAATATACTCATGGGACAAGGAAAGTAGGTCTGCTGGCTGATAGAGGCCTGTGGCACTTGGGTAGGTTATCATGTTTTGCCTATCTTGTTCCCTACCTACCTAAGTTTCTTGTTTAGTGGTCATAGCCTCTGTCTCAAAGCTTTCTTGAACTGGAGAAAAGGTAGGAACTTTATATAATCTTTTTCTTCTTCTTTCTTCTTTGATTTTACAGAGCAATTTTGTAGGCGCAGCTTCATTCCTCTCTTTTGACACCTCAGTGTTAGCCAGTTCATTAAGTTCCTCTAAGGGTAGAGAGATGATTTCATCAATGTTATAGTTACTAGACCCCAAGTAGTTCAATCTGGCTGCCCTTAACTCATCCTCTTAAGTGTTAGGCCTGGGGGCTGTCCTGATTACAACTTGAATGAAGCTTGGGGTCTCTCTTATTCTTTCTTCCCTTGCCTTCATCTTCTCTCTCTCTTCTCCTCCTTAATCTCATCAGAGGTCATCTTCCTCTTCCTTTTATTAGTCATTGGCCTGTATAACTCAGGGTGGAGAGAGCTTTGGCCTTCATTGCTTGGTATGAAATTTGAGCTCTGGCTAGAGAGAGGTTATGACCCGCCTTCACCAACTGGTGCCTCACTAAGGGTACTTGGTGCTAAAGCAGTTCCTGTATCAAGTTTCACAAGCTTAACTATTAGGCCTTAAACTAAGTTTTCCCCTTCGAAGCTAATCCTAGGGTCTGCCTCAGTATCCAGTTGACCAATAGTCTTGCATGTTAGCCTCTATCTATATAGTCTTGACCTCGTCTTGAAATTTTCAAGCACCATTTCTTGAATTCTCTCAGCTAACCTTACAGCTTGCCTGCTTTGACTTAGATTGGCAAGTCGCAGATCAAATAGAGAGAAGCTCTTATAGTATCTCAGCTTTTGGAAATTAAAGACCGCTTGTTGTTCCTGAGATTTAGAGAGTACTAGGGCTCTTTTGTCAACATCATACCTCCATCATACTATTTGATTTCTAGCAGGGTAAGATGAGGTAGACATAGCCTTTGGTATGCCCTCCTCAAGTAGGCTTTGAATCAGGGCTTCTACATCAATGTGGACCTGAGGAGATTGTTAAGTATGGACAATTGCAAGTGAGGGTGGTGAGTCCTCTAAGTCCATACTCTGGGCAGAACTCCCAGGTTCTATGATTGTTGGTAGGACTTTCTCCCCTTTTTTGGTAGCATCACCCTCATGCACAGGGGAGCTAAGGGTTAGGTCCACCACATCCACAGATTCTTATGGACATGGTTGAGTTCGCTTGGTAGGTCTCTTAGCTAACTTACCTTTGAGATCGGTGATCTCAAGTTTCTGGTCACTGACTTGCCTTTGCAAGGTAACCACCTGACATTCCAGGTGACTTACCTTTGAAACTAAATAGATGCAGATGTCAGATAGTTTTTGCATTTTTAGTTGTAGACTCCCCTCATATTCATCAGAAGAATCATAAGGGGATGAGAGAATAGGACCAAAGTCTTCTTCCTCACCACCAGCTTGGGGTTTTTGGCTGCTGGATTTCCCCTGCACCATGGCAGCTTCAAGAGAAGTGTCAATGGGCTGGGTTGCCATGGTTGAGGTCTTAATGATGTAATCACTTACAAAAGTGAGAGCCTCTTCCATATAGACTTCCTAAACATGTTAAGGGAAGTCCACCTTAGTTTGGGGTGGATGATATGGGCTAGATATGGGTGATTCAGGAGCACTCATCTCTCTTTGAGCAAGGGAGGAGAAGAGAGACTCATGGTACTCACTAAAACCCATATCATCATCATCAAAGAATTAGAGGTCAGAGATGGGTTAGTTTAAGTCTAACAGCTGGGGATGGTAGCTTCCCCTGAAGGTTGATCATTTGAGTTTTGAGACTCAGAGTGAAGGCTTAAGGCTGGGGTAATGAACTCATCATGCTGAGCATAAGGAATCTCAACACTAATCAGAGAAATAGAGGGAGTGGTTTACTCCTCAGGAGAAGTGGGAGCTCTTGGTTCCACTTCCTGCTACATAGGTGGTGATATGGGGACCTACTCAATTGGAGTAGACTAAGTAGGGGATCGTTTGGGTTTTTTGGTGTAGGTGATGGTTATTTGTGGCTGTGTGAGTGGTGCAGATGTAGAAGGTGTGGGTTCAACATTGACTGGTGCTGCTAAGTTGTCACCTTGAGCAATGAGCTTTAACATTTTTAGGATCAGGGCTGTTTCTACCCCTGAGAAGCCAACAGTGGTCTTTCTCATGATTTGAAAGATGTCAGGCTTCATCTGTCCTAATTTAAGAGTATTACCTGTCCCTTTTAACTGTGAGCCCAGTTCATAATTAAGAATGTGTTAAACATATCTAGGGAAAATATAGTACTCTAAAGAGTCCAAGTTAGCAAGCAAGTTTGTGTAGACAAACTAGGAGTACTTGAACTTGACCCCTTAAACCATCCCATGGACTATATAGGATAAGTCCTCAGGAATCTGGTCCCAACCTCCACGTTTCTTACATAGAGAGTGGATTATAACATAGAGGAGGTACTCCACTGAGAGGAAACCTTAGGGGCTATTTGGCAACATATGATTAAATAAATGTTGAATGAATAAGAGGGTCTGAACCAGTAAGAGGTTTGAACCAGTAAGAGGTCTGAACCAATAAGTGTGTTTGGTTATAAAAAGGAAAATTAAAAACCACACTTTATCTCCACACTACCACCCCTTTATCTTCCCCACCTTCACCTTACAAATCCAAGAAAACCCTAACCACCACCCATCATCTCCGCCCAACCCAACCGCCGACGATCACCACCACCACCACCACCCTTCTTCATACAAAAATCAACAATCCTTTTCGGCAGCTCCCCCTCCACCACCTTCATCGCTTGTGAGCATGACCAGTACCCCCCATCACAGATCCGCCGTAGCCGACCGGTACCAGATCGGTACCCCAACCGCCGTCGCCGACCGGTACCAGATCCGCCCTCGTCGTTGCAGTGGCTGCCCTCGCCATCGTAGACCAGACCTGCCGTCACTGACCAGTACCAGATCCGCCCCCTCCGTCGCCACCGCTAAACACCAACTTGGGTCAGACTCGGGTGAGATCCTCAATCGTGAACCACCACCTTGAACCACCGACTCCACGTCTGACTTGGGTCAGATGTGGGTTTAGATCTAACCGAATAGGGGGTTTGGTTAGACCTATTCTCCGGTAAGATGCAAGCAACCAAACAAAGCACGTCTGACCGAGTCAGACGTGCACGTCTGACCGGGGTCGGTCAGACCCAACCTAATAGCTCCTTACCCTTCTTGAAGGTTCTGACCATGTAGTCCCCTTCATAGCCCATCTGCCAGAGTAAGTCATTTACAATAGATTTGTGGAAGGATAGCTTGCCTTCTTCATCATTCAGCCTTAGATGGGAGCTGATAGTGGTTGGAGTGATGAAAATTATCCTCCCCTACACTGTGATAGATAATGCTTTCTCACCGTCCAAGATGTCCTCCTGGCAGGTCCTCCAGAACTCTAGGAGTTGTTCTTCATATAGTGGAGGGTCTATTGTGAGTGCGGTGCGGTAGTTTGATTGAGATAAGAAGCGGCAAACATCTTAGAAACCTAGATCTTTCTCAGATGACAACAGAACAACCTAATTATATTGCCTGTGTAAGTGCATGGAAAAATTTGGCTGGTTTCGGGGTTTAGGGTTGGCCATTTTGGAGAGCTTTGAAGTGAAGAAAGCTAAGAACAAAGGCGGTTTGAGGGTAAATTTAGGGTTAGAACTTTTGCAGATGAGGAGAAAGGTGAAAAAAGGAGAACCGTTGTACGAATATATATATATATATGGTAAGGATTTGAGACAAAGTTAATGTAAAATGATAAACTTTGAAATCCGGATGTCGGTCCCACCTCTGAAAAAGTGCCTAAAAAGGTAGTTTTCTTGGAAGTATAAATCTTCCGATAGTAATTTGTATTAGAAAGTTTCGGGAAAACTTTACAAGCCAAATTGGCTTCGAAAGATATTCCTTAGTCTGATTTGAATGGCTTCGAAAGAAAAATACTTAGAGTATTTTACTTCTTAGACAAATTTTGTTTCACAAGATGTCAAACTTTAGAAGTTTTATTGAAAGAATAAATACAGCTTCCGAAACTTCATTGCTTTCAAAATAAAATTGTCCTTCAAAACATATAAGTACTTAGAAGCATATTTAAGCTTCAGAAGATATGTCAAAATTTCTTCCGAAGATAAATTTCTTAGAAGTAGTTATTAGTTTTGAAGGCATCATTTTTTTCCAAAGTCGACTTGATGTCTTTTGAAAGAAAACATATCTTAAATTCTCAAAATTCTAACGAATATCATTTTTGAATTTTCCTTTCAAAGTAAACTGGGCTTATATAGGTGACAATATAGAGAACTTAAGACACATATGTTTGAAAAATAATCTTGAAATTAATTTAAAAAAAACTACTCAAAGTTAATCATCCTAATAATTAATACAAGATACTTAAATCTCTGTTCATCAAAAGCTTTTATGAACAGACCAGTATATTATTTATTTGTGTTAACTTTGACTAGTTTTATCAATCTCTTTTAAACACTATCTCTTATCAAATGACACTTGATGTTTATGTGTCTTGACTTTGAGTGCTGTATAGGATTCTCTGAGATGGAGATGGCACTATTGTTGTTTATGTGGATGGGAGTCTCTTTGAAGTTAAATCCATAGTCTAGCATCTGATTCTGAATCCAAAGAACTTGAGCACAAGAGCTTGCAACAGTAATGTATTCAGTTTCAACAGTTGATACAAACACACAGGAATGTTTCTTGCATTGCCATGAGACTATCCTTCCACCAAAGAATTGACGTCCCGTAGATGTAGACTTGGAAGTCATGTTGCAACCACCATAGTCACTATCTGTATATGCATACAGATTGAAGTCAGAATTCTTTGGATACCAAAGGCCAGTTTGGGAGAACCTTTGAGATATCTGAGAATTCTTTTGATAGAAACCAAGTGTGACATCTTAGGGTTGGCTTGATATCTTGCACAAATACATCTAGCAAATATGATATCAGGCCTGCTGGCTGTAAGATACATAAGAGACCCAATCATAGCCCTATAGAGATGTTCATTAACACACTCCCCCTCAAGATCAAGTCCTAAAGAGTGGTTTCTGGCTATGGGTGTCTCAGCAACCTTACACTCATTTAGATGGAATATGGTAAGTTTGTCTTGCACATACTTTGACTTGTTTATAAAGATGCTATAATCAACCTGCTTCACTTGAATTCCTTGAAAGAAATTAAGTTTTCCTATGGCACTCATTTCAAATCTATTCCTTATCAGCTTCTCAAAGTCTTTTCAGAGCTTTGGATTAGGTGACCTAAAGATGATGTCATCTACATAAACTTGAACCAGCATCAAGTCATTCCCTGTTCCTTTAATGAAGAGTGTGTTGTCAATAGTATCCTTCTTGTATCCATGCTGAACTAGGTACTATGGCAGTGTCTCATACTACTTCCTTAGAGCTTAATGCAGCCCATAGAGAACTTTGTCAAGCTTGCAGACATAATTAGGATGACCTGGGTCTGCAAAGCCAGGTGGTTATTTGATATACACTTCCTTATCTATCACACCATATAAGAAGGCATACTTGACATCAAGTTGGTAGACCTTAAAATCTTTGGATGCACCAAAAGCAAGGAATATCCTAACAACTTCAAATATTATCACAGGAGTAAAAACATCACTGTAGTCAATTCCTTCTTGTTGTATGTACCCTTGAACAACTAGTCTTGCCTTGTTCTTTATGACCAAACCTCTAACATCCTTCTTATTCCTAAAAAGCCACTTGGTACCTATTGGTGTCTTCCCATGAGGAAGAAGGCATAGGTTTTAAGCTTTTCTCCTCATGCATTGCTCCAACCCATCTTCAATGCTTCAAAGCCTCATCAATCTTCTTAGGCTCAATCTGGGACAAGAAACAAGAGTATAGACGAACATTTTTGTCATGGGTTTGTCCTCTTGTTCTCACCCCTGTCACAACGTCTCCAATGATGTTTGTGGTAGGATGTGACTTGGATAGATCTAGTGATTGAGGCTCAATTTGGATTCTCGATTGAGGAATCATAGCAAGTTGATTGGATAGATCTAAATTGGTGAAATTCAGATCTGGTGATTGAGTGTCATCCACCACATCAACACACTTATCAAGAGAAGCTTGATTCGATGAGTCTGTGACATTATTGATGTTGTCTTCTATGGAGTGATTATTAGTATCAAGAAATTCTTGATCACTATCACCACCTCCATCTCCTCCCATATTGGAAACCCCTTTATTTGAGTTCTGCGCCTCAGTGCTAGAATTTGTAGGCACTTCAGATATGTCAGCTGAAGAGTTTGTCATTATTATGTTGACAGGATTTTCAATTGCAGGGTTTTTTTACCATTGGAGCTGAAGTAGTTTTTTGACTTGGTCTTCTCAGCTCAAATATTGGGTCAGGATCTTCTGTTGATAAGCTACCTATAGATCCTGAAACATCTTCGCAAGATTATATCAAAGATTGTATCCAATAAAGTGTCCATCATCTTCTGTTGAATGTCATATTGGTTGATTTCTCAACTACTCTAGTTCTAAGATTGTATCCAATAAAGTGTCCATCATCTGATTTCTTAGCAAATTTGGCTATCTGATCTTTGGTATTCAAGATGGTGCAAGGACATCCAAATAACCTAAGAAAATCAATGATAGGTCTCCTTTTGTGCTGCAGTTCATAAGAAGTCTTACCATGATTTTTGACTACTAAAACTCTATTCTGCATATAGTAGGAAGTATTGACTACCTTTGCCCAAAAGGTGATGGGTAATTTTTAGTCAGAGAGCATGGTTCTTGTAGCCTCAATAAGTGTACTGTTTGTCCTCTCAGCAACACCATTTTGATAAGGAGTCCTGGGAGCACTATATTGTCTTGTAATACCCTTTTCATCACCAAATGTATCAAGGATTTGGTTCTTAAATTCTGTTCCTTGATCACATCTTATGATTTTGACCTTGTGATCACATTAATTCTCAATTTTCTAAATGAAGTTCTTTAAGATCTCAGGTCATCTTTAGTTCTAAGAAAGAAAACCCAAGTGTATCTTGTGAAGTCATATGTGATCACCAAACAATATGAGGTCTTTCCTAAACTCATTACACTAGTGGGGCCAAAGAGATCCATATGTAATAAGTGTAGGGGAGTAGTGATGAAGTTCCTTTCCTTTGGCTTGTGAGACACTTTGTGTTGCTTTCCTTTCAGACATACAACACAATAGTCATCACTTGTAAACTTTTTCTTTCGCATTCTAGTTACCAAATAATTCTTAATCAGTTTATTCATGTTCTTAAAGTTTACATGGCACATTCTATTATGCCAAAGGAAAGAATCATCACTATTGGCTTTAGACAGAAAGCAAGAATCTTCTCCAGATGGGGAGGTTTCTTACAAATCCATCTTGTACATGTTCCCTTTGCTAGGGGCTCTGATCTGGATATGCTCTTAAGGAATGAGCACTCCGGGCTTGAGAACAATGCATTCATGCTCAGTGAAGAGCATGTTATGTCTCTGGTCATACAATTTGGAGACACTCAAGAGATTGTATCCAAGCTCCATAACATAATTTACCTTCTCAATGCTGAGCTTACATTTGAGACCCTACCCCTTCCAGTGATGTAACCACCTGATTCTCCCTCAAAAGCAACTAGCCCTCCATCAATTTTCTTAAGGTTCTGAAGCAAAGACCCATTTCTTTTCATGTGCCTGGAACAACCACTGTCAATGATCCATACATTTCCCTTGGTCTTTAGCTATTTCTGCATAGAAAAAGATGGTTAGTTACATTTGGAAACCCAAGCCTTATTGGTCTTGGGCTTGTCAAAGTGAGTTGAAGATAGTTCAACAGTTATTGATCCTATATGCAAGCTCTGAGGATCATTTGCTATTGTAGATGAAGAACTTTCAGTCACATGGTCTTCCTTCATCTTCCATACCATCTTTGGAAGAGTAGACTTGGCGTTCAAGACTTCGGATGTTTTGATGACTGAACCTTTGGAAGCTTTTGCATCCATTACAGTAGACGTTAGTACTTTAGAAGCATTCCTTTCTTCCGTGACCAAAATTTCTTCTGCAGGTAAATTTCCACCTATCCTTTTCTTCACTTTAGAGCTTCTAAGAGGAAAAGTTTTTCCTTCCAAAGCTATCTTTTTCTTCTTCTTCTCAAAAGTTTTCTTCTTGATCATATGAATGGTACTCTTTGGATTGTACATGCAATCCTTACCAAAATAAGAGGTACTACCACACAGGATGCATTCAACTTGCATACTTCTGAGAGGCTTCTTTTGAGTAGAAGATTGAGCTAGATCTCTCTTCACTTCCTTCTTCACCTTCATAGATAATACAATAGGCTTCTTAGGGTGAGGCTTACTCTTGGAACTGGATAGTTTAGGCTGTGCAGCAGTGTTGCATATTTAATCAACCTTTTTTTCTTGACTAGGATGATTTGAACATGAACTAGAAGTCCTGGTACTAGAGTCCATATTTGAGTCTTCAATCTTTATAACCTCAAACCTAGCAGAGATAAAAACTTGTTTTTGCTTGGAGTTGAAAGTGACCTTGATCTCTTTGGCTTCCTTTGATTGTTTCTTGGCTACCCTGATCAAGTGCTCCTTGCAAACTTGGTCAATCCTGATTCTATCTTCTCTTTAGGAGAGTAGTGACCCTTCTTAGGATAATCTTTTTCACTTACTTCAGGTTCATCCTTCACTATATCCTCTTCATCTTCGTCCTCTTCTTGGACAGGATCAATAAGGGGCAGCTCATCTTGACAAGTTCTATACCTTGGAGATCTTACAGATAGTAGTATGTGTGTAAGAGCTATCTCACTTGAACCTAGTCCCTGCCTGTTCTGATAACAAATCTTTGCATTCAAGGATAAGGATATTATGTCCTTGAAGTTTTCATTTTCAAGAACATATTTTTCTACCTTGGCTTTGCTGATCACAAGCTCTGGCATTTGGTTAACTTGGTTATGAGATCTTTGATTTAAGTCCTGTAATTTGTGTGCTCATGCTTAAGAGTAGAAATTGTTTTCTCTAAATCTTCTATTTTAAGTTTATAATCATTTTCAGCACTTTTGAAATAAGCTTTAAAAATATTTAAGGACTCAAGGTCAGATCTCACTTCTAGGTTATAGGATCTATACATGTTAACTTTAGCAATGCATTCAAGTGTACAGAGATGTTCTAATATCTTGGCTTCTTCATGTTCAGCCATCGATGCTTGGTTGGGAGAAACATCTTTAACCTAAAAGCTCCAGTTAAAGCCCCCTTCTTCAACAACAATAGCAGCTTGTTGTTTTGGTTGGCTTGGCTTTTCAAATCTGGGAGCTGCATTAGTGTAGTTTGGTCTAGATTGTGCTTGGCCACCATATTTCCTTGGTGCCTTGCACTCCCTAGCAACATTTGTTTACAATTGTAACACTTCACCTTGCTTTTATCCAGGGCAAACTTTCCACTGGCCATATTGCTTGGAAACTTTTTTCCTGTTCTCTTGTAGAACTTCTTGGCTCTATGAGTGAGAAGAGCCATTTGCTGGACTATCTACATGTATTCTAGATCATCTGGATGGATGCAATCCAAGTCTTCAAGAGTGAAGAGAAAGTTGCCACAACTTTCATCAGCAGACACAAAGGCTTATGATGATTCAGTATAGGTTGGACTCACCATAGTTGTTAGGATTATTTTGTCTTTTATGTAATAGAATGAATGTTAGTTTATTTCCATGTATTTTGTATTTGTTTAGTTTCTTTGACCCCATGAAACTACGAGCGAAACTACAGTTTCGCTCGTAGTCAGCTGTCCTAGGTCACCCGATGAAACTGTATTTCGCTGCCGGGTGAATCTAGTAGATGGTCAAGACAGTTTCACTATCCAACGAAACTGTCAGCGAAACTAACACTGTTTATATATTGTCATGCTCTATCATTGTAAGCAAGTTTTGCAAAACCCTAATACTGAAATATTATTGTTACAACTCTGTGTTTTGGCTGGAAGCCTATTGTTATTACTTTTGAGCCTTTGTTTAGTGATTATTGATTAGATTCAAACCTTATCCATTATGTTATTGTGAGTATTGTGTTTATTCAGTGGGATTTCTTAGTTTATTCATCAATTGCCCTGTTATATCGATCATGAGGACCAACAATATGGTATCAGAGCCATTGTGCTCTTGATTGGTTGAGTTTTGTGTATTTCAAGCTTAAAGTCACTGTTCCATTCAATACTGTTCTGATATGTGTGTTTTGGATATGGAAATTGATTGAGGCTTGTTCGTATTTGGTGTGGGAAGCTATAGAAATCATCAGATATCAAATTCATGGAGATTTGGATGAGTTTGAGTTGATTTAGTACTGAAAAAGTTTTTCAGATTCGTTGGGCAAAACTAGAGTTCTTCCAGCGAAACTGCCACTTGATTCAGCGAAACAACATAATTTGTGATTTTTGGATCTGGTGTCTTTGCCTCAGCGAAAGTACCTCAGTTTGAATGAAAGTTCACCTTCTTTGATTACCAAAGCAAGTAAAAGTGCTGTCGAAATTGTCCGCAGAACAAAAGTTCTACTAGTTTCAGCGAAATTGTCGCCGAAACTAGAGTTTCTAAGCAATCATTCGAGCGAAACTGCTGTTCAGCTTCCAAGCGAATCTACCAGTGAATTTATCAGTGAATTTATCAGCGAATTTAGAGATTCTTCAGTGAAATTATACTATTTAAAAATGATATCCACCAACATCACCATTTATGACTTGGAGAGTGTTGCACCCAATAGGCCACCGAGGCTTATAAATGGTGATAACTTTGAGGACTGGAAACGATGTTTAAAATACTTCTTTTATTATACTGATCATAATCAATGGGATTTAATAGTAAATGGTCCACACACTCCAACTGTCACTGTTGGTAAAGTTACCTCACCAAACACTGATCCATCAACCTTTACTGAATGAGACCTCAAGCTAATCGATCGTGATCAGAAAGCTTTCGGGGAATTATTTGAAATGTTTGTACACAGCTATGAAGCTTTGGTTGTGGGGGACCTGAAGGGAAAAGGAATGGCTGTTGAAGACATGTATCAGGTGGATCCTGATGACTCAGAGGAAACCGATATCCAATGGCAGACGGCCATGCTCACTTTGCGTGCAAGAAGATTCATGGGACGAACTGGAAGGAAGAACTTTAGCAATCAAAATCAAAACTCTAAACTTGGTTTTGATAAGTCAGAATTGAGATGCTTTAATTGCAAACAACTGGGGCACTTTAAAAAAGAATGTCCATCTCCTGTCATCACTGAGCCAGGAACTTCTGGAACTTCCAAAGTTATTCCGATTGGAGTGCTGAGATTAAGGAAACTGAAAAAGAAATCAGTCATGCTCTAGTGGCTAAGGTGGTGAACAGTGATGTGGATTCTGTTAAGGACTTTGATCCTTTCAGGGAGTTCAAGAGTAAGATTCAAGAAGAAGCTATTGGTGAAAGTGGTAAACAACAGGTTCAAGCTGAAGAGGTGAAGATTGGGAAAGTCAAGGAAGAAAAAGGTGATTATGAGTATGCTGAAGAGAAAGTGATAGTTTGTGAAGCTGATGAGTTCAGGAAACAACATCAAGAAAAGAAAGAGGAAAGTGAAGCTGAGGAGACCAGGAAGAAAGCATTAGAGGAGGAAGAATGCAAGAAGAATACTCCGGTCTGTCAATGCGAAAAGGCTCTAGCTGCTGAAAAAGTAGTTATGGGTCTCCCTTATAAGGTAATTCAAGACATTTGTTCTCCTCCATGCAAAATACGTTTATTTGGGGTTTATAAAGCTAATAGATTATTGTTAGACAATGAAAAAGAATTAAAACAAATAAATAATAAATTTAAAACAAATGAGTCTAAATATTTTATCAAGTTAAATGAAGCTTTAAAGGAAAATAAGCATCTAAAAAGAAATCTTTTGGAAAGAAACGTTGAAATAAATGCTTTAACTGAACGTGTAGCACTTGCTGAATTTGAAACAAGCAAATTAAAAACCAAACTTGAAAAGTGGACAATTTCTGGGATGAAACATGAGGAGCTTTGCAAGAAACAACTGGGGGCTAGAATTAAGACTGGTTTGGGAAGTGAAGACACCACTCATGTTTATCCTCCTCCAAATACTTATTGTTATTCTCCTATGGCTATACCTCATCAAACTAATGAATTAATTCAGAAAGATACTAACAGTTTATATGCAGGTTTAGAAGGAGTGAATTATAAGGAGATTCGAGAGGAATATGATTATGGTGAAAGTAGTGGTGTGGGCAGCTCTAGTCTTAGCATTTCAGATTCCAAAAAGTCTTCAATAGACAATAGTTTAAGTAGATTTGTTTCCCAAAAGTCTATTACAAACAATGGCATGTGTAGTTCTAGCTCTAGTCCAGCTTGTTTTTCTTTAGATGTCTATGAATCAAATCATGATGTTTCAAATGCTTGTGTTAATAGAAATGATGGTTGTTCAAGTAAATCTTCAGACAGACATACTGACTCAAATTGTTTTGAAAAGTTCCTCTCTCATCCTATCTCATCTTTTACACCAATTCGAATCTCTAAACCTAAAGAAACGGAGACAACTTCCTCAAAAGTCAGAAACATTATTGTAATGAATCAGAATTAGCTAAACTTAAGGTCACAAAAGAAAAATTAAAAGAATCATATGACTCTTGTAGCAATTCTGATTCACACATGTCTGAATGTGAGGAAGAGATATATTAATTGATCAAGCTCCTGTTTCAAAATGTAATAAGAAAGGTTTAAAGTCCCGGTGTTTTAGATGCGGGAAGGATGATCACGTAATTAAAGTTTGTCCTGAGGTTGTTAGTAGAAATGTAAATAATAGTTCATTAGGAAGTAGATTAAATCATTTTGTAACTTTTTCTATAAAAAATCCTCTATTCTGAGACCTAAGTTAGTCACGACTTGGGTCTCGATTTCCAAATCTTAACAATTTTTTGTCTTTATGCCAGTATCATTCCAGAAAAGCTATCAATAGCTTCTGGCATGTTGATAATGGATGTTCAAGGCATATGACCAGGTTGAAGGACCTACTTACAAATTATCACATAATAAGTGGAGGATATGTTGCTTTTGCTGGAGACAAGAAGGGTGGAAAGATGATTGGTCAGGGAGAAGTCTCAAATGGTTCTTTGACCTGGAGAAAGTGAACTATGTCCCAGAATTGGCATTCAATCTATTAAGTATATCACAAATCTATGATAAAAACATTCCAGTGCTATTTATGTCAAATGAATGCTTGTTTCTCAAACCAGAGTTTATTATTCTAGAAAATTTAGTGATCATGCGGGCTCCAAGAAAGAATAATACTTATCTTCTGGATATGGGATCACAAGAATCTACCTCCACTGTGACATGTCTCCTGTCCAAAGCTTCATCCTCTGAATCCTTTCTGTGGCATAGATGTTTAGGCCATGTTAATTTTAAAAATATAAATAAACTGGCTAAGAACAATCTTATGAGGGGGCTACCACTTAAAGATTTTTTAGTGGTAGAAAAGTGCATGGCATGTGCTCTAGGAAAACAACATAAAAGGCCACACAAGCTTAAGCTTGAAAATACAATTTCAAAATCCCTTGAATTGTTACATACTGAATTATTTGGTCCTATTAGTATTAAATCTATTGCTAAAAAATCTTATTGTTTGGTTGTTATAGATGATTATTCAAGATACTCTTGGGTAAGATTTCTAGCAAACAAAGGAGACACTGCAAAAGAGTTTCAAAAGTTGATCCTCTCACTTGAAACCATCAACAAAAAGAAAGTAATGGCCATCTGAAGTGATAATGGAACTGAATTCAAAAACCATATCTGTGACTCTTTTTGTGTGAGCAAAGGGATTCTCAGACATTTCAGTGCTGCCAGGACACCTCAACAAAATGGTGTTGCTGAAAAGAAGAATCAGACCCTTATCGAAGCAGCAAGAACTATGCTGATTGAGTCAAAGCTTCCAATTATTTTTTGGGCAGAAGCTGTCAATTGTGCTTCCTATGTCCTAAACAGGGTTCTTATTATGACAAAAAATGAAGACGCCTTGTGAGCTTCTTCATAAACGGAAACCCTTGATTGACTTCTTTCGTCCATTTGGTTGCTCTTGTACTTTGCTAAACACTCAAGCTCAGAAGTCAAAGTTTGGAGCAGTTTCTGATGAATGTTTCTTTGTTGGTTAATCTTCCTCACAAAAGGCATATAGAGTTTACGACAAAAGAATGCTTATTGTGCAGGAATCATTCTATGTTGATTGGTAGGAGTCTAATTCGCCAAACATGGGGTCAGACCCAGCATGGTTTTATGACTCCAATACTATCTTTAAATCTTTCAACCTTCCAGTAATTGACGATGATGTTGTTCATCAAACCAATGTGCAAATCATTCCTCCAACCAAACCTCTTCCACCTGAACCTCATCCATAACAACCAATTGACCCTCCACCTCAACCTCCTCTTGATGTTCCACCCACACCTCCACCATAACCGATTCCTCTATTCCAACCAACTTCCCTTTCACAATCATCACAAACCACATCTTCATCTCACTACAATCCATTAACCCTTATTACCAACTTCAAAACCTTAAAAGACAATCCAAATGATTACATCATTGGTTCTATTACAGATGGTGTAAGGACACAGAGTCAATCTGGATTGATAAATGAATGTCTTTACGTATGTTTCTTATCTCAAATCATTCCCAAAAATATCTCAGCAGCACTTCAAGACCCAAGTTGGGTTGAATCTATGCAGATGGAGCTTCAGCAGTTTAGAAAACTAAAAGTTTGGCAATTAGTTGATCTTCCTCCAAACAAGTTTCCCATTGGTACCAAATGGGTATACCGGAACAAACCAGATGATCGAGGAGTTGTAATAAGGAACAAATCAAGGTTAGTTGTTCATGGATTTGCTCAGGAGGAGGGAACTGATTATACTGAAGTGTTTGCTCTAGTTGCTCGCATTGCAGCTATCAGAATCTTTCTTGCTCATGTTGCTCACAAAAAAATTAAAGTCTCTAAAATGGACGTGAAGTTTTCATTTCTCTATGGGAACATTGATGAGGAGATTTATGTTTGTCAACCACCAGGTTTTGAGGATCCAGATTTCCCAGACAAAGTATATAAACTTGATAAATCCTTATATGGATTACATCAAGCACCTCGTATCTGGTATGAAACTTTGACACAATATCTACTCAGCAAGGGTTTCTCTCGTGGATTTATAGAGATGACTCTATTCAAGAAGGAAGTTGATGGTGAAATGCTGATTGTTCAAGTGTAAGTTGATGATATCATTTTCGGGTCAACAAATGAGAAACTGTGTAGAGAGTTTGAAGAAGTAATGAAGGATCACTTCGAAATAAGCATGATGGGGGAGCTGTGCTTTTTCTTGGGATTGCAGGTTGAACAAAAGCCTGATGGTATTCTGATTCACCAAGAAAAGTATGTTCTGGAGATTCTCAAGAAGTTCAAGATGGATGATGCTTCTCCAGAACTCACTCCATTCACTGCTCAAACCTGTTTAACTCCAGATGATAATGGGAAATCCGTGGATGCTCATCGCTATCGTTCTATGATCGGATCTCTCATGTATCTCACGGCTAGCCATCCTGATATTACATTTGTTGTGTGCTACTGTGCTCATTTTCAAGCCAACCCAAAAGAATCACATGAAAAAGCTGTTAAACGCATCTTTCCTTACTTAAAGGGTTCTTCTCGTTTGGGTCTTTGGTACCCAAAAGGAGAGAACTTTGATTTACATGCTTATTCTGACAGTGATCATGGTGGTTGTAGGATCAACAGGAAATCCATCACTAGCGGATGTCAATATCTTGAGGATTGTCTTGTTTCATGGCAAAGCAAGAAGCAAACAACAATATCTCTATCTACGAGAGAGGCTGAATATGTTGCTGCATCCAGTTGCTGCTGCCAAGTGCTATGGATACAACACCAGATGATGGATTACGAAATCAATTTTCTTCATACACCACTTTTCTGTGATAATGAAGCTGCTATCGGAATTGCCAAAAATCTAATTCATCTTACTCACTCCAAGCACATTAAAACAAGGATTCATGCAATCCGGGACGCTTAGGAAAAGGGTTTTATAGATATTATTACAATTCACACAAAAAAATCAAAGAGCAGTTGATAAACCTCATTTTTATGAATTGATCTCTAAGCTGGGTTTAATATCTTTTTGAAACCTCTTTTCTTAACAAAGTGTGTAAATAGCTGTAAATAACTCTTTTGTTTATTTTTTTTATATATAGTTTTTTTCCTGATAAACTTCTGAGTCCCATATTCCTTCACATCTTTGATCTTTAACAAAATTTAAAAACAAAAATTTCTATTACATAGCAATTAAAAAGAAATTTCGGGGAGAATAAAGATTAAACTCTTAAGTTTTTCAATTTTGTCTTTTCAGCAAACCCGAAAAAATGAATTTGAAAGAGGTCAACAGCCTTGTGTTGCGATATGCATGGTAGGCTCAGCCTGAAAACGAAGTAAACAGTGATCGTGTAGCTAAATTAAAGTTTAAGAACTCAGTGATAAGGATCATCCTCCTGACATTTTGGCCTGCACAAAGTTACAAGTTCTTGTCAAAAATAGGTTGAGAGTTTCAAATCTCTGCTTTGATGTTCCCAAAATCTCCCTATCACCTAGTCTCTGAATTGAAGCTTCTCGTTAGCTCTTGAGAGATATATTTCATGCTTATCTCCTCTGCTATGTATGAATATTGACCTAGAGTGATGATCTCCTTTGTTATACATGAGTATAGACCTGGAGCTCTCATCAGCACGTTCTGATGATCTTCTCTGTTATACGTAAGTATAGACCTGAAGCTCTCATCAGCAAGTTCAGATGGTCATCTCCTCTGTTATACATAAGTATAGACCTGGAGCTCTCATCGTCGGTTCCCCAAATAAAGGCACAGTGATTCTTAAATTAAGATTATTGTTGAAAACTCTAAAGAAAATTCAAGCTGAGTTAATCATATTGCTTAATAAACCATGATGACAAGATAAGTACTTTGCCAAATGTCTGTGGGGACCAAGTCATCAGAGTTTCTAAAATTAAACCAAATATGATAAAGACAGCTACAGATTACACGTTGAAAAGAATAAGGCATTGGCTTAAAAGGACAAACATATTAGCAATCTCACCAATTTGTGACTCTCTGGAACAATTTCTTAAAAAAAAAATGTCTATATCCTTTTATTCTTAATTTTTCTCGTATTTCTTATTTTAATATTATTTTATTTTAATCTTCTATTATTTTTATTTTGTTTGTATTGGTATTATGGGGTGAAAAAGTTTTTCATGAAAGTTTTTGTAAATGTATGACTTAATTTTTTATTTTTTTATTTATTTTTATTTTTTTATTATTTTTAAAATATATAAAATTTTCAAAAAAAAATATATTTTCAAAAATTTACTAGGTGTTAAGTTCCAGCGAAACTTAAGTTTCGCTGGTTGTTTCGCTAAGCGAATCTATAGATTCACTGGCAAACTTGCTCTACATAGGGATACATGATTTCATCTGTGATGCCAAGCGAAACTATAGTTTCGCTGACAGCGAAACTAGTGTCTATATATTGCACAGTGTGAAATCAGTTTCACACACTTGTTGGCGAAAGTGAACCCTAGTTTCTCTGTGCATTCATATCCATATTCTTCTAAATCGATTTTCGTAACGATTATATGTTTCTAAGTGCTTAGGTGGGTGTTTCGAACCTGTTCTTATGCATTAATTGAGGTTTTAAACATTGGACCTTAGTTTTATGTTGATTCGATGGGTCGGTAGTTTCGAAGATTCATTCAGTGAAACTGCGAAACTAACCAGCGAATCTGAACGAAAGTTCAAGTGTTCCGAGCGAAACTGTCCAGTCATGCTGTTCAAGCATACTTGACAGTTTCACCCGGATAGTTGCAGCGAAACTATAGATTCGCTCAGGCATATGATTCTGTGTCTGGGTCTCAGCGAAATTACAATTTCTCTGCTGTAAAAACTATAATTTCGTGCTCAGCGAAACTATAAAATCGCTCAAGCACATGAGTTTGTGCCTGTGTCACAGTGAATCTATACTTTTGCTTGAACGAAATTACAGTTTAAACAGCAGCGAAACTATTAATATGTGCCTCAAGCAAAACTACAGTTTCGCTTGTCAGCGAAACTATTGAACTTTCTGCATTTTTCTTGTACTTTGTTTATATCATTGTTTATTCATACCTCAATGTTTTAACTAACCTATTTTTGTTTAATTTTCAGTAAGATGGCAAATCTAAAGTTTGATGAGAGAACAAACATTGTCGCATTATTAGATAATAGCAACCTGAAGACCATTGGCTTTAGAGATTGTATTAAGTGGCTGAAGCAGTCCCCAATCAGTTATGCTATATCACACATGCCCACAATCTATGATCTTCATGTAAGAGATTTTTGGAGAACTACAGAGTATGACCTTGGGTCTAATCCGCATTGGATTACTGCTAGAGTCCTTGATCATGACTTTGTTATTACTGTTGAGACTGTGGCAAGAGTACTAAAGCAGGAGGAAGATTGTGGTGATGAGGTGGTAATGTCTGATGCAGAAGTATTAAATGCATTTAGAAGAATTGGGTATGAGGGACCCTCTTTTGGCTCAAAGAAAGAAGTCAAGAAGTCCCTCCTATCTAAGGAGTGGAGATACATTGCCCACGTATTTATTATGTGCCTTGATCATAGGAAAGGAGGATCAGATAGTCTAAATCAGCACCGGGCAAAGGCTATGATTGTATGTTGCAGGGGACAGAAAGCCAATATCGCTAAGTTGAACTTTGATTGCATGACTGAAAATATAATGGCATTGAAAAAGGATAAATGGTTGCTATATCCAAGGTTTGTACAGATGCTGATCAATGATTTGAAACCAGATCTGCCTAGACATGGAGAAATTAAAAGACTGGTGCAAATGAATACAAGAATATTTGCAGATTGCTCAGCAGTTAGACATGACTTTAGTGGGAAGATAATATATCTTTTAGAAAATATGTACTCTACTGAGAGATGGAATTACATCAAGAGATTAATTGAAAATAAAAATAAAAATGCTAAAGAGAACAGGGAGAACCAGGATGAAGCAATAAAAGAAAAAAGGTATGCAAAGGAGAAAGAGTATGATTTTGAAGCATAAATTGATGAAGTTAAGGAGGAATTAAGAACTCAAAGGGAGAGAAGAACTAAAAAGAAAGCTGATCAAAGTGAACCAGCAAATGTTGTTGAAAGAAGAACCAAACACAAACAACAAACTTTTTCTGAAGCCCCTGAAAGAAGAGATGCAAGGTCAAAGCTAGATCAAGATGTTATTCGAAACTTGAATACATCATTGGAAAATGAATTAGGGATGATTAAGACAAAGTTGGTGAATCGAGAATTGAGAGAGCAGGAGAAAGATAAGGAGATGGAGAGCATGAAAAAAATGTTGGTAGATCAACAAGACTTAATCAAAAGACTACTTAAGGAGGTGAATGAGCTGAAAGCCAATGCTGGTCTGCCCAACCAATTAACTCAAGCTGAGATAGATGATCTTATTGATACATCTAAGTATTCCTTTTTGAATATGGGGAGTTCAACTTGGATTGGAGGAGACACAAGTGGAGCTAGAGTTGATGCAAGTGATATTGGTGTTGGTAGAGCGGGTGCTAGTGGAAGTGGTGTTGGTTGTCCTGATGTTGAAGTTGATGATATTGTTGGATCTGTAGTTGAGAAAGGAAGTGATGCCAGAGGTGTTAAAGGAGATGAGGCAAGGGTTGTAGAAGCAGGGATTATAGATTCAGGGCTTGATATACAAACTGATTTGACTGGTGATGAGGTTTTTAGAGAAAAAGCAGACGGAGCAGCCAAGAAAGGAGCTGAGCTGAATCTGATAGATGAAGAAGAGGAGTACGAGGAACAGTTGGTTGATTACGACTCTAAGCCTGAATTCTATGAACTAGATGAGCGTCCAATGACTTATTTGGCTCAAAGGAGTTCTGTTTTAGGAGAGGTGTTTGAATTGAACAAGGAGGATTGGTTTGCTAAGGAGACAGAACCAAAACAACTGACTCCATTATTTCAAAACATAAGTGAACCAAGTAGGAAGAAATCTGACAAGAAGATAGATAGTTGGAAATATAATCATTAACTGAAAATGTTTATGATTAAAAGAAGAGGACGGGAAATCTCATATTTACATAAAAGGAAGGCATACAAGACCTTGCCGAGATAGGATTTGAGAAGGTTGGCTGAGATTCCCTTGATAGACTCAAGCCTAAGCGAGAGGGAAATTATGCTAGAGAATAAGATACGAAAGGGGCTTAAGGACAACTTTGAGGCATTTAAGTATATGAAAAATAAGAGGAGAAGATCAAAAAAGATTTGGATTGGGCTACTGGCAAGGGCAAGATTGTGTTGAAGCTCAAGCCAGCCAAAACTATTAATAGAGTAAGAGTGCCCAATCCACTTCCCCCAAGATTACAAAAGTTTGAAAAGTGGTTCCATGACAATAATACGGGGGAAGCTGTGATCAGATTAAAAGGTGGAGAAGAAATTAAATTGTTTGATCCTATGGAAGTATTCTCCTTCTGTGATGAAGATTTGGTGATTTTGTGTGAGAATCACATTAAAGCCGGAGCTGGAGCTGAAACAAGAAATGAAGCTAGCATATTCATAAGGCTAGCTAACAAGGCTCGCGGTGTAAAGGTTGAGGTCAGGGAGCTTATTGAGAAAATACTTCAAGCTGATAAGTTAAGGATGGATGTGCAGGAGCTAACAAGAAAATTTGAAAAGGCTAGTGCAAGGGGAGTGGAGGAGAGTACAGTTGGAGCTGATCAGGAAACTTCAGATAAAGCTGCTGAGGAAGTGGAAGATGAAAGAGAAGATCAAGGGTGAGGTCAAACCTAGGGGGAGTATTAATGATTTAGTATAGGTTGGACTCACCATAGTTGTTAGGATTATTTTGTATTTTATGTAATAGGATGAATGTTAGTTTATTTCCATGTATTTTGTATTCGTTTAGTTTCTCTGACCTAGCGAAATTACAAGTGAAACTACAGTTTCACTCGTAGTCAGCTGTCCTAGGTCACCGGGCGAAACTGTATTTTCGTTGTCGGGTGAATCTAGTTGATGGTCAAGACAGTTTCGCTATCTAGCAAAACTGTCAGCGAAACTAACACTGCTTATATTTTGTCATGTTCTATCATTGTAAGCAAGTTTTGCAAAACCCTAATAGTGAAATATTATTGTTACAACTCTGTGTTTTTGGCTGGAAGCCTATTGTTATTACTTTTGAGCCTTTGTTTAGTCATTATTGAATAGATTCCAACCTTATCCATTATGTTATTGTGAGTATTGTGTTGATTCAGTGGGATTTCTTAGTTTATTCATCAATTACACTGTTATATCGATCATGAGGACCAACAGCTTGTGATGAGCTTGTCTCTTGGAATGGGCTTCCTTAGATGTATCTCTCTCTTGGTATCTCAGGGAAGGTGATGAAAGGACCCTTCTGTGAGTTGTCAGGGAAGTAGATGATATGATGCTATGGTTCTCAACTGCCCCTTTCAACCATATGGAGGGCTAAACTTTGTTGATTGCTGGAAGAGCTGCTTGATGGATTCTACATGTTTATCTCCATCTGGTAGCCACTAAGGAGGCCATATAGCTCTGTGAGAGTAAGGGTGGAGAGGTTCTCAGTTCTCTTAATAGCCACACAGTAGTGAGTCCATTATTTGGGAAGAGGGAACATGAACTTTCTCACAATGTCCTTATTCTAAAGCTTTACTCCAACATCCATGAGAGTGTCCACAATCTCAACATACCTGAAGTATAGTGTCACCTGTCTTGTAGGTGTAGTTCTCAAACTGCTGCTTCATAAGGTCCTTTTTGTTTTCTTTATCCTCATCAGACCCCTCATACATGAGCTTTAGTGCATCCCAGAGCTACTTAGTAGTTTTGCACTTTTTGAAGCCTCTATATATAGAGTTGGGAAGAGCACTTTGAAGAGTGGTCATGGCCTTATCATCTATGTCAATCTTCTTCCAATCTTCTTTAGAATAGTCAGCCACTTCCTTTGGTATCATCCCACCACCAGCAGTACCTGAAGGGGTGCTTGGGACGTGAGATCCAGTGATAACAGATCTCCACATCCTGTTGCCTTGAGACTTGATGAACCCTTCCATATGTTGGCACCAAGTATCAAAGTCATCAGGAGTGATCAGTGGAGACTTTGTCATAGTACCAGTTTCCATATCAGCTTTGAAAGAGCTGCCATATGAGCTGGTAAGTGTATTGTGAAACTGAAGAGATTTAAGATGGTGAGATCTTACAATCAAGAGTTTGAAATGCTCTGATACAAATTGCAGGACCGAGGTAGGGAGGTCAATGCAATAGTTTCATAATGTTTGGAAAGAGTTGGAACACTTAGCAGAAGCAAAGAACACATGTAAAAGAATAAGAACACAATAAGATGGTTTTTAAGAATGATGTATATTGCTCTCAAGTTTCCATCACCTAGTGTTACAAAGCTTAAAATCAAATGACAAGTACTTGAGATACTTTATACTACATCCTACATCCGGCCATACTTTGAAGGCCAGCTGAAAACACTAATCTAGACAACAAGATCAATGTTGAGTCAAAAGGTAGATTGCCTTTTGACTGGTGGCTCTGATATGCCATAGCTCACATCCTAATATATTACAAAAAGGATAAAAGTACACGAGTTGAAAGTTATAGACTCTGAGACCATGTTGTACAGTTGACAAAAGTGTGGATGTTTCAGCAACTTGAATAAGTTGGCGAGTCTTCAAAGATGGCAGCAGAAACTGGTTCAGCTTTTGTCAAAAGTAAGTCAGAGAAAGCGTGTCTTCTCTATTTTTGGAAGAAATCTGTCCCTTGGCTTCGGGAGACTTTGTCTTGAAGCTTCAGAAGACTTCATCTTTGGCTACAGAAAAAATGGTCTTTTGGCTTCAGAAGATTTGATACTTTAGCATATTTCAGTGAGTTGTATGAAATCTTCCAAAGCAACTTCCTTTACTTCACATGTGCATACTGAGAGCTCTTTGGTTGCATCAGTCTTTAAGTATAATCCTTACAATCTCCATATGTCTATACAAAGTCTCAGTATGTTCTAGTCTTTTCTCCCCTAGTAATAAATCTCTGAGAAAATACAACAAACAACTTATTTAGATTCTCTATCTAACCATTTTGTCTTGCAACACTACTCAGCAACAAGGTATTCGATAATAACATGTCTAATATCATATAAGCCTGATCTTGGATAAGGGTAAACTACTCAACTAACTAAGTCCACATCAGAGTTGCTAAATCAATATATTAGATTTAATAAGCTTGGATCTTAGGATTCATCATATTAAAGATTTAAAAGTCAAAATTAAGATAGGTGTATATATGTGAATCCAAGAGCAAAAGAAATATATGATAATAATAAGATGATTTCATTGATGTCAACAAACAAATTATAAGGAGAATCATACCAGAACAATGAAAGATCAATCCCACCCAAAAGAGAATTTCTCTTTGGGTGCATGATTCACACCATTGAAAACACACACACTAAAATACACTATTAGGTTTCTATTTATCGTGGACTACGAAATGTTACATCATAAGCCCTAATTTTGATTATTCTTTTGTCTTGATTTTGACTTTGTTGTCTTAAATCTTTATTATTTCCTTTATTTATTTTAATCGACTTGGTCTTTGAATTTGTACAATAAGATCTTCAATCGGTTGTGAATATGATCTGGTAAGCTTTAGTTTATCGTCCTGTTGAACCCAACAATACTCCCCCTAAATTGTTGTTTGCCAAACTTTAAGGTTGAAGAACTTCTCTGTCACATATTTTCTTGACCAATTGATGTTTTGACATAATTCATTATAGCTATCCCCTTTATATTCAGGTTCTCCTAATATATTTCTAACAAATGATAGAATCTATTAAGAATACATACTTGGTATTAGATATGGGTTGTATCACTTTTGGATTACAGTTCATATCACTAGTCTAATGATTAGAATATATTAGGCATATGATGTGGCTTTGAATTTCAATAACTGGATAACTGGCATTCTTTTAGATAACTTTTATTCCTTTAGTTAAAGTCTATCTAACTGTTCCGCTAAATTGTCAGACACGGGTTCAAAAACATCATCACAAAATGTGTAATCTTGAACTTCACATAAAGTATCCGACATTTTTATAAATCCTAACTGGTCCATTAGGCCATAAAACTTAACAGGGTTGACTAACAGGACATTAATGGACCTTGACCCACTGGACATTAACGGCCATTGGGCCATAGCCTGGACATGTACCAAGACCTATAGACCTTAATTGGCCTTGGGCTCGAAACCTTAGCGGACATAGTTATTATTTGAACTCTTTAGACAATAATTACTCATAAGGAACTGTTATAGATATTAAATTTAAAATCGTTGCATAGGCCCGATAAGCAAGAATAATTAAACAAACCCATAGCATTAGATATAATAAAAGTTCAACAACAAAATTGTATAAGCATAATTACAAGAATTATAAACTATAAGTGATCAATAATAGATAATAAATAATAAAAACCTTAAGCATAAGCATATTTAAGTATATAAAAACCTAGTATGTTATGGATTTTTATATAATAAATTCATCTATCAAGTAACTAACTTAAATAAGTAATAGTAATAATAAGATCATACTTGCATAATATTCCGTTAATTATTTATTAATAGAGCTAGTGAAATATCAAATCAATAGACATATGACTTGTGAACACTTAGGAAATTTTAAGCTGTCCGCTGTACACTTGCTCATGCGCTATGGACACTTAGTTTATTTTTGAAATTTTGGGAAATAGAATTAAGTGCTAAGTACTGATCTTTTATGGTGGTGTATGCTTTTTTTATGTTATGCATGCTTGTGGGCTGCTGTTATGATGATGATGTTCCATGTTATGTATTATGATGTGACTTTACGTGGCGTGATATGTATATGTACATAAAGTATTATGTAATAAAAGTGAAAGATAACGTTAACATGAAGTGGAACATAATGAATGAATGTAAAGTCTTGCAAGCATAATGATGGAGGTTCACAACTCAACGAGGTAGTTGTTTGCTCAACTGTGTCACGGAAAAGAAAGAGATACATCCAGGGTGTGCCGGCGGATATCCGCAAACATCTGATCGCCACTCGGCCAGGTACATTCAGGTCGGTGGTCTATCTGGCGGGAAGACTGTATGACGAGCGAGAGGCGGTGGCAGTGATGGATAAGGAGAAGAAGTGTGGCAATGATAGGAATGGGAATGGGAAGTGGTACAACAGTGGTGGTTTGTGGCCGGTGGTAAAAGGATTAGGGTTAATGATCAAAAGGTGTTAATAGGAGAAGAGAAGGCATGCAAGAAGTGTGGGAGAGGCCACATGAGGGAGTGTAAGTGGGGATCGAACATCTGCTTTCAGTGTGGGAAGGAGGGCCATGTGGCAAGGACTGTCGTGTGGTGAAATGTTACAACTGTGGCGAGACTGGGCACATGAGCAGAGACTGCAAGAAGTCGAGGGCTGGGAGCTCCGAGGAGAAGAAGGGGACTGAGAAGGAGGGCAGAGTGCAAAGGCCAAGGCATTGGCTATGACTTGGGAGGAGGCTAGGGTGGACCTCGACGCGGTGTCAGATACATTTCTAGAAAACCAAACTTGTACTTCTGTGCTTTTTGATTCCGGTGCTAGTAGGAGTTTTATTTTTGCTGCCTTTTGTGACAAGTTGGCCGCTAGGAGTAGGAATACTGACGAGCCCTTTGATGTAGAAACTACCATTGGTAAGTGGATCAAGATTTCTGATATGGTAGAAGACTGTGACATAGAGTTGAAAGGCCATAGGTTCACTGCTAGGTTGTTCGTGATGCCCTTAGACAGATTTGATGTAGTACTAGGGATGGATTGGCTAGAAGCTTATAAGGCAAACATCTTGTGTCGTAAGAAGATGATTCGATTGACCGCGCCTGATAGGAGTTCGGTGACGATCTATGGCGATAGAGTTAGTACGGCTCTGAAGGTAATTTCGATGGTTGCGGCAGAGAAGTGTATGAGACGTGGAAGTGGTGCCTATCTGGCCTCTGTGAAGGATGTGGATGTGTCAGTACCACGATTGACGGACGTACCGGTCATGTGTGACTTCCCAGATGTGTACCCGAAGGATGTACCAGGTGTGCCACCTAACCGCAAGATCGAGTTCCAGATCGATCTGATGCCTGATGCCCAACCGGTTGCTAAGGCGCCGTATCGTCTAGCTCCCTCCGAGATGAAGGAATTGATAACTCAGCTGCAAGAGTTGTTATATAAGGGTTCATTCGATCGAGTTGTCACATCCTCAAAATCCACGTGCGGGGTTTTACCGCGAGACGAGTGAACAAACCAGGATCTCAGTTGTTAGTTACTCAGAACGACTCTATATGAACCATTCAAACCAAACCAGAGTTTAAAACTTCAAAATATTTGCGGAAGCATTTTTGTAAGTAAAGCAAACACAAGGGTACAAAATGTAAAGTGCGCAAAACACGCGTCCAACCATTATTCAAAACCAAGTACAGAAACTTGTTTCAATTGCCAAAATAAAATGTTTCCAACAATGCTGACCCACAAATGCTGACCCATGAGTGCTCCTAGGCTTTTCATTAACCACGACCTGAGAATAGCATACTAAAAGAGTCAACACAATGGTTGGTGAGTTCAAGAGTTTTCGTAAAATATAACAGTAACAGTTATAAAACATAAGAGTGCATTGAATTAGATAGCTAGTCTAAATTCACAAGTAATAATCGTAGTGATTTCACGATCGAAGCTGACAGTGTTTCGTTTGATTGCCTCCCTCACGACTTACTAGGTCGTGACACCATGTGTTAGGACAATATTGCACCCTTTTGACCTCGAGTCGCACAGGTGGGGCTTGTCAAACCCAGTATTACTACCCAAGATTTCCCGCTAGTTCCAATATTAATGATCCGAAAGTGTGATGACTTTCATAGTATATCGCACTACATTACACTATATACAACTTATAATCAATAAAGCGTTTCAGAACGAGTATGCCATCTCCCCCAAAAGAGAGTGTAAATAAAGTGGGGCATGAACTCACCTGGTGTGCACACAAATGATATTAAAGCTAACTTGAGAGAGAAAGGAAAGACAACCTTCAGAGGTTACCTAGAACACGCAAGTACATGAGTACGTGTACACAGAATCATTAACAACCCTAAGTGCTCAATAAACACATTGACCAAAGGTTTTAGAAAAGCAAGACTCATTTGACCTAGTTGACCCATTTGACCCATTGGTGACATATTAAATTAAGTCCTTGTTTGATCAAATATAACAACTAATAATTAAACATGCTGTTCCAAAATACTATACAAGTTGTTCTCATAATACACATTGCAACACGTAAGACTTATCATGCTTTTCATGCTAATCCAGGTTATCATACAACGCACGTAATCCAAATCATCATACAACACAGATTCTAAATTAGATTCCCTTACATCACACATTGGGTTTTGTCACTCACAACGTGCCATGTGAAGCCACCTTCGGCTGCACACCCTAACCCTTCCAATCCTACAAAGTAGGGGCCTCAGATTCGCACGTGTGTATGATACCCATGATCAGTATTCCACATGTAACACATATAAGCTAGAAACTAGTCTTATGAAATCAATAATGACAATTCATCACAGCCCATAGCATATACACTTGCACATTTTCCAATAAAGCTCACATGTACCCATAGTTGCACCAACTAACCATAAGACCCAAACATCACAAACCAACACATTAGACATCATAAATAAGCATTCTAACATGATTCTAATACCATAAACGTGTCCAATTCACCATATCCAAGATTCTACACAAATAAAGCTTCCCTTTTGGGAAAGTAATATCCCAAAATCAATCTAACGCTCAATTCAATCATGAATTCATCAACACAATACTTATTCAAGCTCATAACTATCATTTAAACATGTTCAACATCATCAAATCATCATAATTCACTAATCTCATATCCAAAAGTTTCTACTTTTAGCAAGGAATGAACTACATGATCAATTCTTGGATTTCTAGCATAGTCATCATAATTCCAACATTCATACAACATCATTAGCATCATAACATCATCAATTCATCATCAAATCATTAAGTTCATGCAATAAAGTTACTATTATTAGTAAGGTATGATCCACGCATCAAAATCATGAATTTCTTGTATAATACACGTAAACTATCATCAATACTATCTAACTAACATCATACCATCAACAAACAATCAAAAATTTGACATTTTATGTAAGGTTCGAACTAGGGTTCGGCCACCATTCAAAAACCTTGAAAAACTCATAAAAATCTAATCTTTAATCGCGTAGTGGCTAAGAATTGATGTTGTTAATGTGTTGTAATCCTTGAAACTAACCAAAATCGATGATGAATGCTTGTTCTTGGTTCAAAATCACAATGTGTTTGTGTGTGGATGCTTGTCGAGGCCGAAGGGTGGGGAGGGGGGATTAGGGTTTTGTTTTAGGTAATATTATGTTTAGAATAATTACATTTTAACCCTTATCGTTTAAACTTTTATAAAAACTAATCTTTTAAACACTTTTTAAATAGTTTTTAACTACTAAACACCAATATTATTAATCATTAATAATAATCATGCATAACTTCCATTAGTTACCAAACACACGAAATAGATATAACACGTTGCCACGTTACAAGGTAAAATTCACAAATAATATTTAAATCGTGTAAGCACATAAGCACAACTTAATAATCATATTTTTAGTTAAGTTATTATCTTTTTATCATAGATAATTGTTATTAAGTCACCAGCGTACAATGACAACTAGTGTGTGCTCACGACACGTGTATGCAAGACCTAATGGAACTAACGGAGTTTGGTAATGGAAAATTACCGGATGTCATAAGAGTATCTCTTCGTGGAGTGCTCTGGTCTTGTTGGTGAAGAAGAAGGATGGTAGCATAAGGATGTGCATTGACTACCGTGAGTTGAACAAGTTGACTATAAAGAACCGATATACGTTACCGAGGATTGATGACTTGTTCGATCAGCTCCAAGGTGCCAGGTGGTTCTTGAGGATAGATCTCTGATCTGGTTACCACCAATTGAAGGTAAGGAGAAGGATATTCCTAAAACAACTTTTCGTACGTGTTATGGACACTACGAGTTTCTTGTGATGTCTTTTGGTTTAACCAACGCGTCAACTGCTTTTATGGATCTGTTGAATTGGGTATGTCGACCTATGCTAAATAAATCAGTGATTGTGTTTATCAATGACATCCTGATATATTCGAAGAGTGAAGAAGAGAATGCTAGTCACATCCGCGAGGTGTTGGAGATGCTTAGAAGAGAGAAGCTATACGCCAAGTTCTCCAAGTATGCGTTCTGGTTACGCGAGGTTCAGTTTTGGGTCATGTGGTTAATCCTGAAGGGATTAATGTAGACCTGACAAAGGTTGAGACAATGATACAATGGAAGTCCCCAAAGACGCTATCCGAGATTTGTAGTTTCTTGGGTTTGGCAGGTTACTACAGGAGATTTATCCAAAACTTCTCTAAAATGGTGGCTGTGGTCTTTGCATTGAAGAATTGTAGGCCACTTGGGAGTCAGAGGAAGAAATGAGATGGTACTACCCAGATTTCTTTAAGGAGTAACAGGTTTCGGGGACGAAACCTATATAAGGTGGATGGACTTGTAACACCCAGAAATTTCAGAAAAAGAAAGAAAAGAAAAGTAAGGGAGAAAACAGGAAGTTATTTTAAAAGCAAGGGGTTAAAAGCATGCAAGGGCCAAACCTGCCCATAGTGGGGTTTAAAAAAAAAAGAAAGGCTGCCCATACCTTCTCTCCCACAACACTCAACTTTTGGTTCTAGTGAGAGAAGAAGCTCTCATCTGAAATTTAGTGAGAGAAAGTGGAAGAGATCTTTAAAAGGTAAGATTTTAAGGTATTTCTTTATGGTTTTTAGTCGGGTTACAGCTTTTGGACCGAGTTCCTGGTGTTTAGTGCTCGTTTTCGTGTGTTTTAGGTGCTAGAACTCCAAGTGGGCTCTCGGGTTTGTGGAGTTTTGCTCGAAAACTATTAAGGTGAGTTCTAGATCCCCTTTTTTACTGGTTTTTCTACTTGTTCGGGGGCTGTTATGCGTACTGAAAAGAAGATTTCTAAACCAGACTATGATTTTCATGAAAAGTATGATTGCATGCTGTTGATGTATGTTTTTAAAGGATTTCCATGTTAATGTATGGTTGTTTGTAATGTTTTAAGTGTGAACTGGTAGATCCATTCTAAGTATGTGTTTAGAAGTGATGTATGGGCTTAGAAACTGCATAAGATGATCGTAGGTGTGGGACTTGGTGTCCGCTGTGGACTTTGTATGTCCTCTCTGGACACTTAGAAAAATTATGCATGCTGTCCGCTGTGGACTTTGTATGTCCGTAGTGGACACTTAGAAATTATTATGTTGTTGTCCGCTGTGGATTTTGCATGTCCGCTGTGGACTTTGCACGTCCGCTTTGGACGCTTAGAGAAATTTGCATGCTTTCCGCTGTGGACATTAGACTGTCCGCTGTGGACACTTAAAAGGATTTTATGTTGCCCGCTGTGGACTTTGCATGTCCGCTGTGGACTTTGCACGGCCGCTGTGGACACTTAGGAAATTTTATGATTGTCCGCTGTGGATTTGTTCATCCGCTGTGGACTTTTTCATCCGCTGTGGACTTTTTCATCCGCTGTGGACTTTGTTCATCCACTGTGGATACTTAGAATGTTTTAGTCATGCGCTGTGGACTTTGGCTGTCCGCTGTGGACACTTAGGAAATTTTAAGCTGTCCGCTGTACACTTGCTTATGCGTTGTGGACACTTAGTTAATTTATGAAATTATGGGAAATAGAATTAAGTGCTAAGTACTGATGTTTTATGGTGGTTTATGCTTGTTTATGTTATGCATGCTTGTGGGCTGCTGTTATGATGATGATGTTCCATGTTATGTATTATGATATGACTTTACGTGGCGTGATATGTATATGTACGTAAAGTATTATGTAATGAAAGTGAAAGATAACGTTAACGTGAAGTGGAACATAATGAATGAATGTAAAGTCTTGCAAGCAAAATGATGGAGGTTCACAACTTAAAGAGGTAGTTGTTTGCTCAACTGTGTGCGGTTTAGCTAACCCTTGTTAATGCGCACATGGGTCTAATCCTTGAGATTGACCGAAAAGTACGAAACGGGATCCTTGTCGCTCCACCTCGGTACTGTGTCAGCTTCGGCATGACGTGGGGGTTTACTGGTAAGCCCCGGCACAGTACCAGCTTTGGCATGACGTGGGTGTATAGCATATGGCAGGATCTAGATAAAGGTGAAAGATAATAATAAAAGAAAGTACGAAACGAACGATTATGAGCGATGATGAATGATGACAAATGATGATGAACGATGATGGAAGATAATAATGATATTATCTAGATGTATGTATAATGTATGATCACGTACGAAAGTAAAGAAAATGTTTTAAACGAAAGTATAGTACTTTATTATAAAACTAGAACTCACTCAGCGTCGCTGACTTTTGTATGCATAATAGTTGGCAGGTAATTGTTGATGCTGAGGAGGTGCAGGCATGGATGCATAAGCTACTGGGGATGGTTCAAGTCTGGCATCCATATTTTGAAGAATGTTATTGTATTAATATATTTTTGGAATGTAAATGAAATGATATGATAATTTGACACGTTTCTAATTATTAATGAAAAGTTAAATTTCTGCTGCAAAATGATGAGTTTTATATGTTTTATGCGATGATTGACTAACTGTAAGTGTCCCGGGAACGAGGCCTTACAAAAAATACAAGAAATAAGTTGAAAACTTAAGTTACTAAAAATATGAGGTTATTTTGAAGTTATTTCTTTTATGGAAATAGTTGAAAAGGGAAAAGTCTAACTAAAATGTTTAAAAAGCCAAAACTAAAACTTAACAAACACTTAACTAACTAAGCAGATAATATAACAAAAATGAAAAACAAATATAAAAATTCTGAAAATATAAAATTTTAGTACTCTTAAAATGTTAATAAATAGCTAGAAGTTAAGTTTCATAATTTTTAAAGTTTATTTGCTTAGTAAACAAAAATACAAATTCTAAGCATTCTAAAATAGTAAAAATTATTAAAAACAAGCTCTTGTTTCAAAATATTGAAAAATACAAGACTTAAATATGGTAATAAGTATTTAAAACTAATCCATGACCAAAATTTGACCCAAATCAACTCAAACCTAAAAACCCGTCAAAAACAGATCCGCAAGAGTTAAAATCACAAAACCGACAAAGAATAACTTAGAATTTGGAATTTAAGTAACTATTGACTTAATTATGATATGAATAAATTAAAAACCAAATATTAGTATTTATATAGTTTTCTTTTTAATTTATACAAAATTATCATTAGTATAAAATAGTAAAAATACTATTATAAGGAAATTATAAAAAATCCCAAAGAATAAAGAAACTAGCATCTTACAGTAGCATATGAATTTTAAACATAAATTATGATACAAATATAGTGAGACCAAATGATTTAGAAACATGTTACATAACACGTCCAACACACGATCTAATATGCGCATAAAATATAAAAATCGACACACAAACTATAGTATCATAAAATTAAAATTAAAGACTCTAATTATTGTCTAAAATAAATTATAAAAACATATTAAACTACTCAACAACTCTAAGTAAGAAATTTCTATCTTATCGACATAAAATGCCTATTTTAAAAATAAATTATTAAAACTATTAAAGGAGGTCAAATAACATAAATATTGATATATTCTAGTAGTGTAACTTACTTAAATTAATAAAAGCAACACAATTAATCAAAGTGTAAAATTTCAAACTTAAGCACTAAAAGTGTCAATTTAGCAAATTCTAAGGACCAAAGTTTCCAACAAACGAAAAATTACTATTTTGTGACTGAAATACACTTGTAACAAATATCACAATCTGAGATTATAGCATGTTCAACCAAACTTTGATTAAACATATATTAAGACTTCAAAAACTCAATGATTTAAAGCATATTACACATACGTAATAGAAATTAATAACTCAAAGTAAAGTAAACCTAAAACTCATGGGTCAGGATTAAGTAACTACTTAATGAGATGCTAATATATATGAAATGAACTTAGCAACCCTCCTGGATAGTAGCACCCCCGATTTCCAAGTTTTACCTCTAAAACAACTCACAGATAAGTCTCATAAACCCTCTTTTTATATTACCATTTTTGAAGCGAAATACATGCTCTTTAAATATTCTTTTGTGGTGCAATATTACTTGCTCTTGTCTCCAAACAAAGCACGATCATTAATTCCAATAGAAGCCCTATGATTTGTGGATAGTATTATTTGAAGAATCCCTCGCACACAATGCACCTTTATGACAAGAAAACCCCCTATTAAGATTCAATAATCATTGTGTCACATATAAGTGCAACTTAACTATGCATAGCAGGGCACAATTAAACCTAACACTCAACTGGTAAAGGGTTAGGGAATATTATAGTACTCGAGCGTGAAAGTCTGGGTCAGGCTTGATTGTGATACATTTTCTGGTGCACCATTATACTTGTCATTGTCATTCTTATTATGCTTGTTATATTATTTATTATAAAGAGTTAATGTCATGAACCTATGAGCTCACCAACATTATGTTGACGTATTTTTGGTGTGTATTTCGTGACATGATAATTAACAGGTGATTTATGGATAGAAGCAACCTTAGTTGGACCTTGGAGAATATAGTCACCGCCCTATTCACGCTATTATGTTATGAAGAATTTAAATAAAATATGTCTTTTGGATTTGTGAGCAATTATTGCCTTTGGTAATTTTTAATGATGTAATGCCACGTAGACATCTGATTTGCTAATGTAAAGTTTTAAGTTTGATATTATTATTTTCCGCTACATTATGTTGATATCAGTCAGTCATAACCAATCCCAGTTAAAGGGGTGACATATTTCTTTTCTTATTTTTCTTTTAAATGCTCAAAATGGATGTGCATGTTGGTCACGTTCATCTGTATTTGATAATTTCTTTTTCTTAGTCATCTATTCATAATCATTAGATGTTGTTGGATTAGCTGCACTAGACATCAACATTTATCATGAACTACATGCTGTAAGGCCCCGTTCCCGAAACGTTTACAGCTGGTCAATCATTGCACACAAAGCATAAAACATACATTAACTTTACCAAAATATTGCAGTGGAATTCTTTTAAACAAACAATTTCATTATAATTGCTTTTGCAAAATAATACATTGCAGTTAACTGTTACAAAATATCACTCGTTGCGTTACATCACAAAAACATTATAATTCAAACAACGGACGCCATCCAAAAATGCCAAGTAGCTGCCCCATGCCATCCTCAGCAACATTACCTGCCAACTAGAAATTACATAAAAGTCAGCGTTGCTGAGTGAGTTCTAGTTTTATAAATAAAATACTTTTCTTTCGTTTAAAACCGTACTTTACTTTCGTAAGTGATCATACATCATACGTACAAATAGATAATTTCATTATTATATTTCATCATCGTCAACTTACATTCATTCATTCTCTTTCTTATCGTACATTTCATTTGATCATTATTACTTCAACTTCTCTATGCTCCAGGCTAATGCCTCGAGCTATACCCCAAACATCATGCACAAGGCGGGTACTAGGCCGAAGACTATAAATAGACTTCAAACATCATGCCCAGCACCGGGGTATCATCATTTGGACCAATGCCATGTGCTATACCCCAAACATCATGCACAAGGCGGGTACTGGGCCGAAGACTATAAATAGACTTCAAACATCATGCACTAGGCGGGCCCAGCACCAGGGTAAGCGATAATGGTCCCATACGTATGGTCAGTCACAAAGACTAGACCCCAGTGTGCATCCTTCTAGGGTAGCTAACCCGCACACCGTTGAGCTAACACCCTTCATTGGGTGTGAACCTCCTTACAGTGCTTGCAAGACTTTTCTTACTTTCGATCGTTCATTAATGCATGCATTCATTCTTTCTTACTTCTCTTTAGTTATCTTCCACTTTCGTTAAATACTACTTTACATAAGCATATTCATACGTCACACCACGTAAGGTCACGACATAAACATAACATGGAACAACATCATCACAACAGCATACAAAGCATGCAAATCGTAAACAAGCACAGTCCCCCATAAAACCTCCTTTCTTAACACTTAAGCTCTACATCCCAAAATCTCAGAAAATTCTGTCCCCTTAAGGAAATGCGGATGAGCAAACAATTGCGGATGAACAGACAAATGCGGATGAATAAACAAATGCGGGTGAACAGACAAATGCGGATGAATAAACAAATGCGGATGAGTAACCAAATGCGGATGAACACCTCAGAAAATATTCTAAGTGTCCCAAAGAAATGCGTATGAACACTGTAGTGAATGCGCATGCATAAAGCACATGAAAGTTTTTAGAAAATATTCCGTCCAATGAAGTGCGCATGAACCAAATGCGGATGACCGAAGCAAATGCGCATGAACAAAACAAATGCGGATAAACATACAACAAATGCGGATGAACACTTAGCAAATGCGGGTGAACAAAATAGTCGATGTGTTCATCAAATGTGGATGAAGACTTAACTAATGCGGATGAACAACACTTATGCAAATATTCAAACTTAATGCAGATGATCAACTAACCTGAAACCGCATCTTACACTATAATCAGTTCTCAATCCTCATTCTTATACATTCATTGCACCGATCTAGCATGCTAATCTCTTAGAACAAGCATACAACCACATAAACCGAGCAAAACATGCAGGCCCTAACACACCCACTAAAAGAACAGGGCCAAACTTACGGTACAAAATACTGGACATATTAAAAAGTTAGTTACATGCAATTCCAGCCCCAAAACAGGTTTAAAACATAGAAACCGTGATCGAGAACTCACCTTAGTAATCTTTCGGGCAAGTCTTCCTTCAAACCCGAATGCAATGAGTTCACACACCTAAAACCCAACTAAACACAAACAAACACACATAAGCATGCAACCGAGGCATAGGCCGGCCAAGAACAACTTAAAACCAAGAATTCTTACCTTGAATTCGAATTCTTCTTCTTCCTTCTCTCTAAAACCGAAGCTCTTCTCTGCTTTCTCTCTCTACAATCCGGTGAAAAGAAAATATGCAGAAAAGTGTGGGCGACCATCACCTTTTGCACCCACTTTTTTTTATACTTTTTGTCCTTTTGACACATTTAGCCCCTCAACTTGGGTTAAATTGTGTTTTCTTTCTTTTATACCCATTTATTCCTTCTTTCTCGTCTTAAAAAAAATACCCGGTGTTACAAGTCCACCCCCCTTATATAGGTTTCGTCCCCGAAACCTGTTATTCCTCGAATAGATGTGGGTAATACTGCCTCATCTCTTCTTCAGTCTCCCACGTAGACTCGGATCCCTTCCTGTGCTTCCGCTGTACACGCACCAGGGGAACCACTTTATTCCTTAACCTTTTCTCGTTGCGATTAATGATTGCCACCGGTTGCTCCACATAATTGAGCCTTTCATCAACTTCAATGTCTTCCAGTGGTACAACCATATCTTCATCAGCTAAACACTTCCATAGATGAGATACATGGAATGTAAGGTGAATTCCACTTAACTCATCGGGTAACTCTAACATATAGGCCACCTCTCCTACTCGAGCAATAATTCGGAAAGGCCCTATGTATCTCAGGCTCAACTTGTCCTGCTTTCTAAACCGAATGATCCCCTTCCACGGCGAGACTTTCAACATAACTCTATCTCCCACCTTGAACTCAATTGGTCTACGTCTCTTGTCAGCATACGACTTCTGTCTATCCTTAGCTGTCTTCATATAGGCTTTGATCCTTTCAAGCTTCTCAGTCATAGCCTCGATCACCTCAATACTTCCCAACTCTCTCTGACCAATATCACCCCAACAAACGGGTGTTCTACATCTCCTACCGTTTAGCATCTCATAAGGGGGCATACCAATGCTGGCATGATAACTGTTAATGTATGAGAACTCCGCTAACGGTAAGTGGTCATCCCAACTACCTCCAAAATCAATGACGCATGCCCGAGGCATATCCTCAAGCGTCTGAATGGTTCTCTCCGACTGACCATCCGTCTGTGGATGATAAGCCGTGCTGATGTGTAACCTCGTCCCCATTGCATCATGAAATCTCTTCCAGAACTTAGATGTAAACCGAGTGTCACAATCAGAAACAATAGACACCGGTACACCGTGACGAGTTATAATCTCCCTGATGAATAGATCCGCTAACTTCTCAGATGAATACGTCTCTCGGATCGGTAGGAAGTGAGCACTCTTCGTCAGACGGTCGACTATCACCCATATGGCATCGTATCCTTTCGCGGTACGCGGTAGCTTCGTGACAAAGTCCATGGTGATATGCTCCCACTTCCACTCGGGTATATCCAAAGGTTGGATCTTACCATATGGCTTCTGATGCTTCGTCTTCACTTGCAAGCAAGTAAGGCACTTACTCACGTACTCCACTACGTCATGCTTCATACCCGGCCACCAATAATCTTTCTTTATATCTTGATACATCTTCGTGGCACCGGGATGAATGGAGTATCGAGTTTTATGAGCTTCATCCATAATCTTCCCACGTAGATCCCCATAATGAAGAATCCACATTCGTCCGAATCGGGTTCTAACACCAAGAGTGTTTTCACCCAATCCCGCGACTAGACCTCTCATCCTTTCGGAGTTAAGATGATCTTCCTTCAACGCCTCATCTTGAAACTCCTTGACCTTCTTCATCACATCGGAGGTCAAAATCAATTGGTAAGCCTTCACCCGGATTGGTTCAGGCCTCTCCTTTCGGCTAAGGGCATCCGCCACTACGTTGGCTTTGCCCGGATGGTAATGGATTTCACAATCATAATCCTTTATCAGTTCCAACCATCTCCTTTGCCTCATGTTCAAATCCTTCTGCTCGAAAAAGTACTTCAAGCTCTTGTGGTCAGTGAAGATTGTGCACCTCGTTTCGTACAGGTAGTGCCTCCAAATTTTTAATGCAAAGACCACAGCTGCTAGCTCTAAATCATGAGTAGGGTAATTAACCTCATGAACCTTCAATTTTCGGGATGCGTAAGCTATAACCTTTCCTCGCTGCATCATTACGCAACCCAATCCCTAGTAAGAAGCATCTGAATAAACTACCAAATCCTCGCTCCCTTCGGGTAATGATAAGACAGGAGCTTGAGTTAACCTCGTCTTCAACTCTTCAAAAGCCTTCTCTTGCTCTTGACCCCAAACAAACTTCACATCCTTACGGGTCAACTTGGTCAGTGGAGAAGCTACCTTAGAGAAGTCTTGAATGAATCTCCTATAATATCCCGCCAACCCCAAGAAACTACAGATCTCGGATGGCATCCTTGGAGACTTCCATTGCATCACAGCTTCCACTTTTGCCGGGTCCACCATAATCCCCTCAGGATTTACCACGTGACCCAAGAACTGAACTTCGCGCAACCAAAATGCACACTTGGAGAACTTAGCATATAACTTCTCCATTCTCAACATCTCTAACACCTCTCAAATGTGACCAGCATGTTCCTCCTTGCTCTTCGAATAAACCAAGATATCATCGATGAACACAATCACTGATTTATCCAACATCGGCCGACACACTCGATTCATCAGATCCATAAAAGCAGTTGGCGCGTTGGTTAAACCGAAAGACATAACGAGGAACTCGTAGTGTCCATAACACATACGAAAAGCTATTATAGGAATATCCTGCTCCTTCACCTTCAACTGATGGTAACCAGATCGGAGATATATTCTCAAAAACCAACTGGCACCTTGGAGCTGGTCAAACAGGTCATCAATCCTCGGTAATGGATACCGATTCTTCACCGTCAACTTGTTCAGCTCGCGGTAGTCAATACACATCCTCATACTACCGTCCTTCTTCTTTACAAACAAAACCGGGGCACTCCATGGAGAGATACTTGGTCTAATGAACCCCTTATCAAGCAACTCTTGCAGTTGCTCCATCAATTCCTTCAGCTTAGAGGGGGCTAACTGATACGGTGCCTTAGCAACAGGTTGGGCATCGGGTATCAGGTCGATCTGAAACTCAATCTCACGGTCCGGCGGTACACCTGGTAAATCTTCTGGGAACACGTCTGGGAAGTCACACACAACCGGTACATCAGACAATTGTGGTGTTGGCGTATCAACATCTTTTACATAGGCCAAGTAGGCACTACATCCACACCTCATACACTTCCCGCCACCGCCATTGAAATCACCTTCGGAATCGTAGTAACTCGATCACTGTAAATCATCACCGAACTCCCGTCAGGCGCTGTCAGTCCAATCATCTTCTTGCGACATACGATATTCGCCTCGTAGGCCGCTAACCAGTCTATTCCCAGGACTACATCGAAACCGCCTAAGGTCATCACGAATGGTCTAACAGGAAATTTATGACCTTCTACTTCTATGACACAGCCTTCCATCATCTCAGAAATCCTGGTAGACTTACCTATGGCAGTTTCTACATCGAAGGGCTCGTGAATACTCCTACTCCTTAAAGGCAACTTAGCACAAAAGGTAGCAGAAATGAAGCTCTTACTAGCACCGGAATCAAATAACACGGAGGCAAGAGTTTGGTTTACTAGGAACGTACCTGACACAACATCGGGGTCCGTCCTTGCCTCCTCCTGGGTCATCGTGAATGCTCTGGTGCTTGCTTTCTGCCCTTCCGTTTCCGTCATCTTCTTCGCTCCGGAACTCTCAGCCCTTGGCTTCTTGCATTCCCTGCTCATGTGACCCTCTCCACTACAGTTAAAACATCTGGCCATACGACAATCCTTTGCTATATGCCATGTCCTCCCACACAGGAAGCATACATTCAATCCCCACCTACATTCTCCGAAATGCTCCTTTCCACATTTGCCACACCTCTTCGACCCCGCACCAGATGTGACCACACGGCGGTCATCCACCCGTGCATGCTTGTTGTTTGTCGGGGCACCACCCCTACCAAACCTCTTCCCGTTCCAGTTCTGGTCACCACCACCCTTCTTACTCACCTCAGCCAACACCACTTCCCGTTCATCATACAGCCTCCCTGCCAGATCAACCACTGACCTAAATGTGCTCGGTCGGGCAGCGATCATGTGCCTGCGGATGTCCGCCGGCAAGCCCTGAATGTATCTCTTAATCTTTCATGACAAGAGTGTCACCTGATCCGGCACCAGCCGTGCCATCTCATTGAATTTGGTGGTATATTGCTGATGTGTCATGGTTCCCGCCTCCAGCTGTAGGAACTCCCTCTCAACCTTGTCGAGCTCTCGGTGAGGGCAAAACTCCTCGATCACCAGTTTCTTCAACTTATTCCACCTCATCCTGCCAATCGCTCTACTACCCTCGGCCTGGACAATGTTGTCCCACTAACATAGGGCCGAGTCCACAAATGAGTGGGTGGCGAACTTCACCTTTTGATCTTCCCGGCACTCGCTGATATCTAGAACAGCTTCCATCTCTCTCACCCACCGGTGAGCAGTAGCCGCAATGCCATTTCCGTCAAAAGTTAGGGGCTTGCATCTTTGAAATGCCCCATAGTTACAGCCTCGTGCTGCCTCTAGCACAGGCTCTTCTCCTTCTTCCTCATCAGTAGAGACAATCGTCTTAGTCCCCGGTTGCTCCCTTACTCCCGAGGACCTATTCCTTTCTTTCCTTTCTCCTTCCCTTACGGCCTTGATCACTTCAGTCACCACAGACGGTAAGATTGTCTGCATGACCTGGTGAACCTCTTCCACCACCGCCTCCTTCACTGAGGCCCTTAAGTTAGCACTCTCATCACCGCCTTCTGGATGAGGGGTCTCGGTTTCTTCATGAGCCACCTCTTCAGCTCTAGGCCTCCCTCTCATGACCCGTGGTCCAGCACCACGTCCACCACGACCTCCACCTCGAGAAGCCTTCGAAGATCTACCACCGACCATCCTCTAACACACTATAAGATTCAAACACTAACACGATCATTCAAGGTAATAGCTCAGTTTATGTCAAGTATAGTAAGTCCCTAATTACAGTGGCCAGTTGTGATTAGCCATTTACTTTACTCTTCATACCCCAAGTATTTCCTATCCTAACTACATCAGTATCTAAATCTACTAAGAAGCACATAAATCACATAACATGCGCACGTAATACCGGTTAACATAAATACCTGATGGCATGCAGCTACTCGGACTGGCATCCCTTCCCTTTGTCCCATTCTCAGTTTAAGTTTAGGTTTCTTCTGAAAATATTTACCCGTTTCACTTAAACTTTGGCTCTGATACCAACTTGTAAAGCCCCGTTCCTGGAAGGCTTACAGCTGGTCAATCATTGCACACAAAGCATAAAACATACATTAACTTTACCAAAATATTACAGCGGAATTCTTTTAAACAAACCATTTCATTATAATTGCTTTTGCAAAATAATACATTGCAGTTAACTGTTACAAAATATCACTCGTTGCATTACATCACAAAAACATTATAATTCAAACAACTGATGCCATCCAAAAATGCCAAGTAGCTGCCCCGTGCCATCCTCAGCAACATTACCTGCCAACTGGAAATTACGTAAAAGTCAGGGTTGCTGAGTGAGTTCTAGTTTTATAAATAAAATACTTTTCTTTCGTTTAAGACCGTACTTTACTTTCGTAAGCGATCATACATCATACGTACAAATAGATAATCTCATTATTATATTTCATCATCGTCAACTTACATTCATTCATTCTCTTTCTTATCGTACATTTCATTTGATCATTATTACTTCCACTTCTCTATGCTCCAGGCTAATGCCTCGAGCTATACCCCAAACATCATGCACAAGGCGGGTACTAGGCCGAAGACTATAAATAGACTTCAAACATCATGCCCGAGGCGGGCCCAGCACCGGGGTATCATCATTTGGACCAGTGCCATATGCTATACCCCAAACATCATGCACAAGGCGGGTACTGGGCCGAAGACTATAAATAGACTTCAAACATCATGCACTAGGCGGGCCCAGCACCAGGGTAAGCGACAATGGTCTCATACGTATGGTCAGTCACAAAGACTAGACCCCAGTGTGCATCCTTCTGGGGTAGCTAACCCGCACACCGTTGAGCTAACACCCTTCATTGGGTGTGAACCTCCTTACAGTGCTTGCAAGACTTTCTTACTTCTGATCGTTCATTAATGCATGCATTCATTCTTTCTTACTTCTCTTTAGTTATCTTCCACTTTCGTTAAATACTACTTTACATAAGCATATTCATACATCACACCACGTAAGGTCACGACATAAACATAACATGGAACAACATCATCACAACAGCATACAAAGCATGCAAATCGTAAACAAGCACAGTCCCCCATAAAACCTCCTTTCTTAACACTTAAGCTCTACATCCCAAAATCTCAGAAAATTCTGTCCCCTTAAAGAAATGCGGATGAGCAAACAATTGCGGATGAACAGACAAATGCGGATGAATAAACAAATGCGGGTGAACAGACAAATGCGGATGAATAAACAAATGCGGATGAGTAACCAAATGCGGATGAACACCTCATAAAATATTCTAAGTGTCCCAAAGAAATGCGCATGAACACTGTAGTGAATGCGCATGCATAAAGCACATGAAAGTTTTCAGAAAATATTCCGTCCAATGAAGTGCGCATGAACCAAATGCGGATGACCGAAACAAATGCGCATGGACAAAACAAATGCGGATGAACATACAACAAATGCGGATGAACACTTAGCAAATGCGTGTGAACAAAATAGTCGATGTGTTCATCAAATGTGGATGAAGACTTAACTAATGCGGATGAATAACACTTATGCTAATATTCAAACTTAATGCGGATGATCAACTAACCTGAAACCGCATCTTACACTATAATCAGTTCCCAATCCTCATTCTTATACATTTATCGTACCGATCTAGCATGCTAATCTCTTAGAACAAGCATACAACCACATAAACCGAGCAAAACATGCAGGCCCTAACACACCCACTAAAAGAACAGGGCCAAACTTACGGTACAAAATACTGGACATATTAAAAAGTTAGTTACATGCAATTCCAGCCCCAAAACAGGTTTAAAACATAGAAACCGGGATCGAGAACTCACCTTAGCAATCTTTCGGGCAAGTCTTCCTTCAAACCCGAATGCAATGAGTTCACACACCTAAAACCCAACAAAACACAAACAAACACACATAAGCATGCAACCGAGGCATAGGCCGGCCAAGAACAACTTAAAACCAAAAATTCTTACCTTGAATTAAAATTCTTCTTCTTCCTTCTCTCTAAAACCGAAGCTCTTCTCTGCTTTCTCTCTCTACAATCCGGTGAAAAGAAAATATGCAGAAAAGTGTGGGCGACCATCACCTTTTGCACCCACTTTTTTTTATACTTTTTGTTCTTTTGACACATTTAGCCCCTCAACTTGGGTTAAATTGTGTTTTCTTTCTTTTATACCCATTTATTCCTTCTTTCTCGTCTTAAAAAAAAAAATACCCGGGTGTTATACATGCATAATAAATTAATTTGTTATCAGTATTACAATTATAACAATCGCATTTGTAATAATCATTCTATGCATTACATTCATACATTCATCCGTATTAGTTTACATCAATGCATTAATCAGCAACATGAGCCATCCGAATTAGTTTGAGCAACCATCTGCTTTAGGTCTTAAGTTGTCCGCATTAAAATCTAATCACATGCGCATTAACCATGACGTATTTCATCTAATGTAACAACATTAGCCTTGTTAACTCAGCCGCATTAGGTGAGTTAGCATATCCTTATTTGCATGTCGTCCCACATATCCATCCACATTTCATCTGAATTCATTTTTGTTTAAGGTTGCATCACAAGGCATCCACATTAATTACACAAGCATCCGCATTTGTGCATGCATGTTAATTCATCCACATTTGCCAAGATGGTTCACCTGGATTTTAAAACAGCTGCATTTGTCATGATGTATCATCCTTATTGGTTAAATATCCTACTCTCATTTGACACTCACATTTCATTAGGAGACTTCTAACTTTACGTTGTTATTACGAGCAGATGAATTAGGTCAGATATCATGCGCTGCTTGTTGATTCTTCTTATAGTTGATTTCGTTTAAGAAATCCTTTATTTTATTTAATCTAAATGAACTAGTCGATTACTAGAAAACTCTAGTTTTTGCAACTAATTTTTGTAACAAATAATATTTTGTCGCAAATACAGATAAGGTTGCAACGGATTTTGCGACAAAGTGAAAAACACAACAATTAGCAACTTGTTTGCAATAATGTTGTGATAAAAATAATTGTTGTTGCAAATTTGTCACAAAATTTAGGCAGGAAATTAAATTCTTGTCGCATATTATGACAAGTTTGCGACAAAATGGCAGGAAGTCAAATAATTTCAGCGGGAACCTAAATTTTGTCACAAGGTTGTCGCAAATTGCGACAAATTTGTGACAAATATTAAAATTCAAAATGTTGTCACAAGGTTGTCGCAATTTGTGACAAAAAGTAAAATGAAAATAGTTATATATCATCACAAAAAATTAAATTTCATATATTTAAGAATTTTTTATTATACTGATTATTATTTTTATGATGATATTAGTAGTCATAAAATAATTATTAGTTTGTTTTTAATTTTTTGATAATCAATAATAGTGAAATAAAATTTAAATATTTTTTTAAAAAGTTTGTGTTTATGATATTAATTAGTATTAACTAATATTAAGCCCCCGTGTTGTAATGGTGAGCATAAAACCGTGTCAAGTAGCACCAATGACACACCACCGTCGGTGTCCACTAACACTGAAACAACTCGTATTAAAAAATAAATAAAAAAAATAAAACCTAACGAAAGTATGCATAAAAACATTGAACCACGTAGGCTAAATGTAAAACATATAAAATAATAAATAAGTTGATCTAGAACCAGATAGTTGCAACAGAATCGTTATACGGGAAAAAGATAAAGGTAAAAACACTGATATATATATATATATATATATATATATATATATATATATATATATATATATATATATATATATATATATATATATATATATATAACTAGTCAATGAGATCAAACAAGGTTAATTAGAATTAACGAGTGTCAATGATGACCAAATAAATAAATTTAAAGCTAATATTACTCAATTATAAACAATTAAGATAAGTAATGGTGTTAGTTTTGATATCCGTTAATGATTGTTAACATTAGTTTATTAGAAGTAACTAAACCATGTAGCTATTCTAATTTCTGAGCATAGAGTTAATACTCGTCAAATAGAGTCTATTAGCATTTTTTACGTATGTTTGTATGTGTATGCGTATGTGCATGTGCGTGTCTTTATATTGATTGTAGGTGTGTGTATGTATGTGGATATATATATTGCATACATGCATAATATGTGGATTTATGCATGTGTATATAAAAGTGTGTATCTATGGATGTGTATGACCAGTATGTATGTGTGTATACATGCATAATATGTGGATTTATGCATGTGTATATAAAAGTGTGTATCTTTGGATGTGTATGACCAGTATGTATGTGTGTATACACGTATGCATAATATATATATATATTATATATATATATATATATATATATATATATATATATATATATATATATATTGTATGTAGGACAATTAAGACAATTACTTATGAGTATTACCGTATCATATATATGGTGTGCCATAATTCACATGAGTGTTTAAAACACATAAAATTTGACGAAGTAAAGGTATTTCATGTGTAACAAAGACGCCAAAAAAGAAAGAGCGGAAAAAATGACGTTCAAAACTTGAAAAACGATAAATAAAATATAGTTGTTGGAAAGTTGTACTAAATTTGGGACAAATGTATACCAAAACTTTCTTTTTTGTCACAAATATTTCGTACATTACGACAACATTGCGACAATGTTTTCTTTTCAAAATTGTTTTGTAAAAAACTATTTTCTATTAAAAAAGCCCTTTTACTTTACGTACAGAGTCACTAAAAAGCCTATTAATCAAAGAAACCCTTTTCAAAGAAAATCGCGTACCTCCGTGGAACTACGCCGTCCACTGCCGAGGTTTCCTCCGACGACTGCCATCTTCTCCTTCGTTCGTCGTTCATTGATGATTTCAGGTTAATCATTTGTGATTTCCATTGGAGCGCTCCTGTTCGAATCCATGCTTCCGTTCTTCAATTAAAGGTGCGATGTCATCTTCTTATACATTCATTTGTATAAACCCTTATGTTTCTTGTATTCTTTTAGTACACATGTAAGATTTGATTTGAGAATTTTAGGTTTAGTTTATTGAAGTTGATATATGATTTGTTCAACATTTTATATAATGAAACTTCTCTTGATTTTGGTTTGATTTATTACTCATAAGCACAATTTCAAATTCTTGGTATAGTGAACTATGATTATATGATAATCTTATTAAGAGTATATAAACTATGGTCTAGATATATTAATGTTTACTTTCTTTGGCCTAAACTTTTTGACTTTTATTTAGTGTATTGTAATAAGGGAATTTGGACTATTATTATATGATAATTGTACATAGAAACATATAAACTCTGCTCTAGATATAAAAACATTTAATGTTTATCTTTCTTAGCCTAATCTTTTTTACTTTTAATCAGTGTATTATAATATGAATTTTTAGATAAGTATTTAGATAAAGTCTAGTTAGAGTTTTTAATTTATTTTTATAAAGATATTAATGTAAAACTTCATTTATATAGTGTTCATGTATGTATATATGTTTGCGTTTAGACTCAACTTAATTACTTTTATATGTGTTCATGTAGTTTCGACAACAAATGGGGGATGAGATGCAACAACAAGTTGATGAGATGAGACAAAACATGCGGGAGGAGATGCAACAACAAATGCCAGAGGAGATACAACAACAAATGCGTGAGGATATGCGACAACATATAAAGGTATTAATGTAAAACTTCATTTATATAGTGCTCATGTATGTATATATGTTTGTGTTTAGACTCAACTTAATTAATTTTTTATGTGTACATGTAGTTTCGACAACAAATGCGGGATGTGTAACGCCCTGAAAATTTCAAGAAAATGAAGGCAGAAAAAGTTCTCGGGCGAAGACGACTTCTCGCGCGAGAACCACGAGCGGAAACTTGAACTAGGTATAAATAGTTGAGAACACCCGTTTAACCCCATTATTCGAGCGAAAAGCGCTACTGGTAGAGAGAAAAAGCGGTTGTGTAGAGAGAGAAAGTGAAGAATCGAAGTGTTTAAGGTATGTAACTCGTGTTATGTGCTAAGAAACAATTATTGATGGATGTAATGCGTGAATGTGTAGTTTTCGTTCGGCAAAGGACTCTCGGGAAAGTTGTGTTGGTGCTAGATCTTCAAGAGGTGAGTTTCTAGCCCCTTGTATGCAAGTTTTTACATTTTGGCGCTATTATGCATACTTAAATGCTTGTTTATGATTGTGATATTTGTTGATTATGGTGTTAAGCATGTTAGAACGGCCTTAGACGTAATAAGTTGTGTTTAGGCAGGAACCACCCTTAAGTTTTCGAGTAGGAAGGTTGTACTGTAAGGATTTCAAATCTGGGAAAGTTCTCGCGCGATAAGTAAGTTCTCGCGCGACCTATAGATTTTCACGCAAGTATGTTGACTTGATGTGTAGGGTTTGAGTGTAGTAAGGTTCTAGCGTGAATGGGGAAGTTCTCGCGCGAGATTATGTACTCGCATGGATTAAGTTTTCGTATGACCTGCTATTTTATGTGTTATGTTATCTTTTCACGTTTAAACGGTTTTCAAAACGATATGTTTTATGATATTATTTTACTTGGTGTGTTATGTATATGTAAGTAAAGTATTATGTAATGAAAGTGAAAGATAACGATAATGAAAAGTGGAATGTAACGAATGAATGAAAGTCTTGCAAGCAAAATGAATGGAGGTGCACATGCATGTTGTTGTTAGCTCGACTGAGGAGCGGCTTAGCTAGCCCATGAGGAAGCGCTTCAAGGGTCTAATCCTTGAGATTGACCAAATGATACGGGATCCTTGTCGCTTTACCCCGGTACTGTTGCCCGTTTCATGCACAATGTGTGGGGGCTTATTTATAAGCCTCGGCACAATACCCGCTTCATGGATAATGTTGGGGGTTTAGCATATGGCATTGATCTAGATATAGTGAAAGATAATGAGGAATGAATGAAAGGATGAACGAAGATAAAAGATAATAAATGATTATTATCAAGATGTATGATAATATATGCTCACGTACGAAAGTAAAGGAACTGTTTAAATGAAAGTAAAGTATTTTATTATAAAAACTAGGACTCATTTAGCGTCGCTGACTTTTGTATGCATAATAGTTGGCAGGTAATTGATTATGTTGAGGAGGTGCGGGCATGGATATGGAAGCTACTGGGATAGTTCAAGTCTGGCATCTATATTTTTGGAAATGTTGTTGTATTAATACAATTTTTGAGATGTAAATGAAATGACATGATATTTTGACACAAGTTTACTCATTAATGAAAAGTTACATTTTTCTGCTGCGAATGTTATGTTTTAAATATTTTACGCTATGAATGTCCAGCTGTAAGTGTCCCGGGAACGGGACCTTACAGGATAAGATGCAACAACAAGTTGATTAGATGAGACAAAACATGCTGGAGGAGATGCAACAACAAATGCGAGAGGAGATGCAACAACAAATGTGTGAGGAGATGCGACAACAAATGCCCTCTTTTTTAAACAATTTAGTAATAATTCTAGCAATCACTAACCGTGGTTTAGTTTAGTTTAGTTTATTTCTTGGATTATCAAAATAATATTTGTTTGGATTTATGTAATTAGATTTAAATTGTCGTTGAATGGTTTTCTTGAATTGTATTAGATTCTAAACAGGTTAAAAAAAAGAATAATTTCATATTTTAAAATTAACTTTTTTTAATAATAGCTTATTTGTCGCAAGCTTGTTGCAAAAATAAAAAAATAGACGTCGTTGCAACTTTGTTCCAAAATAAAATCATAAATAATTTTTAAATTTTTTTGTCACATATTTGTTGTAGATATTTTTTAGAATATTGTTGAATTACGTCATAAAATGTTTGTCACAAACTTGTTGTTAATGATCATCGGAAAGCTGTTGCAAAATTACGTCAGAATATTATTATTTTCTTGTTGCAAAAATCTTATTACAAACCTGTTGTAATTTCTGTTAGAAAGTTGTCGCAAATATTTGTAACACGGGTTTTTGTGACAAAACAAGTTCCGTCGTAAACTTGTTGCAAAACACGTTTTGCGACAAATTTACAACAACCTTGTTTGTTGCATTTTTTTTTCTAGTAGTGCAGAACATTTAATTTCTTGTTAATTGATTTGTGATTGCGAGTAGCACATTTGTACAGAATTGATTGATGTTGATCCATGATGAACACATAAATTTCTTGATTATTGATGTGAATCTGGGTTTATTGCATTGAGGTTTGAGTAGATAATCAATAAAATGCTTAATCATCCTCAAATCATAACAAATTTGAACAAAATTGATGATTTCTTACTCATTTTGTGATGAATAGATGACTTGTTCTTTATTTTTTCTTTCTTCTTTGTTCTTGCCATCTTAAGTTAAAATCAGATTTGAAACAACGATAAATTCAACAACCAACAACTCTAATATAATTTTGCTAAATCAACATTTCAGATTCAATGAACTAGGATTCATCATGTTTAAGATCTAAAAGTAAAAATTAAGATTGGTGTATGTGTGTGAATCCAAGAACATCAAAAATAGATGATGATAATAAGATGATTTCAATAATGTTAAGGAACAAATTACAATAAGAATCATAATAGAACAATGAAATATCAAACCCACCCAAAGGAGAATTTCTCATTGGGTGATTCACATCATAGAAAAACCCAAAGGAGAATTTCTCATTGGGTGATTCACATCATAGAAAACACACGCTAAAACACAATAGTGGTTTCTATTTATAGTGGACTATAGAATATTACATCATTAGCCCTAATTTTGGTTATTCTTTTGTATTGATATTGACTTGCTCTGTTGACTCTTGATTTTTTTCTTTTTCTTTTTTTAATCAACATGGTCTCTGAATCTGTACAATGAAATTTTTAGTCGGCTGTAAATGTGATTTGGTAAGCTTTAGTTTATCATCTTGTTGAACCCAACAGGAGCAATCGAACTCCTAAGCTCAATAACACGATCAACTAGAGGTGAAGTAGATGCAAAAGAATGAGGTGGTAAATAAGCAAAAATATGAGCAAAGAACTTCTTTGTAAATGATGTATATTTTGAATGTCCAGGAACAGATACCTCTAGTGTGGATACTAAAGTGGGTATATTAGTAGTATCAACAAAAATAGATTTTGGTGGTGTAGATATAGATGTTGAAAACGGTAAACAAGTAGGAATCAGTGAACTAGTAACAACACTAGTCATTGTCACAGTAGAAATGACTGGTGTCTTAGACAGAAACTGTATATCATGAGACATCATAGGTTGTCAAAACACAAAAGGAGGATGAGGACCCATATGACATTATCATCATCATCTATGGGTCTATAATCCATGTCTTAATCTATAAATCTTCATTGCGAGACAAAGAAAGAGGATGAGGAACCATCTTCTTTCTCACCATAGTCTTTCCCCTAGGCTTGCAAAACCCTTAAAGACTAAGTTGCTTGAGTATAAGCCCGTTTGGCATACTCAACACAAGCAAGTTTCCATTAGAGATCATCATCATCAGCATCATCATGATTATCATCATCATGATCATCATCATCAGCATCATCATCATCATCATCATCATCATCATCATCATCCCCATCATCATGAACACTATCGCAATCATCATCATCATCTCCAACACCAGTTTCCATCTCTAACCAAACATTTCTAACATCAACCTCCTCATGATCATCATCTTAACTCTTAGAAAGAGGCACATCTACATGCATAATTGGCATAGAATTAGGATGTATAGCATGGTCTTCAGTATGTATATCCTTAGGTATAGGATCAACATGAGCAGTAACCAGTGGATCAACATCTCCCCAAAAGTCATTAGAAGGCTCCACATAGTTTAGATCAATTAAATGACCAACTAATGGTGTAGGAGTTGGTCTATGATCTAGATTAGTAACCAAGTACCACGACAATCTCTAAAAATATGTCGGTACATAGTATCTAAAACCATAGTACCACCAACAATCTGTACATCGAACAACTAATCAACGAGAAGCTTAACAAATCTGGGGTATAACAAAAATTATAACTTCCTAGTTGCCCTAGTTTGTTTAATCATCTTTTGGTAAACAAACTGGAAAAAGTTGAATAGTTTGTTCAAGGTCAAGGTAACTATAGCAGGCTGTAAAGACTGTTTAATGCCATCAGTTCCTCCCTTACATGCTGATAAGCACATGATAAGAACATGAATCAAATATCTCTATTGGGTCGACAAATAACACTTCCTCATCTATGTATCTACCTTTGGATTGAGTAGTTCATCCTTTGGAAATAACTAGATAGCAAAGTGGATGGAAACTCAACTCAGTCCTCTTAATGATCTCCAAATCATAACACATGTCTAATCATATCTTCAATAACATGAATGTCAGAGTTCATAACTCTAGCTGTAATAGAAGGAGACTCAAATCGAAAATCATAATATGCTGACTCCTAGAAATCAATGACATGCTGCCAATATATAGTATCTCAGTAAAAGTGTAAGGCCCCTGATACAGGCAACCTTATAGTTGGGTTCAAACACATGACCATTGTTTTGGTCAAAAATTATCTTAAAGTAATTTAAGGTTGCAAATTGGTTTGTGAGGTAAAGTGTTTAAATAAAACAAAAGTATTTTATGGAAAATGGTAACAAGATCAAAGATAAGTATGCAGAATAAAGGAAAGAACAAGAACACCAGGATATTACAAGGAAAAGCCCTTAATCCTTAAAGGATCTCTGGCATAAAAACCTCAGGAGGTGATAATAGTCAGCCTGCCTAGAATGATATTAAAGAAAAATTAGTGCTACAACTTGAGAACTAGATTGATCAATGACTAAGTATTACAATTGAATGTAGTGTGAGTATGAATGGTTAAAGAATATGCAGGTTAAGCAATGTGTGTTCCTATTTGATTAATCAATCTTATTATATAAGAAGTAAATCCTAACTAATTATTTGAATATCTCAGTCTTCATAACGTTCATCTTCGTAGTTGTTGAAGCCCTAGAAAAGTAGTCTTTTCCACATGCATGTTACTTAGTCATGCCCTTTATTTTGAAGGTTTGGCTGTGACTTAGTCTCTTGAACCGTAACCTGCAAACAAGTAATAATCAAAATAGGATAATTATAATAATATTAATGATCCTGAATATTCAAGATAATGCCTAGGATAAGGATACTCTTGATCCTGATCCTTTCCAAGATATAATACTGTGATTTTTGTACCCATAACAATTTCACCCTAGATGATGAAATCCCAATAAACAAGCTGATTATGAACTTATGAACAAGAACATAAATAGAAGGATTCCCCCAAGGATCTTTTCAAATCTTTAACAAATATAACAACAGATTGTTATAGTGTATTCAACAATCAATAATCATGGTGCGGAAACCCATGATTAAAGATATGATATCAGTGTGTGCGTGTGTGTGTATGATTATGTGATTGCTAGTGATTGAATGCTCAGAAGAATATCAAAATGTTTGTCTGCATTGATTGTTCAAAAAGCTTACAAAGGATTAGGGTATACTACTATTTATAGCCTATATAAAAAGCTATGTACAGTTACTAAAATACCCTTATGTAAAATAAATATACATAAATAATTCTAAATCTATTAGCTGTCCGCTGTGAATGTTGATCTTCCGCTATGGATGACATGCTGTCCGCTGTGGATGGTAAATGAGCTATCCGCTGTGCCTTAGATGCTGTCCGCTGTGAACACTTGTTTGAATGATCGTCTTATTAGTTGTCTGCTGTGAAGTGTTCATCTGTTACGGATGAACATCCGTTGTGGACTGTTTATCAGCTGTGGACATTGGTCATCCATTGTGTGTGCTCGTTCATCCACTGTCTACACTTGGGACTTCATTCTTTATCCGCTGCTCACAGATAGTCATCCGCTGTAGACTTTCTTCATCCGCTGCAGACACTTAGCAAAACTTCCTTTTATCTACAAAACTTAAAAGGAAATTTAAACTAAATTAGTGTATGTTATGAATGTTAATGATACTAATGTGTTAGTTAATGGTTGTTTGAATGTTAGAACACACTATATTTGATTATGGAAAGCATTACCCCTTTAATGCACTTATTGAGTCCAACAATACACCCCTAAGGATGATGTTGCCATCTCTTAATATTTGCTTGTTAATGTTTTGTTTGTTAGTAACTATGTGTGTGTTTGTGTTTGATATGAATAATTGTAATTATTATGTGTTTGGCTTATAATGTTTGATTGCATGTTTGTATGTTATGCATGATTAAATGATTGACTGTTTGTTTTGATTACATGTTTGATTGCTTGTGTAAATGAATGATTGCTTGATTTCATGTATGATTGAATGGTTACTTCTTTGTTTGATTAACTGATTACATATGTGTAATCAGATTGCCTTGTATGTTTGATTTATATATGTTTGCTAGAATAACTTGTTATTTGCATGATTATTGATATGTTTGATGATTATTTATGATATACATGAATGATTGATGCTCTGATATGTTTATTGTCTGTTATGAATAGTTGGATGTTTCTGTTTGTTAGCTTGTTAGAAACCTTTATGAATGAGAAGGACCAGCTTCTTCTACACTCTTTTGCACTTTTGCTATGGCTTTCAAAGATTCTTCTACATCTTTCTCAATGTTTTGATCCTTTTTAGCTTCCTTCACTTGTTCAGACAGTGGAGTGATTCTCAAAGCATTTCTACAATTTCCTATGTGCCCAACAAAATACTGTACAACACTTTTCTAATCATCATATTTGCTCTGGATTGATAGATGAGCCATCTGTTCTAGGGTTGATTGGTCTAAGCTTTGCACATCAATGTTGCTAACCAGTGTAGTTACAAAATGATTGCCCTTAAGAACTTCAAGGTTGTTGTTATCCGATATCCTCAAGCCTGTTATACCTTCAATGTGTGTTAATGGTTTTTGATTAGATTCCAGTCTCTATTTGCGTGCAGCATTCATATAAATAGTGCCTAAGATTCTCATTATATGTATGAAGTAATAGCAATCTCCCTTGCATAGAACATCCTCTATTGCAGGGAATGTTTTGGTCTTCAAAAATGAAGCATATGATGGATGAAGGAGTTTGATTTCCACTGGATCAAATAGCCTTATGTTTGATGCTTCCATTCCTTTAAATTTTCTTTCAAGTACAATCTCAAAATGAGTTTCATCATAATACCATCTTGTGATAGGATGTTTGTACTGATTACCATCTATCTTCTTCATGTTAAGCTTTAAATCAGATGGTCTCATTGGATAACCAACTCTTTCTAATACTTTTGTATCAATGTGAGTGGATGTTTCTTCAACAGGCCTCTTTTGTTTGCTTGCCAATTATTGTTCTCTTCTCAATTTGGCTAAATGAAGTTTGTCTTCTTTGTCAGCCTTTTGTTTCATCACATAGTGCTGCTTGTTCATGTATGATCTCATTATATGAAAGAAATTTGCTCCTCTGGGATTATTTGTATGATTGACCATTCTCAACTGCATCAGGTCAAGTCTGTCTTCATATGTTAGTGATCCCAATTTGGATATGTATGATAAGTATTGGACGAGTCCAGATACTCTTTTGATGAGCACATCATCCCATATTTCATCATATTTCCAAGCTACAATTTTCCTTTCATCTGTAGAAGCTGTGAGTGTTATTCTGTCATAGAGCTTGACAAAATTTGTGTTTTCATTAATAATTTCTCTTACTTCATTTCCTTCAGGCCATTTCCTGTGAGGCATAAACTGTGTTGGTTCCTCAATTGAATAAAGCTTAGGTGGAGCTTGATGATATGTGGATAGAAAAGATGCAGGATGAGGTCTAAAGATCTGTGGCTTCAGTGCATTTGCAAGCATGTTATTGGAGATCTTTCTAGCCATTTCTTTCATTTGAGATAGAGATCTGCCTGCATATGACCTATAGGGCACCTTTGTGTGGCTCAACCAGCTTTTAACCTGGGAGTAGGTCATCTTCTATATCTGAGGATCCTTTGGTAAATTCCTTTGAAGAGTTCTTGTATGTTCTGCATATCCTCATTATCATCTCTTTCTTCTTCTTCTTCTTTATCAGAATCACTAGAAATAATAATGGGATCTTGTTGCTGGTCTTTTGTTTGATCTATCTCACCTTCTGCAAGAACAGCAACGTCAGATGTTTTCCATTTGACCTCATCTTCATCAATAGGTTCAACTTTTACTTGAGAAGCTTGAGCGGTGGTGATTTAGGTTCATCAATCTCTTGAACCTTTTGTTTTCCTTTTCTCAAAGAGGATAACTAAAGTCTTTTTCTCTTTCTCTCATAGGTTTTCAGAGGAGGTTGTGAGGATGATGCATGAACTTTAGATGATTCAGTTTGCACCTTTAATGATTGTGCAAACTATCTGATTAACTCCTTTTGTTTCTCAGAGAGTGGATTCAAAAGAATAATGTCTATTTGAGCTGATTGGGTGTCTGGTGTATGAAAATGCTTTCTGAGGATGAGTGAATAGTATATGTTCTCAAATGGATTTGCCTCACCAAACAGTTGGTCCATTGAGTATGACTCCTCAGGAATAATAAGTGCTAGTTCAGATTCCATTATGTTTGTTTCTTCAACAGGAGACATCGTTTGTTCACCAACTTCATCACTCAGGTCTTGCTCTAGACCCTCTTAATGATATTCTTTATTCAATTGAGTGTCTTTGTATTCCAACTCTCTATTTAGCCTTTGAATCTCTTCATTTTGAGCACCAATGAGATTTTTCAATTCATCTATCTCAGTATCCTTTGCATCTATCTGCTCAGTTAGATATGCAACATCTAATCTTGTACTGTTAAGATCTTGAACCTTTGGTTTCACCTCTTCCCTTGATTGATCTAGTTGTTGTTTTAGGAATTGAACAATCAACTTTTGTGCTTTTTAATCAGCAAACAGTTTATCAATCGCTTCATCCTTTTCTTTTAGCTTATCTTTCAGCTTTCTTGCTCTGTTGTTTGACTTCTCTATTAACTTGTTGTACTTAGTGAATAAAAATACTTTTAAGTACTCAATTTCTTCTTTAGTTGGTATTTTACTTGCTTGTTCATCACCTTCAACTTGCTCAACATAAGCACTTGTTTCTGGTTGATCTTGCTCATGTTGTGATGATGTGCAACTTCTTCTTGTTCATTTGTTTGTTCTTCTAATAAAGCATCTATGTCTCTTAAATAAGAAGATAATGTTTGTTGATCTGATAAGTTTGGGCTTTTTGGTGGTGGCATGTGATGCTCAAACTAAAATTGTTCTTGTTCTTCTACATGCTCTTGTTCTTGTTGAATGAATGGTTGTGGTTCTGGTGCAATTTGATCTTGATGATGTATGATTGGTTCGGGCTCAGGAGCAGCTTGTGCTTCTTGTATGATTGGGGAAGGTTAGATGATTGGCTGCTGATGAATCACATTCTGAAACATCATATGAGGTTCTCCTTGTCCTGGAATCCTTATAAAATTGTCTGGTACAGGAAGATCATAATCAATCATGTGAGCAGGGATAGGAATTTCATCTCCATGATACAAGCTTGACTTAATCCTGTTAAAAACATGTTCATTAAAATGAACTGGTTGAAAGATGGCACCCTCTCTTGGAATGTTTGGTAAAAGATCATCAATGATCATCTGAAGGAACCTTAGATACATTTGGAACTTATTCCTTACTTCAGGTAGATTGTACATCATTCCATTGAGAATTTAGGCTGTGAAATTGAATGGTCTCCTTGCTATCATGCTTGCAATAGTAAAGGAACTTCTTAAAGAAGTAGCATCCCATCCTGTCTTCCTATTAGTCATTGTATTTTGGTAAGCGTGCATTAGGAACCTGAATTGAGAACACATATATGACTTCTTGATCTGTTTTCTTTCAATGATTCCTATATACCCAATTTGTCTAAATACATAAAGTACATAATTCTCATCAAATTCTATTAGGTCTTGGGCATCTTCATCACCAAGTTGTAATACTCTCCTTATAACTTCTTCTAAGATAGAAATCTGGTGATCACGCATAGTAGATACTTCTACTTGCTCATCATTCATTTGCTCCAGACTAGCAAGAGTCTAGAATTGGACCATATGATCCTCATAAATCTCAAGTCTTGCTATCATAGCATGTAAAAGTCTAGTCTGACTGATTGCTTGTATGATATCTCTGTAGTTCTCAGCCTTGGGTGAATCAGGGTTGAGAAAAGCACAGAGATTATGATCTTTGACAAACACTAGGTTTGCCATATCTGCAATGAAAAAGATTGATGTTAGTATCTTATATGTTAAAAATGTGTGATGATGAAATATTGATCAAGTGTTCACTAGACTGTTGTGATTATTACAGAAAGATGAAACGTATGCTTAATACTTGTGATTGGTCTAAGTGTATGATTGTATGACATTAACAAATGAGTCAGTTTGACTTATCAAAAGTCAACTGTTTTGATAATTTTGATCATGGAAATCTTGTTTGGTTTAATTAGTTTTGATCCGAAATTGTTTTGCATTATGTTTGGTATAACTCAATAAGTTGTTTTTGTCATATTATACACTGATTTCATTTCATAACTACTCAACTTGAAAATTTTGAGTTTGACTTTTGAAGTCAAATATTTCATTGAATGCACATTGAATGCTTGTACATTTAATGATGTTATGATAAATGTTATGCCAAATTAACTAACTATGCTTATTTGCAATTGATTTTTGAACATGTTTGAAAAGTTATAACACATTTCAACTTATATTGAACATTTTCAAAGATCAAACTTTAGTTTTTGTATGATTTTGGCATGAACATCATGACTGTTCATGAACTCGATGAACACTTAATCAAATTGAATCAAAACAACAATCATTACACATTCGACTAATCTAACACATAGTCAGTGTTTGATTTGGTTTAAAACATCAAAAGATTCATGTTTTGATTTCGGTTCAATGTTTGACTTAGGTCTAGCAATGCTCGAATCAAAATCATTAAGCAAGATGCTTTAATGAGTGTTTGATGATTAGAATAATGTTGTTATACCTATTTGATTATGAATTAGAAGTGAAATCAAATAGATTTTAGATTTTGGATGATCAGGGGTTTAAGGGTTTATCACACTGTTTGTAACGTTTTAGAAATTTGATTTTTCTCTCTCACACTCATGATGAATGAAAAATTGACAAGTGTTGATGTATATATACAATGGACAAAATTACAGTCCGCTGTGGATACAATGTATGTGTACGCTGTGTGAACAGTTTAACTTAAAATTTAATTTTAAGTCATGCGCTGTGAAATTCACATGCGCTGTGTGAACAGTGCATACGCTATATAATTTTAAACTTATACGCTGTGGACCCCTTGGATGTTGTACTGTGTTCACAGCGGATGTTCATTTGGTCATACCCTGTGCACACTTGGGTGAAATTTGAAATTCACAATTTGCTGAATCAAAAATTTCAGATTCGTTGAGCTTGGATCTTAGGATTCATGTATTTTTCAGATCTGAGAATTCAAAATTAAAGATGGGTGGAAGTGTGTGAATCGAAGAACAAGGATGCGTGTGTAATGTATAATGTTATGATTTCATTGATATTGAATAACAAATTATAATGAAAAAAACATATACAAAGATGGATGAACATCAAACCCACCCAAAGGAGAGAATTTCTCCTTGGGTGGTGATTTACACCATGAAAAACACACACTTTACAAAATGAACATACTCACACACTTTGCATTAACCACCCTTTACAAAGTAGCACTAGTGGTTCTATTTATAGTGTTATTACATCATGACCTAATTTTGACTTTTCTTGTGGTCTTGATGTTGACTTTGTCTATTTGACTTTGTCCTGTTGACTTTGTCTTGTGTTTTGTTTTGTTCTGTTTATCAACTTGGTCTATGAACTTGTATAATGAGATCTTCAGTTGGCTTTGATTGTGGTTTTGAAAGCTTCAGTTTATCTATTGTTGAACCCAACAATACTCCCCCTAAACTGATGCTTGCCAAACTTTGACTTGAAGATCTTCTCTGTCACATGTCTTCTTGATCAACTGATGTTCTGACACAGTTCACTGTAGTTCTCCCCCTTAGATTAAGCTTCTCCTAATGTATTTCTGATAAAGGATAGAATCTCTTTAAGAATACTTAACGTATTAGATATGAGGTGTATCACTTTTGGATTACTGTTTGTTCATATCACACTTAAAGGATTAGAATGTATTAGGCATATGATGAGGCTTTAAACTTTAATAAACAGCATCGGGAACATAAGTCAGTCTTGAAGACACTTCAACTCTTTGAATCTCTGAATTAACTTGATAATGGATGGTTCCAAGTACTTCAGAAAGAGTTTATAACAGTTGTACAAATCCTTGATTGGATCAGTGATTATTTGACCAAGGTTGATTTCTTCTTTTCTGTTGAATGTGAAAATGGATGTGCCTGTTGGTTGCAATCATCCGTATTCATCATGTTTCTTGTTTTCTTGTTTGTTGTAGTCAACTGTTCATCATCTTTCTTGTATCTCTTGTTTGTTGTTGTCAACTGTTCATGATTTGTTCAATAATGTTGTTGTTGATGATGTTGTTGATGTTGATGTTAATGTTGTTGTTGATGTTGATGTTGTGTATTCTGTTGATGATGTTGATGTTGTTGATGTTGTTGTTGATGTTGATGTTAATGTTGATGTTGATGTTGTTGATGTTGTTATTGTTGATGTTGTTGATGTTGATGTTGTTGGATGTGCGTTTGTTTGAAGTAAGCTAACATTTACATTAGTTACTCAAAACATGAGCATTTGTGATGCAGTGCACGGAATGAAATCAAAGCTCAAAAACATAAAAATGGCCCAAAAACCCATTTAGAGGCCTTATTTTGGAAAAATAACGGGTTAACATGATGTAGCCCTCGTTTCCATGGTCGTTTTGACTGGTAGCACGTCGGAAACGGAGGCTCGTAGCCTAGGTTTTGCCCATTTTGTTGATCAAGCAGCCGTATTTGGGTGACTAACATCCGCATTTGTTGAGATAAGCATATGCATTTGTATGTTAAAACAACTGCATTTTGCATTTTCAACAGCCACAATTGTTTAATCAACATCAGCATTTGTGAGATAACTCATCCGCATTTGAGGTTATAATCAGCCTTCATCCGCATTAGTTTTCTTAATGCATCCGCATTAGTTGCCTTAATGTATCCGCATTAGGGGCCTTAAGCAGCCACATTTCATTTGTTGATCTTTGTAATTCATCCGCATTGGATATAATACAACCGCATTTGTGGAGTTATCATCCGCATTTGTAACACCTGGAAAATCTTAAAAGACGAGAAAGAAAGTATAAACGTGAAGAAAAAGGAAGAAACACAATTTAACCCAAGTTGAGGGGCTAAATGTGTCAAAAGGACAAAAAAAATAAAAGTGGGTGCATAAAGTGGGCATGGCCACCCACACTTCTCTGCATATCTTCTTTTCACCGGATTTTAGAGAGAGAAAGAGCTGAGTTCTCGGGTTTTTGAAGAAGAAGAAGAGGAAAACCGAATTCAAGGTAAGAATTCTTGGTGTTATGTTGTTCTTGGCTGGCCTATGCCTCGGTTATATGCTTATGTGTTTGTTTGTGTGTTCGGGTTGTGTGATTTGGTGGGTTTTAGGTGGTTGAACTCATAGTGCAAATGGGTTGAAGGAAGTCATACTCGAAGGCTGCTAAGGTGAGTTCTAGAACCCCCTTTTTACTTGTTTTAACTGATTTTGGAGCTGGAAATGCATGTATGTATGTTTTTACGAAAATAGGTGTTGTACCCGTATGTATGTGTATGCGTGAATGTGGGTGGGTTATGATTTGGGTGATTTATGATGTTATGATGATGCCATGTTCATGTTATGATGCTTAGAATGCTAGAACTAAGCTTAGAACATGATGAATTGATGATTTGGGACTGATTATGATGTTTTTCATATGTATTGGTTACCCATGCGCCTGGATTTGGCCCACGTGCCCAACGGTTGAATTTGCTTAAGTGTTGTCCCATGCGCCCAAAACCCATGCGCCCGAATCGTATCTATGCGCCTAGAATAGACTGAATTTGACTAAGTGTTCCATGCGCCCAAAACTACCCATGCACCTAGGCACTCATGCGCCTGCATAGTGCCCATGCACCTAGAAATTTGCCCAGGAGCCTAAGTGTTGGGTCATGCGCCCAAATAGTGCCCATGCGCCTGAAAGTTCCCCACGCACCTAAGTGTTCCCATGCGCCCAGAAGGCCATGCGCCTGCATAGTGCTCATGCGCCTATGCCTTAGAATATTTTCTGAAATTTTGGGGAAAATGTAAAGTGTAGGCTTTGACTTGGGATGTTCCCTAGGGTAATGTAAGTTGACATTATGATGTCATACGTGATGTGATGATGATGCTATGTATGGTTTGGTTATGTTTATGTTATGTTCCTTATTATGTATGTTTATTTTCCGTGGCTTTACGTGGTATGATTATGAAAGGTAAATGGAAAGTATTATGTAACGTAAAGCGGAAGATAATGAAAAAGGGAATGTAAGGAATGAGAGAATGCATGCATTAACGAAGTAATGAATGAATGAATGGAAAAGTCTTGCAAGCAAAGGTTGAGGTGAGTGACCGTGTTGTCACAAAAGACTTGTATGCCAAAGGTTGAGGCGAGTGACCGTGTTGTCACAAAAGACTTGTATGCCGATGGTTGAGGTGAGTGACCGTGTTGTCACAAAAGACTTGTATGCCAAAGGTTGAGGTGAGTGACCGTGTTGTCACAAAAGACTTGTATGCCAAAGGTTGAGGTGAGTGACTATGTTGTCACAAAAGACTTGTATGCCAAAGGTTGAGGTGAGTGACTGTGTTGTCTAAAAAGACTTGTATGCCAAAGGTTGAGGTGAATGACTGTGTTGTCACAAAAGACTTGTATGCCAAAGGTTGAGGTGAGTGACTGTGTGGTCACAAAAGACTTGTATGCCAAAGGTTGAGGTGAGTGACGGTGTTGTCACAAAAGACACATAAGGGATTCAATCCATGAGATTGACCCGGATCTTTGTCGGTTACCCCGGTGCTGGTGCCAGGCTTTGTGCGCAATGAATGGAAGTCTGATAACCTTCGGCCTAGTACCCGCTTTGTGCTTACGTTTGGGGTATAGCTGATGACATTGATCTGGAAGGAATGAACGAAGGAAGGTTAATGAATGAAATGTACGGAATGAAAGATAACGAATGATAAGGATGACGTACGATGATGAATGAACGGGAGTCAACGAATGACGATGAAAGATAATAATAAATTATTATCTATGTGTTGTATGAACACGTATGAAAGTAAAGAAAGAATGGTTTTAAACAAAAAAAAGTATTTTGTTTTATAAAACTAGAACTCACTCAGCAACGCTGACTTTTGTGTGTTTCCACTTGGCAGGTAATGTTGCTGAGGATGGCACGGGGCAGCTACTTGGCATTTTTGGATGGCATCTGTTGTTTAAATTATAATGTTTTTGTGATGTAATGCAACGAGTAATATTTTGTAATCTGTCAACGATGTATTATTTTGCAAAAGCAATTATATATATATATGAAATGGTTTGGTTAAAGGAATTCCGCTGCAATATTTTAGTAAAGTTAATGTATGTTTTATGCTTTGAGTGCAATGATTGACCAGCTGTGAGCGTCCCGGGATCGGGGCCTTACAAGTTGGTATCAGAGCCAAAGTTTAAGTGAAACGGGTTAAAATTTTCAAAAGAAACCTAAACTTAAACTGAGAATGGGACAAAGGGAAGGGATGCAGTCCGAGTAGCTACGTGCCATCCGGTATTTTCTTGATGTTAACCGGCATTATGTGCACATGTTATGTGATTTATGTGCTTCTTAGTAGATTTAGATACTGATGTAGTCAGGATAGGAAATGCTTGGGGTGTGAAGAGTAAAATAAGTGGCTAATCACAACTAGCTACTGTAATTAGGGACTTACTATACTTGACATAAACTGAGCCATTACGTTGAATGACCGTGTTAGTATTTGAATCTTATGGAGTGTTAGAGGATGGCCGGTGGTAGATCTTCGAAGGCTTCAAGTGGTGGAGGTCGTGGTGGACGTGGTGCCGGACCACGGGTCACGAGAGGAAGGCCTAGGGCTGAAGAGGTGGCTCATGAAGAGCCCGAGCCCCTCATCTAGAGGGTGGTGATGAAAGTGCTAACTTAAGGGCCTTAGTGAAGGAGGCGGTGGTGGAAGAGGTTCACTAGGTCATGCAGACGATCTTACCGTCTGTGGTGACTGAAGTGATCAAAGCTGTGCGAGAAGGAGAAAGGAAAGAGAGGAATAGGTCCTCGGGAGTAAGGGAGCAACCGGAGACTGAGACGGTTGTCTTAACTGATGAGGAAGAAGAAGAAGAGCCTGTGCCGGAGGCAGCATGAGGCTGTAACTATGGGGCATTTCAAAGATGCAAGCCCCGGACTTTTGACGGGAATGGCACTGCTGCTGCTGCTCACCGGTGGGTGAGAGAGATGGAAGCTGTTTTAGATATCAGCGAGTGTCGGGAAGATCAGAAGGTGAAGTTTGCCACCCACTCATTTGTGGATTCGGCCCTGTGTTGGTGGGACAATATTGTCCAGGCCGAGGGTAGTAGGGGGATTGGCAGGATGAGGTGGAGTCAGTTGAAGAGACTGGTGATCGAGGAGTTCTGTCCTCATAGGGAGATCGACAAGGTTGAGAGGGAGTTCCTGCAGCTGGAGGCGGGAACCATGACGCATCAGCAATACACCACTAAATTCAACGAGATGGCACGGTTGGTGCCAGATCAGGTGACACCTTTGTCACGAAAAATCAAGAGGTATATTCAGGGCTTGCCAGCGGATATCCTCAAGCATATGATCACCGCCCGGCCGAGCACGTTCAGGTCGGTGGTCGATCTGGCGGGAAGGCTGTACGACGAGAGGGGAGTGGTGGTGGCTGAGGTGAGCAAGAAGGGTGGTGGTGGCCGGAACTGGAATGGGAAGAGGTTTGGATGTGGCGGGGCCGCTCCAAACAACAAAGTTGCGAGGGTGGTTGACCGACGTGTGGTCGCACCCGGTGCGGGGTCGAAGAGGTGTGGCAAATGTGGGAAAGAGCACACCGGAGAGTGTAGGTTGAGATCCAATGTCTGTTTCCGGTGTGGGAGGACAGGACACGTGGTGAAGGACTGCAGGGTAAGGAGGTGTTATAACTGTGGCGAGGAGGTCCACATGATCAGGGAATGCAAGCAGCCAAGGGCTAAGAGTTCTAGGGCGAAGAAGACAGCCGGGACTGAAGGGCAGAAAGCTAGCGCCATGGCTTTCACGATGAACAGGGAGGAGGCTAGGACGAACCCCGATGTTGTGACAGGTACGTTTCTAGTAAACTAAACTCTTACTTCTGTGTTATTTGATTCTGGTGCTAGTAGGAGTTTTATTTCTACTGCTTTCTGTGCTAAGTTGCCTATTAGTAGTAGAAGTATTGATGAGCCCTTCGATGTAGAAACTGCCATAGGTAAGTCTACCAGGATTGTTGATCTGATAGAAGGTTGTGATATAGAACTAGAAGGTCATAAGTTTCCTGCTAGACTGTTTGTGATGACCTTAGGCGGGTTTGATGTAGTCCTAGGAATGGATTGGTTGGCGGACTACGAGGCGAGCATTGTGTGTCGCAAGAAGATGATTAATCTGACCGCGCCTGACGGGAGTTTGGTGATGATCTACGGCGATCGAGTTACGACTAACCCGAAGGTGATTTCGATGGTGGTGGCGGGAAAGTGCATGAGGCGTGGATGTAGTGCCTACTTGGCCTATGTGAAGGATGTAGATACGCCAACACCACAACTGTCAGATGTACCGGTTGTGTGTGAGTTCCCAGATGTGTTTCCCAAAGACTTACCAGCTGTGCCACCGGACTGCGAGATCGAGTTCCAGATTGACTTGATACCCGGTGCTCAACCTGTTGCTAAGGCACCGTATCGGTTGGCTCCGACCGAGATGAAGGAGTTGATGGAGCAGCTGCAGGAATTGCTTGATAAGGGGTTCATTAGACCGAGTATCTCTCCATTGGGTGCTCCGGTCTTGTTCGTGAAGAAGAAGGACGGTAGTATGAGGATGAGCATAGACTACTGCGAGCTGAACAAGTTGACGGTGAAGAATCGGTACCCATTGCCGAGGATTGATGATTTGTTTGATCAGCTCCAAGGTGCCAGTTGGTTTTCAAGGATAGATCTTCGATCTGGTTACCATCAGTTGAAAGTGAAGGAACAAGATATTCCTAAAACAGCTTTTCGCACGCGTTATGGACACTACGAGTTTCTCGTTATGTCCTTTGGTTTGACCAACGCGCCAGCTGCTTTTATGGACTTGATGAATCGAGTGTGTCAGCCGATGTTGGATAAACCAGTGATTGTGTTTATTGATGATATCCTGATTTATTCGAAGAGTGAGGCGAAGCATGCCGGACACATTCGAGATTTGTTGGAGACGTTGAGAAAGGAGAAGTTGTATGCCAAGTTCTCCAAGTGCGCGTTCTGGTTGCGCAAAGTTCAGTTCTTGGGTCATGTAGTGAATCCGGAGGGGATTATGGTGGACCCGGCAAAGGTGGAAGCGGTGATGCAATGGAAGTCTCCAAAGACGCCATCCGAGATTCGTAGTTTCTTGGGGTTGGCGGGATATTATAGGAGATTCATTCAAGACTTCTCTAAGATAGCTTCTCCGTTGACTAAGTTGACCCATAAGGATGTGAAGTTTGTATGGGGTCAAGCTCAAGAGAGTGCTTTTGAGGAGTTAAAGGCAAGGTTGACTCAAGCTCCAGTTTTATCATTACCCGAAGGAAGCGAGGACTTAGTGGTCTATTCGGATGCTTCTTACTCGGGGTTGGGTTGCGTGTTGATGCAGCGAGGGAAGGTTATAGCTTATGCATTCCGACAGTTGAAAGTTCATGAGGTGAATTACCCTACTCACTACTTGGAGTTAGCAGCTGTGGTCTTTGCACTAAAGATTTGGAGGCACTAGCTATACGGAATGAAGTGCACAATCTTCACAGACCACAAGAGCTTGAAGTACTTCTTCAAGCAAAAGGACCTGAACATGAGGCAGAGGTGATGGTTGGAGCTCATAAAGGATTATGATTGCGAGATCCATTACCATCCGGGCAAGGCCAACGTAGTAGCGGATGCCCTCAGCCGAAAAGAGAGACCCGAGCCGATTCGGGTGAAGGCTTATCAGTTGATTATGACCTCTGATGTGATGAAGCAGGTCAAGGAGTTTCAAGACGAGGCATTGAAAGAAGATCGTCTTAACTCCGAAAGGATGAGAGGTATGGTTGCGGAATTGGGTGAAAACACTCTTGGTGTTAGAACCCGATTCGGAAGGATGTGGATCCCTTGTTACGGGGATCTACGTGGGAGGATTATGGACGAAGCTCATAAGACTCGATACTCTATTCATCCCGGTACTACAAAGATGTATCAAGATATGAAGAAAGATTATTGGTTGCCGGGTATGAAGCGCGATGTAGTGGAGTATGTGAGTAAGTGTCTTACATGCTTGCAAGTGAAGGCCGATCACCAGAAGCCATACGGGAAGATCCAACCGTTGGATATACCGGAGTGGAAGTGGGAGCATATCACCATGGACTTTATTACGAAGTTACCGCGTACCGTGAAAGGGTATGATGCCATATGGGTGATAGTTGATCGTTTGAAGAAGAGTGCTCACTTCCTACCGATCCGCGAGACATACTCCTCTGAAAGATTAAAGGATCAATTCATCAAAGAGATTGTAACTCGTCATGGGGTGCCGGTGTCTATTGTTTCTGATCGCGACACCCGGTTTACATCTAAATTTTGGAAGAAATTCCATGATGCTATGGGGACGAGGTTACACATTAGCAAGGCTTATCATCCTCAGACCGATGGTCAGTCGGAAAGGACTATTCAGACGCTAGAAGATATGCTTCGGGCATGCGTCATTGAATTTGGGGGAAGTTGGCATGACCACTTACCGTTAGTTGAGTTCTCGTATAATAATAGTTATCATGCCAGTATTGGTATGCCCCCTTATGAGATGCTATACGGTAGGAGGTGTAGAACACCCGTTTGTTGGGGTGATATTGGTCCAAAGTAGTTAGGAAGTATTGAGGTGATTGAGGCTACGACTGATAAGCTCGAAAAGATCAAAGCCTTTATGAAGGCAGCCAAAGATAGGCAGAAGTCGTATGCCGACAAGAGACATAGGCCAATTGAGTTCCAGGTGGGTGATAGAGTTATGTTAAAGGTCTCACCTTGGAAAGGTGTCATTCGGTTCAGGAAGCGGGGCAAGTTAAGCCTGAGATACATAGGGCCTTTCCGAATCATTGCTCAAGTAGGAGAGGTGGCCTATAGGTTGGTGTTACCGAATGAGTTAAGTGGAATTCACCCGAAATTCCATGTATCTCATCTGCGGAAGTGTTTAGCTGATGAGGATATGGTTGTACCACTGGAGGATATTGAAGTTGATGAAAGGCTCAATTAAGTGGAGCAACCAGTGGCAATCATTGACCGCAAGGAGAAAAGGTTAAGGAATAAAGTGGTTCCCCTTGTGCGTGTACAGTGGAAGCATAGGAAGGGATCTGAGTCTACGTGGGAGATTGAAGAAGAGATGAGGCAGCATTACCCATATTTGTTTGAGGAATAACAGGTTTCGGGGATGAAACCTATATAAGGGGGTGGACTTGTAACACCTGGAAAATTTTAAAACACGAGAAAGAAAGTATAAACGTGAAGAAAAAGGAAGAAACACAATTTAACACAAGTTGAGGGGCTAAATGTGTCAAAAGGACAAAAAAATAAAAGTGGGTGCATAAAGTGGGCATGGCAGCCCACACTTCTCTGCATATCTTCTTTTCACCGTTAGAGAGAGAAAGAGCTGAGCTCTGGGGTTTTTGAAGAAGAAGAAGAAGAGGAAAACCGAATACAAGGTAAGAATTCTTGGCTTTATGTTGTTCTTGGCTGGCCTATGCCTCGGTTATATGCTTATGTGTTTGTTTGTGTGTTCGGGTTGTGTGATTTGGTGGGTTTTAGGTGGTTGAACTCATAGTGCAAACGGGTTGAAGGAAGTCATACTCGAAGGCTGGTAAGGTGAGTTCTAGAACCCCCTTTTTACTTGTTTTAACTGATTTTAGGGCTGGAAATGCATGTATGTACGTTTTTACGAAAATGGGTGTTGTACCCGTATGTATGTGTATGCGTGAATGTGGGTGGGTTATGATTTGGGTGATTTATGATGTTATGATGATGCCATGTTCATGTTATGATGCTTAGAATGCTAGAACTAAGCTTAGAACATGATGAATTGATGATTTGGGACTGATTATGATGTTATTCATATATTGGTTGCCCAGCGCCTGGATTTGGCCCATGCGCCCAATGGTTGAATTTGCTTAAGTGTTGTCCCATGCGCCCAAACCCATGCTCCCGAATAACGCCTAGAATAGGCTGAATTTGACTAAGTGTTCCATGCGCCCAAAACTGCCCATGCGCCTAGGCACTCATGCGCCTGCATAGTGCCCATGCGCCTAGAAATTTGCCCAGGAGCCTAAGTGTTGGGTCATGCCCAAATAGTGCCCATGCGCCTGAAAGTTCCCCACCCGCCTAAGTGTTCCCATGCGCCCAGAAGGCCATGCGCCTGCATAGTGCTCATGCGCCTATGCCTTAGAATATTTTCTGAAATTTTGGGGAAAATGTAAAGTGTAGGCTTTGACTTGGGATGTTCCCTAGGGTAATGTAAGTTGACATTATGATGTCATACGTGATGTGAAGATGATGCTATGTATGGTATGGTTATGTTTATGTTATGTTCCTTATTATGTATGTTTATTTTCGTGGCTTTACGTGGTATGATTATGAAAGGTAAATGGAATGTATTATGTAACGTAAAGAAGAAGATAATGAAAAAGGGAACGTAAGGAATGAGAGAATGCATGCATTAACGAAGTAATGAATGAATGAATGGAAAAGTCTTGCAAGCAAAGGTTGAGGTGAGTGACCGTGTTGTCACAAAAGATTTGTATGCCAAAGGTTGAGGTGAGTGACCGTGTTGTCACAAAAGACTTGTATGCCAAAGGTTGAGGTGAGTGACCGTGTTGTCACAAAAGACTTGTATGCCAAAGGTTGAGGTGAGTGACTGTGTTGTCACAAAAGACTTGTATGCCAAAGGTTGAGGTGAGTGACTGTGTTGTCACAAAAGACTTGTATGCCAAAGGTTGAGGTGAGTGACTGTGTTGTCATAAAAGACTTGTATGCCAAAGGTTGAGGTGAGTGACTGTGTGGTCACAAAAGACTTGTATGCCAAAGGTTGAGGTGAGTGACGGTGTTGTCACAAAAGACTTGTAAGGGATTCAATCCATGAGATTGACCCGGATCTTTGTCGCTTACCCCGGTGCTGGTGCCAGGCTTTGTGCGCAATGAATGGAAGTCTGATAACCTTCGGCCCAGTACCCGCTTTGTGCTTACGTTTGGGGTATAGCTGATGAGATTGATCCGGAAGGAATGAACGAAGGAAGGTTAATGAATGAAATGTACGAAATGAAAGATAACGAATGATAAGGATGACGTACGATGATGAATGAACGGGAGTCAACGAATGACGATGAAAGATAATAATAAATTATTTTCTATGTGTTGTATGATCGCGTATGAAAGTAAAGAAAGAATGGTTTTAAACGAAAGAAAAGTATTTTGTTTTATAAAACTAGAACTCACTCAGCAACGCTGACTTTTGTGTGTTTCCAGTTGGCAGGTAATGTTGCTGAGGATGGCACGGGGCAGCTACTTGGCATTTTTGGATGGCATCCGTTGTTTAAATTATAATATTTTTGTGATGTAATGCAACGAATAATATTTTGTAATCTGTCAACGATGTATTATTTTGCAAAAGCAATTATATATATATATGAAATGGTTTGTTTAAAGGAATTCCGCTGCAATATTTTAGTAAAGTTAACGTATGTTTTATGCTTTGAGTGCAATGATTGACCAGCTGTGAGCATCCCGGGATCGGGGCCTTATAGCATTTGTTCTATGAAATAAGATGAACATCCGCATTGGGTATAATACATCCGCATTAGTTAAGTTGATCAGCAGCATTGGTTTTGTTTCACATCCGTATTTCAACACAACTTTATCCGTATTTGTTAAGTCAACACCCGTATTTGTTAGTTCAACAACCGCATTTGTTGATTCAACAGCCGCATTTGTTTACATCTTCACATCCGCATTTGTTTCTTGTAACATCCGCATTAATTCTATAACATCCGCATTGGATGAATCAACATCCGCATTGGTTGTCTTAATGCTGCATAACATCCGCATTTCTATTGTCACATCCGCATTGGTTTCCTTTGTGACAAATGCGGATGGCTTTAGTATGAAATACGGATGCATGAGAGAAATGCGGATGGCTTGTGTTTCATCTGCATTTGTCTTTCCTGTTTATCATCGATCCCTTGTTCGAAGTCTGAAACAGTTCATCATCGACCCGAGATGTTCGGTTCTGAATTCTTCTCTGCTCGAATAGATGTTCTTTGTTGATTTTGCTTTGGATCTGTTACAGTTGCTATGAAATTGAAGTGATAATGTGAGGAATGATTTATCAACTTCAAATCGAAGCAAGCAAGAATAGATTTGCTAATTTTGTTTGTGTTTTGTTGATGAATAGATGAGTTTTGATGAACAGATGCTTGTTCTTCAATTTTCTGATGTTATTGTTTGTTGTAAACACCTTTTAAAAATGAAAACAAATCTAAAACATACATGAACCCAGCAACCAACAGCTCTGATACCATTTTGCTGTATCAAAAATTTCAGATTCGTTAAGCTTGGATCTTAGGATTCATGTATTTTTCAGATCTGAGAATTCAAAATTAATGATGGGTGGAAGTGTGTGAATCGAAAGAACAAGGATGCCTGTGTAATGTATAATGTTTATGATTTCATTGATATTGAATAACAAATACAATTGAAAAAAACATATACAAAGATGGATGAAAATCAAACCCACCCAAAGGAGAGAATTTCTCCTTGGGTGGTGATTTACACCATGAAAAACACACACTTTACAAAATGACCACACTCACACACTTTGCAATAACACCCTTTACAAAGTAGCACTAGTGGTTCTATTTATAGTGTTATTACATCATGACCTAATTTTGACTTTTCTTGTGGTCTTGATGTTGACTTTATCTTGTTGACTTTGTCTTGTGTTTGTTTGTTTGTTTATCAACTTGGTTCTGAACTTGTATAATGAGATTCAGTTGGCTTTGATTGTGGTTGGAAAGCTTTAGTTTATCTATTATTGAACCAACACAACTGATGACTAAAAGTCATACACAGTGATTGATCACTGTTTCCAAAACGGATGCACAATGATTCATGCGTTGTCGAACCTTGTTTGTTTGTTTGTGTATACATAGCGGATGAGCCTTTGTTCATGCGCTGTGTAGACTTGATTGTTTGTTTTGTAATACACAGCGGATGAGTATTCGTTCATGCACTGTGGAATGTTACTATATTCACAGCGGATGTTTTAGAAAATCAACCGCTATAAACACTTGGTGTATTTTGCATGTTAATGGTTTACTATGGCTACATTGGATGTATGTTTGTGTGTCCGTTATGACAACAGTTGTCAAAAATTTTAAATTTTGTTTGTTTTGAAATGATTTCTTCCAAGAACAATTAATTCTTCCGAGAACAAATAATTTTTCAAACTTTGAAAATTATTTTGAAATATTTCAAAATTTAAATGTTTGTTAAAATTTTAAAAATTTAACATGATCAATATATGAATGTTAAAGAGTCACTCACAAACAATATTGTGTAATATTATGCATATGTATATGTGTCAAACTGCTATGTTTGGGTGCAGACTTGACTTGGCTTTATTTAAAAATCAAAATTTAAAATTTTCAATTTTAAAATTTTATGATTATGCACATATTATGTTGCCTTTAATATTTCATGTTCATTTACTCCCACTAAATTTTTTGCATGTTTATAAAAAGCTTTATAAAATGACAAAAATTTGAATGTGTTTGAATGGAAATTATCAAAGTCCAATCTGATTGCTTTCATGATAAAATTTTAGAAAGATAGCACTTTATCTAACTAATAAATGAATGATTTTTATGTTTGGACATGAATCATTGGCACATGACATGAGATCATACTAGTCTTAAATTCTCACTGAGTTATTTGGATGATTATGAGAATAGACATAGACTAATACAATGTGATTGCAGATATTGTGATCCATTTAAACTAATGCATGGTATTAATGATTGATTTAAACAGTGAGTGATTTTCATGTTTTGAGTGTATTAACATGAATTATATGTACCCCACATCTGATTGTATATTAAGATCAATCCTCCTCAAGATATGCTAGAAATCACTTTCAATACTTATGACTTAGCTACTTAAGAGTGTAAATGCTCAATTTGATCCATGTTGTTTGATCCACATTTGGATTTTTTTTCACTTCACTTTGGAAGGTGATCCTTTTTGGGATTCGTTTTATTGTTCATCCTTAATGGATGTGTTCCTTATTGGGAATTTTTTCGGATCATGATGTAGGTCATTCAGGTCTATGCTCAGCACAAAAAAGAATGCCTTAGTGTACTCCAGGTCTATGATAATCATAACAGAGAAGACACTTGTATGATTGAGCAATTTATAAACTGTTTCACTTGGTGTATTGTAGTTACTTTACAAGCAGCCTATATTGGATAGACCAACACTTACCATAAACCAAGATGTGTGTTGCTGACCACACAATCATGAGAATTTAGTTCTTCACTATTATATATGATGTTAGGTGTCTCATGCTGAGCCTATGCACATATCAAATAAAGTATTGTCAGTCTTTATTAGTGGAAAATGACTCAAGTGAAGAAATAATCTAGTGTACTATCATTTCTCATTAATGGTCATGTGTGATTCAAGTTGTTTGTTAATTAGAAAACATGAATGTTTGTTTGATATCTTGATTTTGAAAGATGCTTGTTTTAAGTTAAACTTCGACTTTGACAAAATCAAGCTTGTTTGATACTAATGTTTTGAAAACATTACTTGTTTGGTTCATAGTTGATCATACCAAGTGACTGAACTAGAAATTCAAATCTTGTTGAATCAAATGGTTTGGTAAATAGGTCAGCCAATTAATTGTCTGTATGAACTTTGATTAACTTTATCAGACCCTTTTCTCAAAAAGTGATATATGATATCTCTTTGTTTTGCTTTTGATTGTTGAACTGGATTGTCAGTGATGAACATGGCAGCAGAATTGTCAATTTGTATTGGTGTTTTAAGAAAATTAAAGCCATAATCAAGCATTTGGTTTTAAATCCAAAGCACTTGAGAACAGCATGCAGAAGCAGCTATGTATTCAGCTTCAACTGTTGACACAGAGACATTTGTTTGTTTCTTGCATTGCCAGGTGATCAATCTTGATCCAAGAAACTGACAACCTCCAGTAGTGGATTTTTTGTTGCTATTGCATCCACCATAGTCACTATCTGTGTATGCATATAAAGAAAAATCTCCATCTTTTGGATACCATAGGAAAAGTGTGGTTTGCCTTTTAAGTATCTGAAGATTTCTTTACAACATTTATGTGTGATTCTTTGGATTTGCTTGGTATCTGACACACATGCAAACTGCATACATGATGTCTAGTCTGCTTGCTGTTAGATACATCAAAGAGCCTATCATTGATCTGTAAAGCTTCTGATCAACTAATGTTCCTTCTGGATCGGAGCCAAATTTTAATCCAGTTGCAAATGGTGTTTTGCTAGATGTGCAATCAGACATGTTGTATTTCTTTAATATCTGATTCACATACTTGCTCTGATTGATAAAAATTCCTTCAGCAGATTGTTGAACTTGAAAACCAAGAAAGAAGGTAAGTTCTCCTATTGAGCTAATTTGGAATTTTGATTGCATAAGAGTTTCAAACTCTTTGTAAAGTTGGATGCTTGTGGAGCCAAAAATTATGTCATCCACATAGACTTGAACCACTAACAAGTCTTGTGAACAATGTCTGATCTATTTTCCTTCAGGTGTACCCATTCTGTAGGAGAAACTTAGATAAAGTTGCATACCACTTTCTAGATGCTTGATGAAGACCGTACAGAGCTTATCTAACTTGTAGACTCTGTGAGGGAATTCTGGGTGTTCAAACCCTGGTGGTTGAGCAACATATACTTCTTCATCTATCTTTCCATAGAGGAATGCACACTTGACATCCATTTGGAAGACAGTGAAGTTTTTGGATGAGGCATATGAAAGGAACACTCGGATGGCTTCTAGTCTAGCTACTGGAGCAAAGACATTGTCATAATCAATGCCTTCCTCTTGAGTATATCTTTGGGCTATGAGCCTTGCTTTGTTTCTGATGACAATCCCTCTATCATCAGCTTTATTTCTAAACAGCCATCTTGTGCCAATGGCATATTGATCTTCAGGTAGGTCAACCAACTTCCATACCTCTTGCTTTCTGAATTGTTGTAATTCCTCTTGCATTACTTCTATCTAACTGTTGTCTTTGAGTTCTTCTATGATGTTTTTGCTGTGTCAGATTGACTTCATGTCAATCTAGAATTGAGGTCACCTATGATGTTTTCTAATGGATGATCTTTTTGAACTCTGGTTGTTGCAATCTGATCAACAAGGATGGTTGAATCAAGATTGTTGATTGTTTGGTTGGGTGTTGATGGATGAGCAAGGGTATTTGTAGTTGATTGATTATTTGGAGTTGTAGGTTAGGTGAATGATTATGGTGAATCATGAAAGAAATTTGGAGTTTCATCTTCATGATTTGTATGAGGTAATGAATGATAATCATCATCTTCTTCAATTATGGCTGGCTGATGTGACTTTGTTTGGTTATTTTTTTATGGTGGGGTGGTCATAGGAGTTGATGAAGATAATGTGTTTGATGATGTTCCTTTTGATGTGTTTGTTTGTTCTGGAGGAGTTGAAGCTATGGTACTAGAAGGAGTGATGTTTGTTCTCCTTAGAGGATCAACAGTTAAAGGAACATCAATGGTTGTTGGTAGAACCATTGGATACTCATTGTTATCCTTGGTACCTGTAACATCAATGTAAGATGTATCAAATGATTTTGTTAATGAGTCAATATCAAACAACCAGTCTGATCCAATGACTTTCTTAGTGAAAGAATGTTCATTAAAAACAACATCCGTTGTTTCTTCCACTATGTTTAGTCTTGGATTGTATACTCGATAAGCTTTTGAGCTTCCAGAGTATCCAACAAAAAATCCATCATCTGCTTTTGAGGCAAACTTAGATAATTGTTCTTTAGTGTTTAATATTGAAACAGAACCTCCAAACACTTTAATAATTCCAATGAAAGGTTTTCTTTTAAACATTAATTCATATAGAATTTTAGAATGTTCTTTGATTATTATAGTTCTGTTTTGAATGTAACAAGCTGTGTTGATGGCTTCAGCCCAAAAGGATATGGGTAATAGAGAGTTAGCTAGCATAGTTCTAGCAGCTTCTATTAATGTTCTGTTCCTCCTTTCAGCAACTCCATTTTGCTAAGGAGTCCTTGCTACACTGAATTGATGACTAATTCATTTCTCTGCACAAAAAGAAGAAATAGAGTCATTTTTAATTCGGTACCATTATCACTTCTTAAAGATTTAACTTTAAGATCCAATTGATTCTTAATTTTAGTGATAAAATTTTTGATGATTTTTGATGTTTTTGACTTGTGTAGTAGAAAGAAAACCCATCTGAATCTTGAGTAATTATCTACTATCACAAGACAGTATTGCTTCTTTCCTATTCTTAGGATGTTTGTTGGGCCAAAAAGGTCCATATGAAGCAATTTGAGTGGTGTGTTGTTAGAGTTTACCAATTTTGACTTATGGGATACTCTGTGTTGTTTGCCTTTCAGACATGCAGTGTAGTGGTCTGTACAGAAGAATTCTTTTTGTGGTAAACCTATTACTAAGTCACCTTTTACAAGTTGATTCATTCTGTTATAATTTGAGTGTCCCAACTGTCTGTGCCATAATTGGTAAACATCTTCTGATGCTTTTGATAGTAAACATGTTTCAGGGGTTGATGCTGAAGTAGTGTTAATATCAACAATGTATGTGTTGTTATCACGGGGTGTTTTCAAAAGGATACAATCTTCAGGTATTTGAAAACTCGGCTTGAGGAAGTAACAGTTGTTGGAGTCAAATAAGGTGGCATATCCTTTATCACATATTTAGGATATGCTGAGAAGATTGAACTGGAGGTTGGAGCAGTAGTTGACATTTTCAAAGCTAATCAACCCATTTGATACTTTTCCTTCACCAGTTATCTTTCCACCTGTCTTACCTCCTCCAAAGGCTACATTTCCTCCATGTTTGCTTTTAAAATCCTGAAGGAGGGAACAATTTCTAGTCATGTGTCAGGAACATCCACTGTCAACATACCAGATGTTATCAGGCCTTCTTTGATGTCCCTGTAAAAGCAAAGAAATCAGTTAGATGGTGCAACCCAAGCCAAGATGGTCTTGAGTTTTTCGTCTTTTCCCATAATGCATATTTCTTCTATTGTGGCATTGTCTGATGGCTTAGGAATTCTAGTCACACTAGTTTTCCTTTGAATGGTTTTAGCTCTATCAGGAGAAGTGCTTTGAGCTCTTTTCCTTTGAGTGCTAATGTTTGATTGTTTTCTATTCTGAGACTTATGTCTCTTGTTTGATTGTTTGAAATTATCATAAAAGGTTTTATCATTATTTAAAACAACTTTTTGATAAGGAGTTTATCGTGGTACTCCTCCTTTGTTCTTGTTAGGAACAATTGTCTATTTCTCAATTTATTTCTCAACTTGAGGCTGTTTGTTTTGCTTCTTGTTTTTCTTATTGAAAAAGTAGTTAGAAGTGCTTTGATTGTTTGTTAATAACCTTTGATTTTAAATTTGATTTTAAAGGTACATCAAAAGTTACTATTGTTTGTTTTGGCTAAATGGGAGCTTTGCCTTTTCCTTTGTTTGTTTGTTTAGGAGAGGCAGTGGAAGATCTAGTTTTTCTTCCACCAGAGCAAATGTCAAAACCTTATGTCTGCTTTTTTTGTTTGGTTGGTGTATCAACCACACTTGAAACTTTTGTAGTTTTAGTAATTGGTTGATCTGACTCATTATCCAATAGATCAACATCATCTTCATCAGTTGTTTGTTCATCAAACTCATTATTTTCACCTTGATAAAAATCAGTTGATTTTATTTATGAAGGTGTTTGACTCTTAAAAAATTTTATCAAAGGTGTTTTTGATATTAATGATGATTTTAATGATGATGATGATGATTGTTTTTTAAGTCATCAGTCCTGTCATGTGGGTCAAGAGACTCACCCTGTTTGTTTGTCATGGAATCAGGAAATGGAATATAATTGCCATTATAAGGGTGGTTTGACCTTATTATATCCTAAACTTGAAGGGTCTTTAGATGCCCTTTGTTGAGCAAGAATTTCTTCAAGCTTCTTGTTGCTCACCTGAAATTTCTAAAGCTTCACTTCAGTTTCAGCCTGTAGTGTTTTTGACTGAGTCAATGATTCAAAAAGTTGCTCTACTTGAGCTGCAAGTCTTAATTTTTTAGACATCAATTTGTCTAAATCATTTTGTAATGAAAGAATTTTAGTCCCATATTGTTTTTGTTCTGATTTTAAACTTTCATTTAAAATGTTTGTTTCAATTACTTTTTTGGAAAGTTTGTCTACATGTTCTCTGTATCTATTGACTTCATCAATGCATGCTTATGTACAGAGGTTTTCCCTTACCTCTTTTGGGATTTCTAAAATCTTATCTTCTATGTTTGCCATGAGGGCATGATTAGGAGATTGGATCTCAGCCTCGTACATACTCCAATCACACTCACCATCTTGTTTGATAATCATTGCAGATGATTTTGAGTGCTAATTAGGGCTATACTGTGTGATATGAGGTGGGGTTGGTGCAGCAGGAATATTGATAGGAGGTGGGATTTGTCTGTTTGAGTGGTAGCTGCTTGATGCTTGTGTTTGGTTATTGAATCTGTCAACTCTTGGTTGTTGGCATTATTTTGAGAAATTTCCATACAGTTGGCAGTTATAGCATCTCACCTTTGTCTTATCCAAACCAATTTTGGTTTTCTTGTCCATGCTCAACCCTCTATTTCTTTGAAGAAATCTTTTTGATCTATAGGCAATCATTGCCATACACCACTGAAGATCTATTTCTTCAACCATGTCTGGTGGCAATTCATCCAAGTCTTGCTGGATGATTTGTGATGGTGTTAGATTTGCTCCCAAGTATGCTTCAAAACTTGTGGAGAAGGCTACATAGGCTACCTTCTGCTCTTCACTTTGCAATATGATTATTAATCCATCCATTGATTTCTCAAACTTATTGCAGGACCGGTTAAAGAGTGGTCAATACAATCAGTCTCATAATAAGGAGAGTTTTAGAACATTTAACAGCTCAAATGGGGAACCGGGTTTATGTAAATGATACTAAGAACACAAGTAACTGAGACAGAACTAAGAACAAGAACAGACTAATATGGTTTTCAAGGATGCTGTATATTGCTCTCAAGTTGTATTACAAGTGTTACAATGCATAAAAAGAAATACAAGGACCTGAGATACTTTATACTACATCCTATAGCCATCAATACTATGAAAGCCAGCTGGAAACACTAATCTAGACAACAAGATCAATGTAGTGTCAAAAGGCAGATTGCCTTTTGACTAGTGACTATGACATGTCATAGCTCACATCCTTTTATATTATAAAAAGGATAACAGGTACAAAGTAGGAAGTTACAGACCCAAGACCATAATATACATTTTACAAAAGCATGGACCTTTTCACCAACTTGTATAAGTTGGTGAGTCTTCAGAGTTGCAGCGGAAAATAAGTCAGCTTTATGAAAAAGTAGATCAGAGAAAGCATGTCCTCTCTATCTTCAAAAGAAATCAGTCTTCACAACATTGGCTTCGGAAGATTTTATCTTTGGAGCTTTGGAAGACATCATCTTTGGCTTTGGAAGATTTGGACTTTGGCTTCAGAAGATTTTACACTTAGAATAATTTCTATGGAGAGTGTAAAACTTCCGAAGTAACTTCTACCTTGTACATCCATGCATGCATGCAGGAAGCTCCTTGGGTGTTTTGGCTTCTTTGGTTGCATCAGCCTTCTAATATAACCTTACAAACTCCCCCTAGGCTGATGCTACCAAAAGAGATAAGTTATTTACATGTTGACAGTCCTAATTAGGATCAAGACCATACCTTTCTTCATCATCTGGTCAGGATCTCTCAGACTCTCGTAATATCTTCTCATGTCATGGAGATCATGTAGAGGAAGATCAAGCATGTCTTGCTAGAAATAGATATCTTGACCTCCTTGATCTCTGATGACATATCACCTAACTAGATTAGCAGCAAAAGTCTAGGGCAAGATGGGTCTTCCAGTTGCAAGAGGCTCCTCTTTGAGTTGGAGTTGGTTGAGCAGCCTCTTCTTGCACTACCTCAGGATGCTCTGACTCATCCTGAGGTGTAGATGTGGATGCCTTGGTCTTTTTTTTGGAAACACTCTTCATGGCCATCCTTTTCCTCTTCTCTGAAGTCTTTAACTGAGAGGACTAGTCTTTAGCACCAGGTTGTTCTACTGTATCTCTCTCAGTTGGGTTCTTTTCTCTTACAAGTTCAGAAGGAGAGTGAAGAGGACCCTGTCAGAAGATGAAGTGGTGTTGTCTCAGGGGGTTCAACCCTGACAACCTCAGGTTGAGCTGGACTTGGTGGAGAATGCAAGTCAACAAGCTCTCCCTTTTTAATCTTCTGCTTAATCACTCTAATGTGCTCATCCATAGTGGATAGAAACATTAGACCAAGCCTCCTTCTGGAGAATCCATACAGCTTCAAGAAGCTCATCATCCTTTGTCTGTCAGCAGACTTCTTTTGACTCTTTTTGATGATGGATCTTGACTTTGTTGAACTGGGGAGAGGGTAGGAGCATGCTTGTAGAGCCTTTTCTGTCTCCTTTCTTCCTTGTTCTTGAGGAGCAATGCTGCATCCTCTGCCTCCTTCCTCTCCTTGGACAATTCCTTGTCAGCTAGTTCATTCAGTTCATCTAAGGGGAGAGAGAGTAGTTCATCTACATTGTAGTTTCTGGTCTCCAAGTAGTTTATCCTGGCTGCCCTCAACTCATCATCCTGAGTATTTGGCCTGGGGACCGCCCTGATGGCAGCTTCCATGAAGCCTGGAGACTCTCTTGAACTTTCTCCCCTTAGCTTCCTATTCCTCTCTCTTTCCTCCCCCTTATTCTCCTCAGAAGTTAGTTTTCTTTTCCCTTTGTCACTCACAAGCCTAGAGAGAGCTTTGGCATTCATTGCTTGATTCAGTAGTTAAGGTCTGGCCAGAGAGAGGTTATGAAGCACCTTCACCAGCTGGTGCCTCACTGAGGGTAATGGGTGCTGAAGAAGTTCCTGTGTCAAGGTTCACAGGTTTAACTTCTGGGCCTTCACTCAAGGCTTCCCCTTTGAAGCTAATCTTAGGGTCCACCTCAACATCCAGTTGACCAAAATCCTTACATGCTAGCCTCTGTCTGTATAGTCTTGACCACAGCTTGTATTCTTCAAACACCCTTTCTTGAATCCTATCTGCTAATCTTGCAGCTTGTCTATTTTGACTTGGATTGACAAGTGGAAGATCAATCAGATGGATGCTCTCATAGAAGCTCAGGTTGAAAAAGTTGAAAATTTCTTATTGACCCTGATATCTAAAGAAGGCTAGAGCTCTTCTATCGGTGTCATACCTCTATCCCATGATTGGATTCTTAGAGTGATGAGATGGGGTAGGCATAGCTCTGGGAATACCTTCCTCAAACAAACTTTGTATGAGTGAGTCCACATCCATGTAGACTTGGGAAAGTAAGTCCACATCCATATAGACTTTGAGGAGGTTGCTAAGTATGGACCACTGTAAGGAGGTTGCTGAGTATGGACCATTGTTGAGTATGGACCATTGCAAGTGAGGGTCTTGCATAAGTGAGCTTGGAGTTGAGTCTGTCACATCCATAGGTTCTTGTGGACCTGGTTGAGTTCTCCTGAGTGGTCTCTCAGCTAACTTTCCCTTGAGATCGGCGATCTCAAGTTGTTGGTCATTGACCCTCTTTTGTAAGACAGTCACCTGAGATTCTAGGTGACTTATCTTTGAGACTAAATAGGTGCATATTTTTGTTAGTTTTTGCACCTTTAGTTTCAGACTCCCCTCATCTTTATCGGAAGAATCATGGGGGGATGAGAGAATAGGACCAAGGTCTTCTTCCTCATCACCAGCACTATGTTCTTGGCTGCTGGATTTCCCTTGCATCATGACAACTTCAAGAGAAGTATCAAAAGGCTAGGTTGCCATGGTTGAGGTCTGAATGATGTAATCATTTGCTGAAGTGAGAGCCTCTACCATATGGATCTCCTGAACAATTTCAGGGAGATCCACCTCAGTAGTAGGTGAATGATATAGGCTAGACATGGGAGAAACAAGAGTACTCAGCTCTCCTTGAGCAGGGGTGCAGAAGAGAGACTCATGATACTCATTGAAGCCCATGTCTTCATCATCATAGAATTCTAGGTTTGGGATTGGTTGGTTTAGATCAAGAGGCTAAGATGGTAACTTTCCCTTGAAGGTTGTTCACTAGAGTTTTAAGACTCTGAATGAAGGCTTAAGGCTGTGGGGGTTATGACTCATCAGGCTGAGCATGAGGAACGTCAGCACTGATCATTGGTGAGATGGGAGTGGTTTGCTCCTCAGGAGAAGTGGGAGATCCAGTGTCCACTTCCTCCTGTATGCGTGATGATATATGGGCTTACACAAACTGAGTAGCATGTGTAGGGGTTCGTTTGGGTTTGCTTTGGTAGGTTATGGTTATTTTTGGCTGTATTAGTGGTTGGGAAGTAGAAGGTGTGGGTTCAACACTAGCTGGTGCTGCTAGGTTGTCACCTTGAGTAATGAGCTCTAACATTTTTGGAACAAGGGTTGTTTCTACCCTTGAGAAGCTAGCAGTTGGCTTCCTCATAGTCTTGAAGATGCCGGGCTGTATCTGTCCCATTTGGAAAACCCAAGCCTTGGTCTTGGGCTTATCAATGTGATTTGAAGACAATGTAACAGTAACTGATCCAATGTTCAAGCTTTGAGGATCATTAGCTGTTGTTGATGAAGAACTTTCAGTCACTTGGTCTTTCTTCATCTTCCACACTATTTTGAAAGATTGGACTTGACCTTCAACACCTCAAAAGTTTTGACAAACTTTGGAAGTTTTGGAGACGGGACCTTCAGAAGATCTTGCTTTCACTGCAGCAGGCTTCAATACTTCGGGAGAATTCCTTTCTTCCGAGACCAAATTTCTTCCGAAGGCAAGTTTTCACTTGTCTTTTTTTTCACCTTGGAGCTTCTGAAAGGAAAGGATTTTCCTTCCGAAGCTACTTCTTCTCAGAAGTTTTTTCTCTTTGATAATGTGAATAATACTTTTAGGATTGTAGATGCAATCCTTAGCAAGACGAGAAGTACTACCACACATGATGCAATCCATTTGCTTCCTTCTGAGAGTCTTCTTTTGAGAGAAAGACTGAACTTAATCACTTTCCACCTCCATCTTCATCTTCACAGATGATGCAGCAAGCTTCTTAGGGTGAGGCTTGCTCTTGGAACTGGATGGTTCAGGCTATGTAGCAGTGATACACAGCTGATTAGCCTTCTTCTCTTCACTGGGATGAGTTGGACATGAACTAGAACTCCTGGTACTAGAGTTCATAGTTGAGTCTTTAGCCTTCACCACTTCAAATCCTATAGAGATGAACACTTGTGTCTGCTTAGATTTGAAAGTGGCCTTGATCTCTTGAGACTTCTTTGATTTTCTCTTTACTTTTCTGATCAAGTTCTTCCTCTTAGACTTGGTCATCCCATATTCTTTTCTCTCCTCAGGAGAATAGTGACCCTTTTTAGGATGATCTTCTTCACTCTTCTCATAATCATCCTTCACTATCTCCTTTTCATCCTCTTCATCAATGGGGTCTATGAGGAGGAAGCTCATCTTCACAAGTTCCACACCTTGGAGGTCTTACAGACAATAGAGTGTGTGGAGGACTTATCTCAGTGGATCCCAATCCCTGCTAATTCTGATAACAAACTTTTACATGCAAGGATGAGGATATCATGTTCTTAAAGGTCTCTTCTTCAAGAACACTTCTGCCCTGGCTTTGCTGATCACAAGTTCAGCCTAGCATTCAGTTAACTTAGTGATGAAATCTTTTCTGAGTCCTGTAGTTGGTATGTTCATGCTTAAGAGTTGAAATGGCTTTCCTGAAATCTTTCGAAACTTAATTGCTTTCGGAAGAAAATTGTCCTTCAAATACATGTAAGTACTTAGAAGCATATTTAAGCTTCGGAAGATAACTTAGAATTTCTTCCAAAGGTAAATTTCTTATAAGTAGTTATTTGACTTGAAGACATAATTTTCTTCCGAAGACAACTTGAAATTTGCTTTCAAAAGAAAATTGTCTTTCAAATACATGTAAGTACTTAGAAGCATATTTAAGCTTCGGAAGATATCTCAGAATTTCTTCCGAAGGTAAATTTCTTATAAGTAGTTATTTGATTTGAAGACATAATTTTCTTCCGAAGACAACTTAAAGTCTACTATTTTAAGTTCGTAATCATTTTTCAGCTCTTTTGAAATCAACTTTTAAAATTTTTAAGGACTCAAGATCAGTTCTCATCTCTAAGTTATAGAACCTATATCAGTTAACTTTAGCAATACATTCAGGTGTACAAAGGTGTTCCAATACCTTGGCTTCTTCATGATCTACCATCAGTGCTTGGTTTGGAGATGTATCCTCAACCTGAAAGCTCCAGTCAAAGCCTCCTTCTTCAACAGCAACTGCAGCTTGCTGCTTGGACTTCTCATTCTGGGAAGCTCCATCGGTGTAGTTTGGTCTGGTTTGTGCTTGGCCACCATTTTTCTTTGGTGCCTTGCACTCTCTAGCAAAGTTTCCTATTTGGTTACAGTTGTAACACTTCACTTTGCTCTTGTCTTGCCTAAACTTTCTACTAGTTGTATTGCTAGGAAACTTCCTCCCTATCCTCTTGCAAAACTTCATGGCTCTATGAGTGAGAAGAGCTATTTGCTGGACTATTTCCATGTACTCCAGATCATCTGGATGGATACAGTCTAGGTCTTCAAGGGTAAAGAGAAAGTTTTCTGTGCTTTCATCAGTAGACACAAAGGCTTGTGAAGAGCTTGTCTCTTGGAATGGGCTTCCTTGGATATAGCTCTCTCTTGGTGTCTCTGGGAAGGTGATGAAAGGACCCTTTTATGAGTTGTCAGGGTAACAGATGAGATGATGTTGTGGTTCTCTGCAATCCCTTTCAACCACATGAAGGGCAAAACTCTGTTGATTTTTGGAGTTACCAGATGGATTTTACATGTTCATCTCCACCTGGTAGCCAATGAGGATACCATAAAACTCAGTGAGAGTAAGGTTCTTGAGGTTCTCAGTCCTCTTAATGACCACACAATAGTGTGTCCATTGTCTGGTAAGAGAGGACATGAACTTTCTCATAATGTCCTTGTCCTCAAGAGTTACTCCAACATCCATTAGAGTATCCATAATCTCAACATACCTGAAGTATTGTTGAGTCATGGTTTCACCTGTTTTGAAGGTAAAGTTCTCAAACTGCTGCTTCAAGAGGTCCTTCTTGTTTTCGTATGCTTCATTTGACCCCTTATACATCAGCTTCAATGCATCCCATAGTTGGTTGGCAGTCTTGTACTTCTTAAAGCCTTTATAGATAGAGTTTGGAAGAGCAGTTTGGAGGGCGGTCATGGCCTTCTGATCTATGTCAATCTTCTTCCAGTCTTCATCAGAATAATCAGCCACTTCCTTTTTTATCAAACCACCACCAGCAGTAGCTAAAGAGGTGGATGGTACATGAGGTCCATGGATAACAGATCCCCACATCCTGAAGTCTTGAGACTTGATGAAGCCTTTCGGATTCCATATCAGCCTTTGTGATAGCTGTCATTTGAGATGTTAAGTGTTTTATGAAATTGAAAGGATTTAAGATGGTGAGATCTTACAATCAAGAGCCTAAAAAGCTCTGATACCAATTGCAGGACCGGTTAAAGGGTGGTCAATATAAACAGTCTCACAATGAGGAGAGTTTTAGAACACTTAAAAGATCAAATGGGGAACCAGGTTTGTGTAAATGATACTATAAACACAAGTAACTGAGACAGAACTAAGAACAAGAATAGACTAATATGGTTTTCAAGGATGTTATATATTGCTCTCAAGTTCTATTACAAGTGTTACAAAGCATAAAAAGAAATACAAGGACTTGAGATACCTTATACTACATCCTACAGCCATCAATACTATAAAACCCAGCTGGAAACACTAATCTAGAAAACAAGATCAATGTAGAGTCAAAAGGCAGATTGTCTTTTTACTAATGACTATGACATGCCATAGCTCACATCCTTTTATATTATAAAAAGGATAACAGGTACAAAGTAGGAAGTTACAGACCCAAGACCATAATTTACAGTTTACAAAAGCATGGACCTTTTCACCAACTTGTATAAGTGGGTGAGTCTTCAGAGTTGCTGCGGAAAGTAAGTCAGCTCTATGAAAAAGTAGATCAGAGAAAGCATGTCCCCTCTGTCTTCTAAAGATATCAGTCTTCACAACATTGGCTTTGGAAGATTTTATCTTTGAAGCTTCGGAAGACTTCATCTTTGGCTTCGGAAGATTTGGACTTTGGCTTCAGAAGATTTTACACTTAGAATAATTTTTGTGGAGAGTGTAAAACTTCCGAAGTAACTTCTACCTTGTACATCAGTGCATGAATGCAGGAAGGTCCTTGGTTGTTTTGGCTTCTTTGGTTACATCATCCTTCTAATATAACCTTACACTTATGTATGTTTTGAGGCTTTGGTTATTGTTGTTTGCTAGGGCTGGAAGTGTGAGGATATTGTTTGCTTTGGGGTGTTGCTCCTTGGGAAGCATGAACACCGATCTTATTAGAATTTTGTTTGTTGTTTGATGATTCAGGAGCAGAGAATAATGAAGTTTCACTTGAATCCAGAAATTCTTCATCTTCATCTTCACTAGTGCAGGTTAAGAATGCACTGTCTGTTTTTTGAAGTTCCTTGAACTTATATGATTCCACACATCTTATAGTACTATTATTCCTGGATCTTTCATCTAGTTCTAGTGCCTCTACTTTGGCCACTAGTGCATCTAGAGATAATGCTTCAAGATCCAATGTTGCTTTCATTAGAGATACTGACTGAGTCCAGCTCTCTGGCAGTGTGTGCAACATCTTTTTGTTGATCTCCACAGATTCATATTTGAGACCATAAACTATCATCTCATTGATCAGTTCAACAAATCTGTGGAGTTGTTTAGGTATGGATTCTCCTTGAACATGGTGGAAAGTTTTATATTAGGTCCTTCACACATGGTGTGAAGTACCTTTCTGAGTTCATGAGCTATTTTGAAATTTTCAAGTCTTGTCAAAATTTCAAATGGTAGGGTCATTGCCAATATGTTGTATGCTTTCATGTCTATTTTGACCTTCTTGGGATCATCATCGGCTACACTTTTTAAGCTTACTGGCTTTTTTATGTTATAGTCTGGCCCAAGTGTTAATGGTATGTATGGTCCCTCAGTTATGGTGTCCATGGGTCTTGGAAAATAATCCAATTTCTGAACATAATTTTCCATTGTTTTAAATCTACTTTATTCACGAGTCTTGGTGATTTGAGACCACTATTTTATCCTAAAATTTCATCAGACATGTTTGTTAAATTTTAACTTAACGGTTTAAGTCAACTTTTGTGTGAATATTTACCTTGGTGCTAAATTTGTTTCTATCCTAAAATCACTAGGTTATGTTTGATGTTTTTGTCACTTTTAATTGTTAACACTCAAATCTTGGTAGAATAAAAAGGAATATTCTGTTAAGGATGTCAAGAACGGTCAAAACCTTTTAATGAATCCGGTCAACAAAGTCAAAACCCTAAAAAACAAATAATTTGTTTAAAAAGTTAACTTTTTCGGATCAAAATGTGATTTTTTGAAAATTCAAAAGAAGACTATGTTTCTTCTTTGATTTGATGAAGAACCAACACAATCACCGGAGATTATGAAGGTTTGAATAACCAAAAACTAGGGTTTATCCTAGGGTTTGTTTGCGGCTGTATGCTCTTCACAAAAATCAACAATCGGTTTGTTGATTAAGGAACACAAACCAGATTCAAGTATGAAAATACGTGAATGTGATGTGTTAAACACAATGAATGGATTCAAAACACCCAAAACAGTGTTTGTTTGGTATGAAAACGATAGAACAATATCCGAGTACCGTTTTATTCGAAAACCCCTAGAAGCCGATGAAGTTTTAGAGAGTTTTGTGATGAACACGTTCAAAAACAGTGTATGAGTGATGTGTAGAGCTTTAAACACAAAAAATCTTCTACAAAATGCACAAAAACAGAATAAGAAATCATGTTTTATGCATTTTATGAATGTTTGGAGTAGAAGAAGGTTTTTATGATGATTTTTCAGCTCAAAATGTATGTTATGAAGCTAATAAACCACATATATCATGTTGTTGAATTAGAAGATCGAAAATCAATATATGATTTGAGCCAAGGCTCTGATACCATCTGATGAGATCCCAATAAACAAGCTGATTATGAACTTATGAACAAGAACATAAACAGAAGGATTCCCCCAAGGATCTTTTCAAATCTCTCAACAAATATAACAACAGATTGTTATAGTGTATTCAACAATCAATAATCATGGTGTGGAAACCCATGATTAAAGATATGATATCAGTGTGTGCGTGTGTGTGTATGATTATGTGATTGTTAGTGATTGAATGCTTAGAAGAATATCAAAATGCTTGTTTGTATTGATTGTTCAAAAAGCTTACAAAGAATTAGAGTATACTGCTATTTATAGCCTATACAAAAAGCTATGTACGATTACTAAAATACCCTTATGTAAAACAAAATTACATAAATAATCCTAAGTCTATAAGCTATCTGCTGTGAATGTTTATCGTCCGCTGTGGATGACATGTTGTCCGCTGTGGATGTTAAATGAGCTATCTGTTGTGCTTTGGATGCTGTCCGCTGTGAACACTTGTTTGAATGATTGGCTTGTTAGTTTTCCGCTGTGAAGTGTTCATCCGTTGTGGATGAACATCCGCTGTGGACTGTTCATCAGCTGCGGACATTGGTCATCCGTTGTGTGTGCTCGTTCATGTGCTGCCTACACTTTGGACTTCATTCTTCATCCGCTGCTCACAGATAGTCATCCGCTGTAGACTTTCTTCATCCGCTACAGACACTTAGCAAAAATTTCTTTTATCTAGAAAACTAAAAAAGGAAATTTAAACTAAATTACTGTATGTTATGAATGTTAATGATACTAATGTGTTAGTTAATAATTATTTGAATGTTAGAACACCTTATATTTGATTATGGCAAGCATTATTCTTTTAATGCACTTGTTGAGTCCAACACAAGATAATAACAGCTGTATCTGTGAATCCAAGGATCGCAATAAAAAATTATCAGTGTTAGATTGGTTTCGAATTAATGATCGCGGAATTACCATTAATCATTGTTTAATTGATTAATTAATAAATATCAATGCCAGAGAAAATAAACAATAAATGCTCAAACGATATCAACAATATGCAAAGAATAATGTTTTGAATCAAATGTAATTCATTAAAACTGATTAATGATTACAAAGAATCAAATAATAATTACTAACAAAATTCTATGCTATGATTGTGTTTATGATTTTTGGTGTGTTGATATGACGGCTGCTAGGGTTTGTGTTGATCGTGTGAAACGATGTGATGGTATTTTTGTCGCCGTCTCTTACTCCTTCTTGATGTGAAACCAAGGACTCATATTTATAAACATGCGTGTTTCTGTTAAGGAAACAGCGAATCTCTTGGAGTCTGTGATTGACTTGTTGACTTGAAACACTAGTATGATATAAGTACGTGTCTGGTTCTTCCGCAGCTACTTTGTTCTTCCGTAGCTACTTTGTTCTTCCGAAGGAACTTTGTTCTTCCGAAGGTACTTCAGTTTCTTCATTGTGTGGTGTTTATTCATCAGTGAATACCCATATTCATCCGTAGAAGATCTTCTGATGAATGTCTTGTAAGAAAGATATCTACGGAAGAACAAAAATGTTCATCCGTAGATGTTTCTTACACTTAGTCAATTTCAGAAATTGACCAAGTATAATGTTTGTACCGGTAATCATACACATAAATCAACGCACATATGGGTTAACCTATATACATAATGCATGCATCAAAATAATGAATTGCATATATTCATTTAATGTATTGATTAAAGTTCTAAGCCTATACAAAATGATCTAGACCTATTATTCCTAGATCTAACAATACTCCCCCTTAGGCTTAGAAACTTGTAATCAGTTCTTCCGTAGGACATCTGCGGATGCTTAACATCTGCGGATGCCTAACTATCAAGAAATGAAATATAATTTGAAGTATAACTTGATTATCCATAGATTACCACTCTATGAACATAGATTATACTTTTAAAATATTAACACAGCCGTAGTTTACCAATCTACGGATGGGCATATTCTACTTGATTAAGTTTCACACTGTAGCTTCTATTGATGCTTAGAGAGCACTGTTTGAAACTTCTTTTGATTGTATGCTCCTAATAAACTGATAGAACCATTTATTGCTATTGGACCTTGTTGACTTTGTTTTCATGACAATTGTGCACATGAAATATAATTTGAAAAAACTTCATGTATCCTTCAGCCAAGTTAGTGCTCAAGTTCCAATTCCTTCATTTGAATTAGGAACATTGAATTCAGCTTTTATGTTTCATGTATTTCATGTATTAACTACTCCCTTAAATTTGTGATTAATGATAAAGTGTTGCATTCATCATAAATTTATGAAGTAAATAGCATGAAAGGCACATGACTGTCCAAAGATTACACACAATAAATAAACTAAAAGTAACAAAATTGAATTAAATATATGTACATGCATAAAACATATAATGGGATCATACTATGACACTAAACTTCTTTCTGATTGAGTTGATTGTTGAAATGTGACCTGATTCTAGTCCTGATTGCAAGTATGTTTGTCCATTTAAATCCAAACAAGAGTATGGAATCAACTAGACATGCTGTTTATCATTATTTCATGTTTATTAGAGATAAACTATTATGGGCTCCATATTCAATTCACATTAGAGTTTGTCCTCCGTTTGTGAGTCAATTCATCACTTTTTCACACTTAGAAACTACGTACATTAAGTTATAAATTCTATCTTGAGACATATGAGTTGTCTCATAAATGCTTTGCTACAAAAGCTCTTATGTAAATATACAGTTGATCACTATGGATTCTTTTCAGAGCTTAGATATGATCATCATCAGGTCACCATGTCTTTACTTACGTAAAACAGAGGTGCCTTTAACCCAGGTCTTTGTTTACACAAAATAGAGGGATGACGAGGATCATGATCTTTTCACCAGTTGAATACATATGTATCTCATGGTGTTCATAAACTCAGGTTTTTGTTCACACAAAACAGAGGGAATATGATTTGCAAAGATAGAAGTTATAAAGTGTTTTACATAGTGTGCTTAGGTGAATGAATTGATCACATCAGGATAAGACTTACTTGCTTGATCCTCAAAATGAAGTTTCTCACAAACAGTCACCTTTTCATTATGTTAAGCATGCTCTTAGTATAATATTCACTCAGGTTGAATCTACTTACATATCAAAGAACTTTTGATCAGTTTTTAAAGAAATTTAAGAACTCGGGAAGCAAGAAAAGGCACATTGTACTATCATTTCCCAAACATATGTCATGCAGAAATAGAAGACACAATAAATAAAGACAATATTTTGAATTTTATATGTTTTTCTAAATGTTTTTTTTATTACTATTTACAAGGACAGACACATGCTTTTCTTTGTTAATGATGATTAATCTAAGTTAATCATGCCCAAAGACTCAATTAGAAAATTAAATCTAACTGAATCAAAGGTCGTAGTGAATAGATCAGCAAGCTGATTTGTTGTATCTACTTTGACTAACTTGATTAAACCTTTTTTTGAGCAATCTCTCAGAAAATGATATCTGATTTCAATATGCTTTGTTTTACTATGTTGAACTGGATTAGCAGTGATAAACATAGCAGCTGAATTGTCAATATAAATTGGAGTTTGAAGAAAATTGTAACCATAATCAAGTAATTGGTTTTGCAACCAAAGGACTTGAGAGCAACCAGCTGAAGCAGCTATGAACTCAGCCTAGCTATGGATACAGATACATTTGTCTGCTTTTTACACTGCCATGAAACAAGTCCAGGTCCTAAAAATTGACATCCACCAGTTGTGGATTTTCTATTGTTGTTGCATCCTCCATAGTCACTTTCTGAATAAGAGTAGAGAGAGAAGTCTCCATCTTTTGGATACCATAGACCAAGGGCTAGTTTCCCTTTGAGATATCTAAAAATCCTCTTCACAGCATTCAGATGGGACTCTTTTGGATCTGATTGGTACCTAGCACAAACACATACAACAAACATTATGTCAGGTCTCCTGGAGTTAAATACATAAGAGATCCTATCATTGATCTATATAATCTTGATCAATAGATTTTCCTGTAGGATCAGGTACAATTTTGTCAATTGTTGAAGCAGGTGTTTTGCATAAAGATGTATTAGCAAGATTGTACTTCTTCAATATTTGATGAATATACTTTTCTTGATTGATGAATATGCCATCTGTTTTCTGATGAACTTGTAGTCCAAGAAAGAAAGTTAATTCTCCCATTGAGCTCATTGGAAACTGAGATTTCATCAACTCTTCAAAGCTTTCACATAGTCTCTTGTTTGTTGATCTAAATATAATGTCATCTACATATATTTGAACAACTAAGAGGTCTTGATGTTCATGTTTGAGAAAGAGAGTCTGATCAATAGTTCCCTTTTGTATCCATGCTGAACAAGAAAGATAATAATGTTTCATACCACTTTCTTGGTGCCTGATGAAGACCATACAAAGCTTTGTCAAGCTTGTATACTCTATGTGGGTAATCAGGATCTTCAAAGCCTGGAGGTTGAGCTACATAGACTTCTTCATCAATTTTCCCATATAAAAAGGCCCACTTCACATCCATTGATAAACAGTGAACTTCTTATATGATGCATATGCTAGGAATACTCTAATGGCTTCAATTCTTGCAACTGGTGCGAAAAACTTCATCATAATCTATCCCTTCTTCTTGAGTATATCCTTGAGCAATCAGCCTAGCTTTGTTTCTCACAACGATACCTCTATCATCTAGTTTATTTTTGAATAAACACCTTGTGCCAATTGGATGTTGGCCTTCATGAAGATCAACTAGATTCCAGACCTTTTGCTTTCTGAATTGTTGAAGTTCTTCTTGCATGGCTTCAATCCAGCTATTATCTTTTAGTGCAGCTGTAATGTTTGGAGGAACCACTTATGAAAGAAAACAAGTGAAAAGACAGATGTTTGCAGCTCCCCCTTGGCTTCTTGTAGTTCTTTCATTGAGATCTCCAATGATGTTGTTTATTGGATGAGTCTTATGAATTCTTATTGTTGGAATGGACTCAACTAGAATAGATGATTCCAAGTTAGTCATATGCATTGATGTAGATATATCCAGCTGAGATGATGAGTTTATGAAGTAATCAAATTGATCATCATTGGAAGCTGAATGATTTTCATTTTGTACATCAGCTGCATTGTGAGTTCCATCCGCAGGAGTTACAGGAACATCTACGGATGTATTTCGTGCTTTCGCAGGATTTACAGGAACATACGGATGTATTTGTTGGCTTGCTGACAATGACTCTTTGGAATGCAATGGACCATCTCTAATATGTGGATCTTGATGTGAATGGAACATTAGCTGATCCAATATTCACATCTCCGGATATAGGACACTCATCTGCGGATGCAGAGTCAGCAGCTGCTGATGGAGAGTTTGCATTTGAGGATGTAGATCCTTTGCTTGGTTGTGCTGCATATTGACATTATTTGGTGTTCCTGTTCCATGATACTTGATTCTTGGAGGATCAGCAGATAATGACACTTCATTCATGTTGGAGGAACAAATGGATAGCATGTTCCTCAGTACCTGCAGCATTCAAATAACCAGAGTTAAATGAGTTTGTGAGTGCATCTATATCAAACAACCATGATGATCCTTTTACAGATTTAGGAAATAAGGATTCATCAAAAGACACATTAGGAGTTTCTTCCACAATGTTTTGTTGTGGAATGTAAATCCTATATGATTTAGATGTTGAAGAATATCCAACAAAGAAACCATCATAGGCTTTCTCTGAAAATTTTCCCAATTGTTCTTTTGTGTTTAAAACAGATACATGACACCCAAAAGCTCTAAGATATCCTATGTAAGGTTTTCTTTTAAATAAAAGCTCATAAGGTGTTTTATTGTGTTCTTTGACAATTAATGTCCTGTTTTGAACATTGCATGTGTGTCACTGCTTCAGCCCAAAAGGTGATTGGCAATTGTGAATCAGCTAGCATTGTTCTTGCTGCTTCAATGAGAGTTCTGTTTCTTCTTTCAGCAACTCCATTTAGATATCCTATGTAAGGTTTTCTTTTAAATAAAAGCTCATAAGGTGTTTTATTGTGTTTCTTTGATAATTAATGTCCTGTTTTGGAACATTGCTGCTGTGTTCACTGCTCAGCCCAAAAGGTGATTGGCAATTGTGAATCAGCTAGCATTGTTCTTGCTGCTTCAATGAGAGTTCTGTTTCTTCTTTCAGCAACTCCATTTTGTTATGAGTTCTTGGTCCACTGATTGCCTTGCTATGCCTTATTCCTCAAAATGAATCTAAGACAGTATTAACAAATTCTCCCATTTTACTTCTAAAAATTTTAACTTTAAATCAAGTTGATTCTCATCTTAGGACAAACTCCATTAATGTTTCGATGTTTCACTCTTTTGTTTTAAGAAAAAGACCCATGTGAATCTAGTGAAATCATCCACAACCACTAAACATATTGCCTTTTTCCAATGCTCATCACATAGTTGACCAAAAAGATCCATGTGAAGCAATTTGAGTGGTGTAGTGTTTGTATTTATTATTTTTGATTATGTGGACACTCATATATTGTTTTTCCTTATAACATGAAGGATAATGGTTTGAACAAGAAATTCTTTCTTTGGCAATCCAATGACTAAGTCATTTTCACCATTTATTCATGTTCTTCAAGTTGGAATGAACAAGCCTTCTGAGCCACAACTGAGATTCATCTTCTACGACTTAGATAGCAGGCATGTTTCATTGTTTGTGAGTGCTGTATTATTCATATCCAAAACATACGGTGTTCCTTTTCTTGATGCTTTAAGAAGGATCCAATCTTCTGGAACTGCAAAACCTGGCTTAAGAATTAACAATTAGTGTTATCAAATAATATGGTATAACTTTGATCACAATTTGAGACACACTCAATAAATTATATTGCAAATTTTCACAATAATTACTTTCTCAAATTTGAGCACACCATTAGTTACCATTCCTTCACCAACTATTTTACCTCCATTCTTATCCCCACCAATGCTACATAAGAAGCATTTTTTTTTTTGAATCATGGAGAAGAGAACAGTTTCCTATCATATATCTGGAACAACCACTATCAACATACCACTTGTTGTCAGCTCTCTAAGATTGTTCATGCACAATTAAGAAATCATTAGATTGGAAACCCAAGTCTTAATGATCTTGGGTGATCCTGTGGAGTCTAAAATTTTAACTTCCTCATGAATGAGTCTGAAATTCAGTATTAATTTTAGATTCAATTGATTCATTATGTGTTTGTGTGTGGTGAGGATGATTCTGTTGATGATGAACTTGTGGAATTTTGTTCTGATTTTTCAAACTCTTCCTCAAGGATCTTCTCTTTCTCTGTTTGCTATTTTGACTTTGATACTGATCCTTGATTGTTAAAAGTTTTCATCATCCTTTGATTTTGAATGTGAAACATCAGTTCCTTTTCAAAATTATCAAAGAGAGTATCATTAGCATTATGACTTCTTATTGTTCAAATCCCCTTTTGTGAGGCGTCTTTGATTGTTGATGAGTCTTTGATTTCTCAGGTTGTCTTTTCTTCAAAGGTCACTATCAACTGATGATTTCTCTGGGGTTTTGTCACCTTTTGTTTTTGTTTTTGGTTGTTTCTTTAATTCTTGATCTTTTTATCTTCACTTGATTGAGATTTTGATTCATCCTTCTCAAGTTTGTTTCTTCTTTGTGCTCTTTGTCTTGTTCTTTTTGTTAAAATAACATTCCTAAGTGAATGGTTATTTTTGTTACAATAGCACAATGTTTGTTGAAGTAACAGTCTGAAGTGACATGATGTCAAAAGGTTCATGTTACAGCTGAAGTTTGTTGCTTTGAGCTCAACACCTTTTGAGTTGTTTTCTTGTTTGTTGTTTCTTTTGCATTACGCAGATCATCTACTAATTCAGTAGATTTGTTTTTCCGCAGAGTGCTACTTGGGATGTTTCTTCTTCCGGAGAAAGTTCTGCTGATACTTGCTTCTTTTCTGTTTCTAGGAAGATTTGGTACTTCAGTAGATGTACACTTCTCAATCACTTCAGTTGAAGGTTTTTGTTCTGATGAAGTACTTGAAGACCTTCATTTAGCTGAGCTATTCTCTTGCAAATAGTTTCAACATGATCTTTGCTTTAGAGGATATGGCAACTGTGTTTGCTCAAGTACTTGGGAATGAGTTTCAACTGAAACATTCTTAACAATGTTCAGTTGATCCGCAGAGTTATCACATGTTCATCAGAATCATCCAAGTCATCACATCCATCAAAGTCAAATTCTGATTCATTTTGTTTGATTTATCTGATTCAGAAGACTCAGTTTCACTCACCTCAGATTCATTGTTATTAACTTGTTCAGTACATTTGTTTCAAAACTGGTGCAGGGCACAAAATGATTTGACAAGCTATTTGTCATTGATTCAGGTAAAGTTGTATAGTTATCATTCAAAGGAGGTGCAACAGCATTATATCCCAACCCATACCTGTTCTTTGATTCAATATGAGAATTCAAAAATTTCTCATATTGCTGAGATGAAAGTTGAAACTTCTGAAGTTTCACTTTAGTTGATGCATGATCAGCCAAGGATTTAGTTAAGGAAGTGGTCGGATGCTCAACTTGGGCTTTTAAGCTATAATTTTCTGAAACAAATTTATCTAAATCTTTTTGTAAATAGTTAATTTTGAATTGATATAATTTATGTTCTCTTACATGAGATTCATTCAAAATCATTATTTCTTTTACTTTATCAGCCAGTTGTTGAGCATGGACTCTATAGCTTTCAACTTCCTCAACACACACTGATGAACACAATCTATCTCTTACCTCTCTAGCCATAGGTGGAACTTTGTTCTCTATGTGGGCCATTAAAGCTTGATTTTCTTCCAAAACTTCCTTCTCATACATGCTCCAGACACAGGTTCTATTTTGGAGAATGATCAGCATAGTTTCTTTAGAATTACTAGGTCCTGCTGATGCATTGTGGCTGGTGGGGATGAGTTGGTTAGCTGTGGTTGTCTATAAGATCTCTGAGATGTTGTGTGATGAGATTGATGCTGATGAGACTGATGTTGCTGCTGTTGTCTCATGTCAGGATTTGATTGTTGATTACATTCTCTTGAGAAGTGCCCATAGAGATTGCATTTGAAACATCTTACCTTTGACTTATCAACACCAATCTTTGATGTTTTGCATGCTGCAGCCAAATTTTTATTTCTTCTCAAGTATTGTTTGGCTCTATAAGCAATCATTGCCATTTGCCATTGAAGATCCATCTCCTCTACTACATCTGGATGTAGTTCTTCCAAGTCTTGTTGGCAGATATTTGCAGGTGTTAAGGTGCTTCCCAAGTAGGCTAGAAAACTTAAACTAAAAGATGCAAATGCTGCTTTTTGTTCTTCAGAATCTAGAATCACAGTAATGGGATCTGCTTGGTTGTTGTTTGTTGAAGACTTTGCTGCTGATGTAGATGGGATCTTTTCTATCATCAGGTCTTCCTTTTTCTTTTCCTGATTTACTTTGAGAAGATTTCTTTAAAGGCTTGATGCATAAAAGCTCACTTCTTCTTCATCTTCCCCTCAAAGTACAAGCTTTGTCACTATCATTGTTAGATATAAAGCACTTCCAGCACTTTTGGTTTCTTTAAAATGATAAGGTGTGACATGTGTTCTCACACTTTGTTCTTGATTTTCATCTATTTCAGAGCCTTAACTTTAGCTACCATGTATCTAAGCCGTTGCTTTAGATCAATGGTGTTTCCTGAACATGGACACAGTTTGCTTCCAAATTTCAGGCAATGTATGGAGCATCTTTTTTGTTCATTCCTCATTTTTATACTTCAACTCCATGATGTTCATCTCGGTTACCAATTGCATAAACCTATGGAGTTGTTGAGGAATTGATTCACCCTCAATATATAAAAGTTTCATATTGTGAGCGAAGTGTGTCCTTCCTAATGATTCTAATTTCATCACTCCCTTCACAAAGAGTATGAAGTATCTTCCACAAGGATTTTTGTTTTTATAATTCTCACACCTGATTAGTATTTCTTCAGGTAAAGCCATACTAAGCAAACTGTATGCTCTAATATCAACTTTAACCTTTTTAACATCATCATGACAGATCTTTTGTACTTATGGGTTGATTTTTGTCAGTATAATCCGGCCCAAGGGTGGGTGGAATATAAGGACCTTCAGTTATTGATACCCATAAGTCAGAATCAGTGTAGTTCACATGATTTCTGAACTTGATCTTCCAGGACTTAAAGTCTGCTTTTGTTTCCAACTTTGGAGGCTGGTACGATGATCCACCGACAAAGCTACTCATTTAGTCAATTGAAGTTTTAACTAAAACAAAGTTTCTTATGAACAGTTAATGAAAGTCAGCCAATAACACAGATCTATGTTTTAATTAATTTAAATATAGATCAATGTTAACCGAGCAATGTAACAATACTCGCTGAAAGACAAATCACTGATTTATTGAATTTTAAATCTTCACACCAAATTACATTTGCTTAAAAACTATAGATCTAGTCAGAAAACTGATAGATCTATTCAATTAAACAATTCTAACATCGATAGATCAATCGATCTAGATCAATGAACACTTGGCTCTGATACCACCTGTGAATCCAAGGATCGCAATCAGGAATTATCAGTGTTAGATTGGTTTCGAATTAATGATCGTGGAATTACCAATAATCGTTGTTTAATTGATTAATTAATAAATATCGATCCAAGAGAAAATAAACAATAAATACTCAAACGATATCAACAATATACAAAGAATAATGTTTTGAATCAAATGGAATTTATTAAAACTGAATAATGATTACAAAGAATCAAATAATAATTACTAACAAAATTCTATGCTATGATTGTGTTTATGATTTTTGGTGTGTTGATGTGACGGCTGCTAGGGTTTGTGTTGATCGTGTGAAACGATGTGATGGTATTTTTGTCGCCGTCTCTTACTCCTTCTTGATGTGAAACCTATGACTCATATTTATAAACATGCGTGTTTCTGTTAAGGAAACATCAAATCTCTTGGAGTCTGTGATTGACTTGTTGACTTGTTGACTTGAAACACTAGTATGATATAAGTACGTGTCTGGTTCTTCCGCAGCTACTTTGTTCTTCCGTAGCTACTTTGTTCTTCCGAAGGAACTTTGTTCTTCCGAAGCTACTTTAGTTTCTTCATGTGTGGTGTTTATTCATCAGTGAATACCCATATTCATCTGTAGAAGATCTTCTGATGAATGTCTTGTAAGAAAGATATCTACAAAGAACAAAAATGTTCATCCGTAGATGTTTCTTACACTTAGTCAATTTCAGAAATTGACCAAGTATAATGTTTGTACCTGTAATCATACACATAAATCAACGCACATATGGGTTAACCTATATACATAATGCATGCATCAAAATAATGAATTACAAATATTCATTACATGTATTGATTAAAGTTCTAAGCCTATACAAAATGATCTACACCTATTATTCCTAGATCTAACAGTATCCATGTTCAATGGCTGTAATTATCTTGCATTAACTGTCTCGGTAGTCGTACGATGATGGGACATGTCTGCAGAGTAACAATTGTTTTAGTAACTTATATGACATTGTTTATGAGCCTATTCATCATTATCCTATAAGATTTTGATTCACAGTTATCTTTTCACTAGAAAATAATACCCCTTCGGATTAACCTCAGGTAATTATTTCTTCTTCTCTTTCGTTCCTCCTCTTAAAAACCTTTAATGTATATTGGTAGTTTAATATCACCCACGTTTGAGGGTATGGCCTTCATGCTATGGATCCATGGTCTTTCTAGGATAATGTTATCACAGAATTTTTGAAGAAATTTCAAGCCTTCTATGTATATTGGTAGTTTAATATCACCCACAGTATTCTTCACCTCACTGCTGAATCCAACCAGGAGACTAGATCTAGGTGTTATTTCTATTTCTCTTATGTTCATCCTTTTTAAGGTGTCTAGTTGGATGATATTGACCAAACTTCTGTTATCTACTAGGATCATGCGTACAAAGTGATTAGCAACATACAAAGTAATAACTAGACTATCGTGATGAGGATCCACAATATTATCTCCATCATCATTACTAAATGATATAATAGATTGGTCCGAGATTGTTAATGCCCTGGTAGGCCTTAGCTCTCTTTCATCCTTGGATTCTTTGGCATGCCTCTTACCAGACGAATAAGAGATTCCACAGATATCAGATCCTCCCAAGATAACATCGTTATTCTGGGACTGCTTTTTTTATTTCTTTTGGCCTAACAATTCTTTTAAGTGACATTTGCTTAGTAGGTAAGAAATTTCTTTTCTCAGAGCTATGCAATCCTTAGTTATGTGGCCAAAATCCTCATGATAAGCACACCACTTTAACTTATCCTTTTTTAGATACCTATTGTCAATTTTCTTTGGCCACTTAGCTTTATCATCGAGTTCCAGCATGGCAAACAAGATTCCTGGAACATCAATAGAAAAACAATAGTTAGATATCGTAGGGCTGTCATCTTTATCATCACTGGTTTCTTTTATAATAGAGTTAGGTTTGTTTTATAAGATTTATATCATGATGATTCACTTTTACGGTTAGTAGAATTATCAGAGTTAGAAGAAGTGATCCTGTTTTGAATAGTGAGATCATCATCCAGCCTGATAAAGTTAAGTGCTCTGATTGTAACTTCATCCGGGTTCCTGTAAGGATTCATGACAAGATCATCATAGAATTTTGATCCTTTTAGCAATCCTATCTTGAAAGCCTTTACTGCTGTTGTATATCCATATTTGGAATCTCTAATTATTCCAGACCAAATCTGCCAACATAGTCTTTGAGTGATTCTTCTGATGTTTGAACCACCCTACAAAGATCATTGGTTAGTCTTTCGAAAGTTCTACTACAAGAAAATTGATTTTTAAATAAATTAATCAAATGTGAAAAAGATGTTATTAAGCATGGTGGAACATACAATAGCCACTTCAAGGCTGATCCTGTTAAAGTTAACCAAATCCCTTGCATAAGCATGATTTTGGACTCAACAAGTGAATTAAAGGATAATGCCTGCCATAATATGTTCTAACATTCAAACATTCATTTACTAACAAACAAATATCATTAACATTCATATCAAACATTAATTATTGCTTAAATTTCTTTTTTAGATTTTGTAGATAAAATAATATTTTCTAACTGTCCACAGTAGATGAAGAAAGTCCATAGTAGATGACTTTCTGTGAGCAGACACACAACCAATGAACACACAAAGGATGATCAAGCCCACATCTGATGAACTGTCACAGCGGATGTTCATCCACAGCAGATGAACATCCATAACGGATAACAACAAAACAAATATCACAAGTATTCATAGTGGACAACATCCAAAGCACAGCGGACAAGTTGTTAAACATTCACAGCGGAGAACTTATCATCCATAGTGGACAGTTCATCATCCACAGCGAACGACTTATAGACTTAGGATTATATGTAATCTGTTTTTACATAAGGGTATTTTTGTAACTGTACATAGATCTTTGTATAGGTTATAAATAGAAGTATACCCTAATCCTTTGTAAGCTTTTGAACAATCAATAATCAAACAAAGCAGTTATTATCATTCATAGCATTCAAAACACTCACAATCATACACACACACATAGAGTTCATATCATTAATCATGGATTTCTGCACCATGATTATTGAGTATTGATTCAATAACAACTTGTAGTTATTATTAAGAGATTGAAAAAGATTCTTGGGTGATTCATTTATTTTGTTCTTGTTCAAGTGCAAACCTAAATCCATCAGGTGGTATCAGAGCCTTACCTCAAATCAATCAATTGATTTTTGATCCTCTCAATCAATACAATGATCTCTATGTTTCATTAGCTTCATATCATCCATCTTTTTTAGTAGAAAATCAACACAAAAACCCTCTTCTACATCAATCATTCAAAAAATGTTCAAAAACATGAGTTAATCATCTGTTTTAGTACATTTTGAAGAAGATTTTGTGTTTTTGCTGTTGTTAGAGCTCTAAACATCATTCATACACTGTTTTCTTCAAAACAAAATCATCACGAAACCTCTAAAACCTCATCGGTTCAAGGGTTTTGATAAAACAGTAATCGAGTATGTTTTTATCTAGTTTTCAACAAACAAACATTGTTTTTAAACACATTGAATCATTTTGTTGTGTTTAACTCATCATATTCGAGTATCTTCATACTCGAATCAGGTTTTTGTTCATCTTCAAACAACAAATAGGTTATTGTTTTCTTTGAAGATCATCAAAGCCGCAAAAGTGCTAGGATAAACCCTAGTTCTTCATTCATACAAAAACTTCAAAATCAATGGTGGTTTTGTTGTTTTTTTTCATCAAAAACTAAAGAAGAAACCGTTTCTTCTTTTGAATTTTTTGAAAAAAAAATCACTTTTTGATCCAAAAAGTAAACTTTTAAAAACATATTATTTGTTTTTAGGGTTTTAACTTTATTGACTGACATCATTAAAGGGTTTTGACTGATTGACATCAACAAACAGAATATTCCCTTTAATTATTAAAGGGTTTTGACTGATTGACATCATCAAACAAAATATTCTCTTTAATTTAACCGAGAATTGACGGTGACATTTCCTTGGAGATTAATTAATTAAATTTCAAATTAATTAATATCCTTTATTCGGTAAAAATTTAAAGTGAAAAAATTAACAAACAAATCCTAGTGACCTTAGGATAAATCAAATTTAGCATTAAGCTAAATAATCAAACAGAAATTTGACTTAAACCGTTAAGTTCAAAGGTTAACAATCATGTCCGATGAAATTTCTGGTTCAAACAGTGGACTGAAGCCATCCAAACTGAAGAACAAAGCTGACTTTAAGCAATGGAAAATAATGTTATGGAACTAGATTGTTTTTCAAGACCTAGATTTGTGGACTTCCATTACTGAGGGACCATACATACATGTGACTCTTGGTCCGAATTATAACATTTAGAAACCAGTGAGTTTAAAGTATGTAGCTAGTCATGACCTAAAAAAGGTCAAAACATACATGAAAGCATATAGCATTCTGACAATGACTCTCATGTTTGAGATATTGACCAGAGTTGAGAATTTCAAAACAGCACATGACCTATGGAAGGTACTTCACATAATGTGTGAAGAAAGTGATGAAAGAAAAATTGAGGACCCAGTATGAAACGTTTCACCATGTTCAAGGAGAATCAATACCACAACAGCTCCATAGATTCGTACAGCTGGTAAATGAGATGATTGTTTATGGTATCAAATACAAATATGTGGAGATCAATAAGAAAATGTTGCATACTCTTCCAGAGAGATGTACTCAATCAGTCTCTGATGAAAGCAACACTAGATCTAGAAGCATTATCATTGGATGCACTAGTGGCCAAAGTAGAGGCACTAGAATTAGATTGAAGATCTAGAAACAACAACACAGTTAGACATATGGAATCATACAAATTCAAGGAGATGCAAACAACAGACAGTTCATTCTTGACATGCACTAGTGATGAAGAATAGGAGGAGTTTCTTGATTCTAGTGAAACTTCATTCTTTTTTGCTCTTGAATCACCACAAAACAAACAAAAGTCTAAGATGACTAGTGTTCACGCTTCACATGAAGCAACACCTCAGAGCAAACAACACCAACATGCTTCCAGCTCAAGCAAACAACATCATACAAAAACTCAAAACATACACAAGTTTGAGAAACCCATGGATGCTCTCATAATCATTCTACAAAGTGAGGAGTAGAAGGCAACCTTTGCAGCCTTCTCCATAAGTTTTAAAGCTTATTTAGGGGCATATCTCACACCATCACAAATCATTCAGCAAGATTTGGATAAATTGCCACCAGGGATGGTTGAAGAGATGGATCTTCAGTGGACTATGGCAATGATTGCCTACAAATCAAAGAGGTTTCTATAAAGAAATAGGGGGTTGAATATGGACAAGAAAACAAAAATTGGTCTTGACAAGACCAAAGTGAGATGCTATAACTGTCAGCTCTATAGTCACTTTTCTAAAGAATGTCAACAACCCATGGCTGATAGAAACAACCACAAACTTCAAGTGGTTATCATACAAACAGACAAGTTCCACCTTTTATTAGCATTCTATCTGCACCAATACCAGAACAAATCACACAGTACAACCCCAATCAACACTCTAAGTCCTCTGCAATTATAGTCAAATAGGATGGTGAGTGTGACTGGAGTACGTATGAGGCAGAGATACAATCTCCTGACCATGCCCTCATGGCACTTGTTGAGGATAAGATTACTGAAATCCCAAAAGTGGTAAAGGAGAATCTTTGTTCTCAAGAATGCATAGATGAAGTCACAAGATATAAAGAGCATGCTGATCAACTTTCAAATAAAGTTATTGAAAAAAACATTTTGAATGATAGTTTAAAATCAGAACAAAGACAATATGAGAAATTCTATCACTGAAAAATGATTTCGACAAACTTTTTTCATAAAAGCTAGCACTAGTAGCTCAAGTCGAGCAACTCTTTGAATCTTTGATTCAGTAAAAAACACTACAAACTCAAACTGAAGTGAAACTTAAAAAGTTTCAGGTGAGCAATAAGAAGTTCGAAGAACTTCTTTCTTAACAAAGGGCATTCAAAGACCCTTTAGGTTTAAAAATATAATAAGGTTATTCCACCTCATAATGATAACTACATCCCATTACCTAACTCAATAACCAACAAACATAAGGAATCACTTGACCCTTATGATAGGACAGATGACTCTAAACCATCATCATCATCATCATCTAAATTATCATTAGTATCAAAATCACATCTGATAAAATTTGCTAAAAGTCAAGAACCACCACAAATAAAATCAACATATTTCTATCAAGGAGAAAACAATGAATTTGATGTACACATATCAGATGAAGATGATGAAGATTTACTATATGATGAGTCAGATCAACCAATTACTAAAACTAAAAAAGTTTCAAGTATGGTTGATACAACACCAAAACAACCAAAGTAGAAACAAGTATTTGATATCTGCTCAAGTGGAAGAAAGGCTGAGTTTCCACTGTCTCTCCCGTAAGGCCAAACAAAGGGAACAGAAAAGCCCCTATTCAGCCCAAACAACCAATTGTAACTTTTGATATGCTATTAAATTCAATCTTAAAATCAAAAGTTTTCAACAAACAAATGTACTGCAAATTTGCCTTACTGTGAGTGGTGTGATCAATACACCCACAGCACAGAAAAGTGCAAATATGGTAAGTATTGCAAATACTATGATATGAACAATCATAGTATAGAAACATGTCATTTTCACAACTATTGTTCAATTTGTGAAAGAAACAATCATAGTACAACCAATTGCTTTTTCAATAAGAAAAACGAAAAGCAAAACAAACAAACTCAGGTTGTGAAATCAAATAAGAAGCAGACAGTTGTTCCTAACAAGAACAAGGGAGGAGTACCAAAACAGACTCCTCATACAAAAGTTGTTTTTAAGAAATGACAAAACCTTTTATGACAACTTTAAATAAACAGACAGGAGACGTAAGTCTCAAAACAAACATCAATCTAACCTTAGCAGTTATGCCTCAAAGGCTATGGCCAGAAGGAAATGATGTTAGGGAAATGATTAATGCCAACACAAACTTTGTGAAACTTTATGATAGAATAACACTTACAGCCTCTGCCGATGAGAGAAAGATTGTTGTTTGGAAGTATGACAAGGTGTGGGATGCAGTGTTGATCAAGAGAGTATCTGGACTTGTCAAATACTTATCATACATATCCCAACTGGGAATACTCTCATATGAAGATAGACTAGATTTAATGCAGTTAAGGATGGTAAACCACATCAACAATCCCAGAGGTGATGATTTCTATCACATAATAAGATCATACTTGAACAGACAACATCATGAGCTTAAACTAAAAGCTGATAGAGAAGACAATCTTCACATAGCCAAGTTAAGAAGAGAGCAAAAACTAGCTGGAAAACAAACTAACAGTGAAGATAAGGAAGAACACCTGGATAGTGAGCTTTTAGAAAGAGTGGGATATCCTCTTAGACCAACAGACCTCAAGCTTATCATAAAGAAGATTGATGGTAATTAATACAACCATTTAATCACTAGATGGTTTTATGATGAACACCACTTTAAAATGGTGTTGGAAAGGAAACTAGAAGGAAAAGAAGCATTGGACATCAGATTGTTTGATCCTGTTGAAATCAAACTTCTACATCCATCTTATGTGTCATTCTTGAATACAAAGTCATTCCCTGTAATTGATGACATGTTGTGCAAGGGTGACTGTTGTTATTTTATACACATGCTGAGGATTCTAGGTACAGTGTATGTGAATGCTACATTGAAGCAAAGGTTAAAGACACATCACTAATCACTAACACATATTGAAGGTAAAACAAGCCAAAGGATCTTAGGGAACAACAATCTGGAAGTACTTAAGGGTGATCATGTTATGACCACTCTGGTTAGCAACATTGACGTTCAAAGTCTACATCAAACCACCATGGAATAGATGGTGCAACTTCTAATCACTTATAAGTATGATGATCAGAAGAGTACAGTTTAATACTTCACTGCACACATTGTGAACTGCCTAAATTCCTTGAAGATTACTCCTTTACCTGATCAAGTCAAGGAAGTAGAAAAGGACTTAATCAGAGATAAAGATGTAGAAGAGTCCAACAAAGCTACATCTGAGGTGCAGAAGAGTACAGATGAAGCTGGTCCTTCTTATAGTTAAAGGTTCACTAACAATCAAATAGGCAAAACAACAATCATACATGCAGGACCGTTAAAGGGTACTTAAGCTTGCGCTTAGTTAATACACTTAGGAGGATCTTAAGATCACTTAACAATTCAAATAGGGAACTATGAACCTTTTCTGAAGATACAAGACAAACATAAGTAAAACAAGAAGAAGAACACAAGATAAAGTTTTCAAGGAAGTTGTATATTGCTTCTCTAGTTCTATTACAAGTGTTGTACAAGTATATTGAATACAAGAACCGGAGACTACTTATACTACATCCTACAACCGTCAATATGCAAAAAGACAGTTGGAAGTGACTAATCTAGACAACAAGATCAGCCTAAAGTCAAAAGGTAGATTACCTTTTGACTAGTGACTATGACAAGCCATAGCTCACTGACTTTCCTATTACAAAAAGCCAAGAAGGAACAAAAACAGAAACTTGTAGGAAAAGACCTTATCTACTTTATCATAAAGTATGGAAGTTTCACCAACTAGTGATAGCGGGTGAACTACCAGAGCATGCAGCGGAAAGTAGGTTGCTTTATGATAAAGTTGATGGAAAAGGTATCTTTTCTCTCTCTTCAGAAGAAAACTAGTCTTGTCTTTAAACAGCTTCGGAAGACTTTGTCTTGAGAGCTTTGGAAGACTTCATCTTTTACCTTCGGAAGAGTTGAGTCTTTGGCTTCGGAAGACTTTACACTTAGAGTATTTTTTCTAAGTCAAGTTTAAAACTTCCGCAGCAGTTTCTTCTGAACTTTGTCTTCGGAAGGTTTTACACTTAGCATTTTTCTTGAGTGTGTACAACTTTCGAAGCTAGTTCACCTTTGTTTCGAAGTGCATGTTGGAAGACTTGGTTGTTTTGGTATCTTTTGGTTGCATCAGCCTCTTAACTTCAGAGGTTCCTACAAACTCCCCCTAGGCTGATGCTACCAAAACAGAGAGGTTCTTCAGACTGGGATAATCCACATGAGGATCTTCAGAATTCCTTAATTCATCAGCAGATCTGGATTCTTCAAACTCATGAAGTACCTTCTCATGTCATAGAGATCATGTAGAGGGAGTTCAAGCATGTCACTTGTGAAGTAGACATGTTGTTTTCCCTGATCTCTAGTGACATACCATATGTCTGGATCTTCAGCAAATGTCCAGGATAGAATTTGTCTTCTAACAGGGAGAGGCTCTACTATGATAGGAGTTGGTTGAGAGTCCTCTTCATGCACTTCCTCAGGATGTTCAGACTCATCCTGAGGTTGGGAGGAGGATGCCTTTTTCTTTTCTTCTTTGAAGATGATCTTCTTTTGGCCATCCTCTTTTTCCTCCCTGATGATTTTAACTGAGAGGGTTGGTCTTCAGTACCAGGTTCTTCAGTGGATTTCCTCTCAGTTGGGATCTCCTCTCTCCTAGTTTCAAAAGGAGAGGGAGGAGAACCCTACTGTGGGTTAGAAGATGAAGTTGGCTATTGTGCAGCTTCAGGTGCAGGTGGTGTTGTCTCTGTAGGTTCCACCTTTACCTTAACTTCAAGTTGAGCTTGACTTGATGATGAATGAAGGTCCACAAGCTCTCTCCTTTTTATCTTCTGCTTGATCACCCTTATGTGCTCATCCATTGTGTATGGAGACATGGGACCAAGCCTCCTTCCGGAGAACCCATATAGCTTCAAGAAGCTCATCATCCTCTGCCTATCTGCAGACTTTTTTCTAACTTTTTTGGATGATGGCTCTTGATTTTGCGGCTTCTTCCCTTTGCCTCTTCCTAGCAGCTTGCTTTTCTTTCTTGGCTTGTTCTTCCAGCTGCTTATTGTATTCAAATAATATATAATCATAAGGCAAGGGAAGGAGTGTAGGTGCCTGATAGAGACCTGTGGCACTCAGTTAGTTGATCATTTTTAATCTTTCTTCTTCATCAACTACCTGAGGTTGTTTAGCAGCCACAGTCTCTGACTCAGGACTTTTTTGAACTGGGGAGAGGACATGAATGTTCTTGTAAAGCCTTTTTCTCCTCATTTCTTCATTGTGTTTGAGGGTCAAGGCTGCATCCTCTGATTCCTTCCTCTCCTTTGACAATTCAATGTCAGCCAGTTCATTTAACTCCTCTAAGGGGAGAGAGATGAGTTCATCTATGTTGAAGTTTCTGGTCCCCAGATAGTTGAGCCTGGCTGCCCTTAATTCATCTTCTTGAGTGTTTGGTACAGGGGCAGCCAGAATTGCAGCTTGCATGAATCGTGGGGAACCACTTGAACTCTCTCCCCTCAGCTTCCTCTTCCTCTCTCTTTTTTCTTCTTCAATCTCTTCAGGAGTCATCTTCCCATGGACAATGAAGGAGAGGTCTTCTGGAATCTGGTCCCATCCTCCATTTTTGTTGGATAAGCTATGGATGACGACATGGAGGAGGTATTTCCATTTGAATGAGACCTTCCCCTTCCTGAAGGTCTTGACTGAAAAGTCGCCTTCATATCCCATTCGCTCAAAGGATTGGTTGACAGCAGCTTTTGGGAAAGACAGTTCACCTGCTTCATCATCCAGCTGAAGATGGGTGTTGATGATGGCTGGAGTGATGAAAACCGTCCTCCCCTACACTGTGGCAGACAGTGCCTTCTCCCTGTCCATGGTGACCTCTTGACAGGTCCGCCAAAACTCAAGCAACTGATCCTTATAGAGAGGAGGATCGATTGTAAGGGAGGTGAAGTATTGAGACAAAGAAAGATACCTACACACGTCTGAGAAGCTTGGATCCTTCTTAGAGTTGAACAGGGCAACTTGATTGTGGTACCTGTGTAGGTGCATGGTGAAATCACGGTCGTTATGACGATTAAGATTGGCCATTTGAAGAAGCTTTGTAGTGAAGGAAAGAAGAAGATGAAATTTGAGGGTCATTTTAGGTTAAGGAATAATGAGAGAAGTGAGATGAAATAGAACTGTTTGGAAAGATATACTCTAGATTTGAGACAAAGTTATGACAAAAAGATAAACTTTGAAATCCGCAAATGGGTCCTACTTCTAAAAAAGGCGCCCAAAAAGTTAGTTTTCTTGGAAGTAGTAAAAGCTTCCGAAGGCAATTTTGGTTTCAAAAGCTTTGCAATCAAAGCTTCCGAAAGCAATTTTGCTTCGGAAGATATTTCAAAGAGTTTTGAAAATTTTGGCTTCGGAAGAAATAAATGAGTCTTCCGAGACTAAATTGCTTTCGGAAGAAATTTGTTCCTAAAATGCATTTAAGTACTTATACCAAAATTTAAGCTTCGAAAGATACTTCAAGAATTTCTTCCGAAGGTAAATCTCAGATAAGCTATTTAAATGATTTAGACATAAATTTCTTCCGAAGGCAACTTTTGCTTCTTCCGAAGGTAAATTTTCATCATTCTAAGAGATATCATTTTAAAAGTTTGTTTTTCTTCTGAAGAGAACTGGGCTTATGAAGTGATCTAATAGACAACCTAGAACACACAGTTTTAAGAAATAATGTAGATTAAGTTTTTAAGAAATAAAAATCTATTCAAAGTTAATCATCCCAATAGCTGATACAAGATATTTACACCTCTGTTCATCAAAAGCTTTTGTGAACAGATCAGCATATTTTTCATTTGTGTTAACTTTGATTAGTTTTATCAATCTTTTTTCAAAATTATCCCTAATCAGATGATACCTGATGTTGATGTGTTTGGTCCTTGAGTGCTGCACAGGATTCTCTGTAATAAAGATGGCACTGTTGTTGTCTATGTGGATGGGAGTCTCTTTGAATTGAACCCATAGTCTAGCATCTGATTCTGAATCCAAAGCACTTGAGCACAGCAGCTGGCAGTAGCAATGTATTCAGCTTCAGCAGTTGATGCAGACACACAGTATTGCTTCTTGCATTGCCAAGAGACTATCCTTCCACCCAGGAACTGACACCCCCCAGATGTGGACTTTGCAGTCATGTTGCAGCCACAATAATCACTATCTTTATAAGCATACAAGTTGAAGTCTAAATTCTTTGGATACCAAAGGCCTAGATTTGGAGCACCTTTGAGATATCTAAGGATCCTTTTGACAGTGATTAGGTGTGACATCTTGGGTTTGGCATGATATCTTGCACATATGCATGTGGCAAACATGATACCAGGCCTGCTAGCAGTAAGATACATAAGTGACCCAATCATAGGCCTGTAGAGATGTTCATCAACACACTCCCCCTCAAGATCAGGACCAAGGGAGTGGTTTCTGGCTATAGGTGTCTTTGCAACCTTACAGTCAGTTATCTTGAATCTTGTAAGTATGTCTTGTACATTCTTTAACTGACTTATGAAGATGCCATCTTCAACCTGCTTCACTTGAGTTCCTAAAAAGAAATTGAGTTCCCCCATGGCACTCATTTCAAATCTATTCTTCATCAGCATCTTAAAGTCTTTGCAGAGCTTTGGATTAGTTGAACCTAAGATAATGTCATCTACATATATCTGAACTAGCAATGTGTTATTTCCTATTTCTTTGATGAAGAGAGTCCCATCAATAGTACCTCTTTTGTATCCATGTTGATAGAGGTATGTTGATAGGGAACTGTGAACCTTTTCTGAAGATACAAGACAAACACAAGTAAAACAAGAACAAGAACACAAGATAAAGTTTTCATGGAAGTTGTATATTGCTTCTCTAGTTCTATTACAAGTGTTGTACAAGTATATTGAATACAAGAACCGGAGACTACTTATACTACATCCTACAATCGTCAATATGCAAAAAGAAAGTTGGAAGTGATTAATCTAGACAACAAGATCAGCCTAAAGTCAAAAGGCAGATTGCCTTTTGACTAGTGACTATGACAAGCCATAGCTCACTGACTTTCCTATTACAAAAAGCCACGAAGGAACAAAAATAGAAACTTGCAGGTGAAGACCTTATCTACTTTATCATGAAGTATGGAAGTTTCACCAACTAGTAATAGCAGGTGAACTACTAGAGTATGCAGCGGAAAGTAGGTTGCTTTATGATAAAGTTGATGGAAAAGGTATCTTTTCTCTCTCTTCAGAAGAAAATCAGTCTTGTCTTTAAATAGCTTTGGAAGACTTTGTCTTGAGAGCTTTAGAAGACTTCATCTTTTACCTTCGGAAGAGTTGGGTCTTTGGCTTCGAAAGACTTTACACTTAGAGTATTTTTCTAAGTTAAGTGTAAAGCTTCCGCAGCAGTTTCTTCTAAACTTTGGCTTCGGAAGATTTTACACTTAGCATTTTTCTTGAGTGTGTACAACTTCCGAAGCTAGTTCACCTTTGTTCCAAAGTGCATGTTGGAAGACTTGGTTGTTTTGTTATCTTTTGGTTGCATCAGCCTCTTAACTTTAGAGGTTCCTACAAAACATATCTAAGCATTCACATAATCAAAACATACAACCATGCATAACAAACACAACAAACACATCAGAACATTAATCATTCATTAACATTATACATATTATCAAACATAACAATAGTCGTACATGTAATCAACCAATCAATCATTATAAGTGAAATCTTGCATTCATTCAAATCAAACATAAACAAACACATTATCACTAACAAACAAAACATTAACAAGCAAACATCAAAGATTGGCAGCATTATCCTTTGGGGGAGTATTGTTGGACTCGACAAGTGCATTAAAGAATAATGCCTACCATAATCAATCATAATATGTTCTAACATTCAAACAATCATTTACTAACAAACAAACATCATTAACATTCATATCAAACAATAATTATTTATTAAATTTCTTTTACAGATTTTGTAGATAAAAGAACTTTTGCTAAGTGTCCATAATGGATGAAGAAAGTCCATAGCAGATGACTTTCTGTGAGCAACAGATGAAGAAAGAAGTCCAAGTGTAGACAACGGATGAGCAGACACACAACGGATGATCAAGTCTACAGCTGATGAACTATCATAGTGGATGTTTATCCACAATAAATGAAAATTCCATAACGGACAACAACAAAACAAACATCACAAGTGTTCACATTGGACATCATCCAAAGCACAGCGGACAAGTTTTTAAACATCCACAGCGGACGACTTATCATCCACAGCGGACAGTTCATCATCCGCAGCGCATGACATATAGACTTTGGATTATATGTGATCTATTTTTACATAAGGGTATTTTTTAATGGTTCATAGATCTTTGTATAGGTTTTAAATAGTAGTATACCCTAATCCTTTGTAAGTTTTTGAACAATCATCAACCAAACAAACCAGTTATTATCATTCATAGCATTCAAAACACTCATAATCATACACACAAACATAGAGTTCATATCATTAATCATTGGTTTCTGTACCATGATTATTGAGTATTGATTCAATAACAACTTGTTGTTATTATTGAGAGATTGAGAAAGATCCTTGGGAGATTCATTCATTTTGTTCGTGTTCAAGTGCAAAACCCAAATCTATCACAAGCTTCTTTGAGGTAAGGTGGGATTGGATTCAACTCCATTTGTTCTCGATATTAAGCCACATGGTCCTCCGGATCAGTAGTTTCATCCTATAGTTTCATGTTTGGGATCTAAAAGCATTTTGTGATTTCAAAATCACATATAGGGAGTGCAAAGCTTGAGATTCTATGACTGCCTGGTGAAACTTAGGGAATAGGTTATACTACTACTTGTATGCGGTCTATCATGTCCTTTAATCTTTTTAATTCTTTAGCAACTGAAGGGCTGATAACATTATCCTAGATAAGATCATTATTGTTTGTTGTATAAGGATTAATAGTCATGTTACCACCATTAGAATCCGGGGATATGGATCATAAATCAATCTCAAAACTCCTAGCAAAGCTCATGATGACAGCAAAAGTCATAGTTTCTTGTCTTGGGGTAGCACTTATAGGAATAAAGTCATCTCTATGGGTAGTAGAAGATCCTGGAGTTCTGAAGTCCATTACTCTTGGGATCAAGGGTATCCATACTTCATCTGGTACCCTGGCCTTTTTTAATCCTCCCAATTCCTTAAAGATGAACTTATTGGTTTTAATTTGCTCTTTGTGGCTCTACTTCATTTCACTCACCAAATTGAAGAGATCTTCATTAGAGACCAATACTGGCGAAAATGAATATGTCCCAGATCCAGGATGAGCAGAGGAAATATCGGATCTTAGGGAAGAGGTTCTAGCAGGATTAGCAGCCCTTCTAGATTGAGATAAAATGGGCGAAGGAAGAGGTAAGGTACTCATTTCAAAGGTTGAAGAAGGAACGACAAAGGATACGAACTTTAAAGATGAAGCCATCTTTGCGACAAGTTTTGAATGATAATAATTAAAACTGATTTTATCACAGATTATTGAGAAAAAACATCAACTATCCTATGGTGGGCGCCAAATTGTTTAGGTAAAAAATTATCTTAAAGTAATTTAAGGTTCCAAATCAGTTTATGAGGTAAAGTGTTTAAATAAAATCAAAAGTGTTTTATGGAAAATTGAAACAAGATCAAATATAAGTATACAGAATAAAGGAAAGAACACGAACACTAGGATATGAGGAAAAGCCCTTAATCCTTGAAGGATCTCTAATGTAAAAACCTCAAGAGGTGACAATAGTCAGCCTTCCTAGAATGATATTAAAGAAAAATCAGTGTTACAAATCGAGAACTAGATTGATCAATGACTAAGTGTTACAATCGAATGAAGTGTGAGTGAGAGTGATTAAAGAGTACACAAGTTAAGTAGTGTGTGTTCCTATTTGATCAATCAGCCTCATTATGTAAGAAGTAATTCCTAACTAATTATTCGAATATCTCGGTCTTTATAACCCTCATCTTTGGAGTTGTCGAAGCCCTTGAGAAGCAGTCTTTTCCACGTGCTATTTACTTAGTCAAGCCCTCTATTTTAGAGGTTTGACTGTGACTTAGTCTCTTGAACCGTAACCTGCAAACAAGATATAATACTATGATTTTTCAACCTACAATAATCATAATCCTTAAACTGAAAATTTCATTAAAACATATATCAGAAACATTAAACCCTTCATAATTCAAGATCGAAATGCCAAACTGTTACATAACATAAATTCATTGTCAAACATAGATGACTTAATTAAACTTTTAAAATAGCTTGCTCATGCCCTAACCTCATCAACTCAGCTACCCTTGGATTTACTTGGCATACATACTAAAAGTCAGCATTGCTGAGTGAGCACTAGAATAGATAAATCATAAGACTATTTGTACTTCGAAACATTTGAGGAGTTATTATAGTGAAACAGATTATTTGACTTAGAAAGCATAGCTTATTTATCCAGTTTATGTCATCATGAATAGCATAATCAATCATGTCTCTCATCAAAACAATCTAATATGAGCACAAGGCAAGCTAACATAATCAAGCGAAGCACGAAGCTAAGTGATATAGTAAACCATGCAGTGCACTAAGTAGAGCAAGCTAATAATCCATGCAATGAACCAAGCAAGGAAAACTAAGAATCCATGCATTTGTACTAAGCAAAGAAAGTAGTGCACTAAGCAAAGCAAGCTAAGAATTTCCCAAGGAAAGATGGCAATACATATTAACACCATGGTTAATTACAATGGGTGTAACTAGGCATGACTTTCCCTATAGGGTTGGCATAGGTGATAATATCTCTATGTTACACAATTATGGGTAACAGTTGAACAAAGGTGTCTGAGTATACCAATTCTAGTAATAGTGTAATAAAAGAGGTTGATGTCAAGCAATGTGGGTGAGGTCTTTCAGACTAAAACGCATTACTAGAACTTGTAAGAACTAATGGCAGGTTGGCATATGGTGTTACTTGGTGTGAATGAAAGGTTAGAAAAATGCAGGTGATATAACTTATGCGGATGTCACCTTTGCTTATCCTCATTTCTTTACTTAGTCCGTGAAGGATTAATACGGTTGAGGGTTTAGGTAATGCGGGTACTTTAACTTATACAGGTGTCAAGTTTGGTTATCCGTATTTCTTTACTTAGTCCATGAAGAAAAAATGCAGCTGAAGGTTTAGGCATGCGGTTATTATAACTTATGTGGGTGTCACCTTTGCTTATCTACATGTCTTTACTTAGTCTGTTAAGGACTAATCCGATTGAAGGTCTTCGCAAGTGCAGTTAACATAACAGTTGTTTTACTACTTCAGTTTGAGATGGAAATCATGCAAAGCTACAACATTGAATTTCTTGTAAATCATTAGAATATGGTCATACACTCTAGGGTTCTTACATAGACTTCAAACAGATGAAGCCTAGAAATAAAGGTGGTAACTTTATACCATATAACATTAGTTCTACTTATAAAAACATATTTGAGCATGCATATCAACCCCAAAAGCAATTAAAAAATATAAAAGTGGGGATCTAGAACTCACTTTTAGTGTAGAGCTCAGAAGGAACCTTAAACCCACTAGTGAGAACCAAGATCTAAATAACCACATGTAAAGGTGTCAACTTTATCCAACCAAATGGTGTAAAAACACTTAACAAACATAGATCTAGCTTAGATCTACCCTTTTAAACGTAAACGTTAATACCTTGCTTGAGTACTTGGATTTTCTCTCTCTAAAACGCAAGGTTTCTCTCTCTAGCAACCTTCTTCCTCATAAAAGGCTAGCATGGGGCTATCAAGTCCTTTATATAGTGACATATTAGGGCTTTATTTACATAAATCCCCATTTCACTTCATGTGGTAGTCAAATACCACTTAAATAATATTCGGCCTTCTTTTCCTTGTTTTCTTTTCTTTCTTTTTTTTGTTTAAATTATCAGAGTGTTATAAGTCTATCCCGCTTATTTAGATTTCGTTACTTATCATTCTCTGAATAATTGATGATAAAACTATCTCATTTCTTCTTCCGGTTCTTATGTTGCTTTAGATGTCGTGCGATATTTCCATTGGACTTTAACTAACTTGATTACCTTGTTCCTCGATCTCTTTTCCTTGATGTCTAGTATGGTTATTGGTTCCTTGACATAGTTTAGTTTCCCATCTACTTTGATATCACCAAGCGGTACATGAGCGTCTTCTTTCGCTAGGCATTTCCATAGGTGAGACACATGAAAGGAAGGATGAATCCCATTAAGCTCGGCTGACAGATTTAGCTTATAAGACACTAACCCAACTCTTGCTTCAATCCAAAAAGGCCCTATAAATCAGGGGCTTAATTTCTCCCAGTTTCGGATACGTATGTTTGCCTTCCATAGGACATCTTTAGCATAACTTTGTCACCAATGTTGAAGTCAATCGACTTGCATTATTTGTCTACAAAAGAATTTTGTCTATCCTTGGTGGCTTTCATAAAATCTTTGATCTTTACAAGCTGTAAGGCCCCATTCCCGGAATTATTACAGTTGGTCATTCATAGCGTAAAACACTTAAAACACATCATTTTGCAGCGGAATTTAAACATTTCATTAATAATTAATACTCGTGTCGATTATCATATCATTCCAATTACACTTCAAAAATCGTGTCAATACAGTTATATTCCCAAAAGTATAGATGCCATACTTGAACTATCCTAGTAGCTTCCACGTCCATGCCTGCATCTCCTCAGCATCAACCATTACCTGCCAACTATTATGCATACAAAAAGGTCAGCGACGCTGAGTGAGTTCTAGTTTAATAATAAAATACTTTTTCATACATTTCAAAACCTTTACATTTAGTGCGTGATCATTCATCATTACATACATATCATCATATTCATTTATTACCATTCGTTTCGTTCATTTCTTACATTTCAAACTTTCATTATTATCTTTCACTTTCATCTAGACCAATGTCGTATGCTATACCCTAAACATTGTGCACGAAGCTGGTACTGGGCCGAAGTCTATAAATAGACCCCTAACATTTGCACAAAGCTGACTCCAGTACTGGGGCAAGCGACAAGGGTCCCGTTTCGTACGTATTAGTCAATCACAAAGATTGACCCCTGTGTGCATCCTCATGGCTAAACCGCACATAGTTGATCTAACAACCCAATGGCTGTGAACCTCCATTCATTTGTTTGCAAGACTTTCATTCATTTATTAGGTTTCAATTTTGTTAACATTAACTTTCACTTCATTACATAATACTTATTCTTAATTAGTATATAACACACAAAGTAAGAAACATCGTTAAACCCCCCCCCCCCTTTTATATAGAACGAATTCACCCATAGTCCATATATTCACATTCTCATCAAAAGGAATAACAAACCATAATATATGACCCTCCGAGGCGGAGGCAGCCCCCGACAGCGGGGTTCTAGGGGCAGCAGCCCCTAGTGGGGTCAAAGGGGCAACGCCCCTGGCTGGGGTCAGCTTGAGGAAATTTTATTTTGAAGCATTTATATAGTACAATGTGTTATAGAAAATTCAATCTTCCTGTTAAAACCTCTTGAGATCTTTGCCATAAAAAAAGTATATTTAGTATGGACAACAGCCCCAAAACTTAGAAAATCTTGTAAATAAGGGGATCTAGAACTCACCTGGTCTCCGTAAATAACTTCACCTAAAATAGGATCACGGTACATAGTCTGTATATAAGTTGACATGCAAACAGGTCATTTTCTACACAGTTTCGCATGCAGTTTCGCTGCTAATTTTGCTGACAGTTTCGCTGCTAGTTTCGCTTGGAAGTTTTGCCCAACTTTTGTTAGAATTCCATGGCTGTGAAAGTACCAGCGAAACTATAGTTTGCCGGAAGAGTCCACAGTTTCGCTAGAAAAACTGTTAGTTTCACTGGTCAAACTCACAGTTTCATTGGACGCATAAAAATGACATTCCAGCCCGTTTTTAACCCGAAACTTCAACTTTTTGTATACAAATCCTTCAATTTTCATCCAGGAACTTATATCTAAGCTTTTTACATGATTTCATCCATAAAAAACATGACTTTTGTATGATTTTTGCCACTTTTCAAAACCCTAGAATACGGGTATGATCTAAAAAGATGTTTGGTTGATGATTCTTACCTGGATTCTTGCGCTTTTCTAGTTGTTTGATGCCTAAAAACGTAGATCTTCAATCCCTTGATCAATAAAGCCTCAAATCTTCACTTTTCTCTACTTTCTCTCTCTACACTCTCTCTCTAGAAAGTTGGTTGTTTGAGTTGCAAATGAGGATGAATATGGTTGATTTGTGTTTCTATATCGGGTGTTCACGGGACCTTAAACTCGTCTAACACATAACCCGTAAGGTTAATTTGGTCCATAATCCATTTTCCTCTTATTTATATTAAATAACCCCTAACTAAGCCCATTATTATTAATTGGCTCGTTTCGACTTTTTCCCGAGCGTTACACAAGCTTTATCGTTGTGGCTTCCACCACTTCCGGACCTTCCAACTTCCTTTCACCGATTTCACACCAACATATAGGTGTCTTGCACCTTGTTCCATACAACATTTCATAAGGAGGCATTCTAAAGCTTGTATGCTAGCTATTATTATACGAGAACTTTGTGAGGGGTGAGTGGTCATCCAAGTTACCTCCAAAATCATTTATACATGCGTGCAACATGTCTTCAAGTGTCTGTATCGTTCTCTCGGATTGCCCATCGATCTGCAGGTGATATGCACTGCTAATGTGCAATCTAGTTCCCATTGCATCATGAAATCTCTTCTGAAACTTTGATGTGAATAGTGTATCTATATCTCAGACTATAGGGACAGTTACCCCGTGTCGGGTTATTATTGTCACAGCCCAGCCGGCGGCAGAATGTGTCGGGGTATGTAGATCATCCATAACATGTGCCACTATTAAAGTTATAATTTAATTAATTAACCCAATCACATAAGTCTTACAAAGAAATCATAAATTGTTCAAATAAACATAACATAAAACAAATTTTGATTTATTAACTAAGTCCATTAGCATCCTCTAAGTGTCATAAACTTGTAGGCATCTCAAGTGCCATTTCCTGTGACATGTATAAAATAAGAGTCAACTAGCAAGTTTGTGAGTAAACATAGGTTTTGTTACAAATACTAGATTTAAAATGCGATTCAAGGAGTCAGAGTATGAATTCAAGCATGTATGACTAAACCAAATGCATTGATCAAACCTTTGTTGATAAGTGTCCCTAATCAATGAATTAGACTAAGAATTTTGGTTTTGATACCTAAATGCCATCTACAATGGCCCATTCGGGCGGGTGTCAAACAAATAGTGCTATCATTTTCACCTTAGACTTTAGAAAGTTAATGATCGTATGCTAGCAAATAAGTAAGAAAGATTGACCACCACATGAAAGATTAATCCAACCAGTTTATCACAAATGCATAGAATACACACAGACTTAATTGAACCATATGATTTGCAAAAATGATTTAGAATTGAATACGTATACATGTCACATCCCAAAAACTTAAAAGAAAAGGGACTATGAATACTCACATTGAGTTCATGAGTATTAGCTGGACTTATGACATGGTTAATAAAAAATGGTGAAACCCTAAATTAGCATGATTATATGTACTAGAACTTATATTTAAAGTTATGGTTATGAGTATCGACCATAGAAATAAAAGGATCAAAAGCAAAAGAAAAGATAGATTGTTGCAAGATTAAAACAGATTTGTACAGATTCATTGTTACAGTTTTATAGGATAATTAAAAACATCAATGTTTTAGTAAAAATTCTTAAATTATCCAGTCTACTACTTTAGGATGTTACAAACAAATTTTTTTTAGAAAAGATTTCAAATTCGGATAAGAAGCTCATGAAAATAGCAGTACAAAGCAAAAGGTGAAAATATGCGCACTTACTTAGAGGCTGCTATGAAGTCGATCGATAGAATTTGTAGAGGCTGTTAAGGAGTCGTCCGATGGAATTTGAAGTCGTGTAAACAATGGTTTGAAAGATAACTAGGTGAACTTGTTTATGAAATCTAAGTTTGTTAACTTTTGATTTATTATGACCAAGTTATGGTCGTTAGAAGTTGTAACAAATTCGGTCCAAAATCAACGGTAGAACTGTGACAACCTCGGTTTTTAGGCCTAGAAATTTTTTTGTAGAAACCTTATTGGACCACGCAATGACACCAAACCCTTGTCTAGGGAACTCATGAATTGGGCCCAATAAGCATTGGGCTTAGGCCCACACTAATAGACACACATAATTGGGCCATTTGGCCACAAAACTAAATGGGTTTTGGCCCATTAAACCCTAATTGGGCTATTGGACACAAAACTTAATGGGCTTTGACTCGTATAATTAATATGGGCCAATGGGCCAACATATGATTATAGGGTATGCTGAACCGACCAAATGGGCCTCGGGCCCGATAGCTTAGAAGGCAAAAGTTATAAGAATAAACCCTGGTTAATGAATTAATGAACATCAAAACTTCTAAACCATTAACATTGGCTCATCCGAACAAAATCAAGAAAACGAACGCATAACATATAATAACAACTTAAGTGTATCAACGAAATGTAATGAACATAACCTTGTAAATTATAAAATAATATTAGATGATATTGATGAACTAATAAGTTTTAAGAACATATGGAAATATACACTTGGACCCTAACCTTTGCTAACTATGCATATCACAAAACTCAAACTAATACTTCCGAAGGTAAACATAAGCTTCGAAAGTTTTGGCTCCAATGGTCAAGCTTTGGAAGTTTTAGGCACCGATGGATAAGCTTCAGAAGTTTTGGCTCCAATGGTTATGCTTCAGAAGTTTTGGGCACCGATGGATATGCTTCGGAAGTTTTGGCTCCAATGGTTAAGCTTCGGAAGTTTTGGGCACCAATGGATAAGCTTCGGAAGTTTTGGCTCTAATGGTTAAGCTTCGGAAGTTTTGGTCACCGATGGATAAGCTTCAGAAGATTTTGTTTCAGTGGCTAAGCTTCGGAATATTTTATTCCAGTACCTAGGCTTCGGAAGATTTTGTTTCAGTAGCTAAGCTTCGGAAGATTTTGTTTTAGTGCCTAAGCTTCGGAAGAATTTGTTTCAGTGGCTAAGCTTCGGAAGATTTTATTTTAGTAGCTAAGCTTTGGAACATTTTGTTTCAGTAGCTTAAGCTTTGGAAGATTTTTGGTGCTTTGGAAGAAAACTTGCTTCGACATTTATTTTGACTTTTATACCTCACACATACATACATACTTATATATATACACGTAAACCTACAACACACGCCTACGCACATACATATATGCATGCATCCGACGCACACACACACCCGTATATATACACACATATATAGATATATTAGCCAACACACACACCAGAATATAAATATATAAGTCGACACACATGTACACATACCAGCCTACACATGGTTATCTTTATAAAATAATAATAATAATAATGATGATAATAATAATATTAATAAAATTAAAAGATTTTATAAAAATACTAAATTCATGCTTGGTCAAATCACCACCCAATGTATGGAGGTGTCACCTAAAGAATCTAGTAACTTGTGAAGGTGACCATATCTTCAAAAATCTCAGCCATATCTTAAGTAAACCCAGATTTGATAGTCCCAATCTCACTCTCTTTCTATTACGGCTGAAGTCCCACACCCACACTCCATTCACACTTCAAATTCATCCACTCAACTCTCTAAACACTGTCAAACACTCTCTACTTGAAACTAATATCAAACACTCTCTTGAACATTCAATAATATTGAAGTTCTAGGCTCCTTGAAGCCATAGTCGACCCACAAGAGCAACACCAACAACCTCACGAAGTCAAGGTAATCACACACACACCCCTACACCATGTCATACTTTTATCTTATATTTCTTGTATTCTAGAACCTAATCAAATCTGCCATCTTGGATAGCTAATCCTCATCATTTCAAGATCCTATAGCAACATTTGAACTCCTCTCACCCATCCTTCACCTCAAGGTAATTCGTTAAAACCAGAAAACACTCAAAACATCGCGTATCGTCATGATGGCGACACAACAAACCCCATGACACCCCAACTTCTTATGAAACCTTAAAACACTTTATTTTACATTAATGAAATCATACAAAATCATTCTTACAACTTTCCTTGGTCAGAAACCCGGTTTTAATAAAACTAGTCTACCCGAAAAACACGTTTTTCATAAAATACGCAAGTATATAATCGAATAAATATATTATAATTTAAATATTTTTGGAAGATTAACTTACTCACTTTAACCTAAGAATAAAAGTTCATAAACTATAGAATGGTCATTTGTATTTTATAAATAAGGTGAAATATAAAAATGCACAAATTCTTGTAATAATTCTAGAAATCTAGTTGGGGATTCTAAACTATAGAAATATAGGGTTAGATACATATTATATAACTTGTAAGACTGTTCAAAATGGGAAAAACCAAGTTAAAGGGGCTTAATGTGGAGAAACCGGGACTTAACAGACACTTAACGAGGCTAACCGGGCTAAGTAACAAAAATGGTAAAACTACGAAATTTTTTTAATATAAAAATTCCAGTACGCTCATAATATTAATTAAATCCTAGAAATTAAATTTTACAATTTTTAGAATTTATTTTATTGGTAAACAAAAGTACTAATGATATTCACTCTAAAATAAAGAAAATCATTAAAAACAAACTTAAGGGCTCTATTAGTGAGAACTCCAGAACATATAATTATTAGTAAGTATATTAAACTCTTATAAGATTAAAATTTGACCAAATATAACCCAAACCCGAAAACCCGTTAAAAACCCGAACGATTAACGTTTAAACTCCAAAACCGACAAAAAAATTTAAGACCCAATGATTCCAGTGGCTAATGGTTTATTAATGACTAAAAGAAGATAAAACTAAATATATATAATTATATAGTATTCTAGAGGATTTTACGAAGCGTATTTATATTATAACTATCGGTTTAATAATTAGAAAAATCATAAAATATATATATAATCCTTAACCTCATGAAATTGATGTTTGTCCACTAGGATATAATTTTCTACTTAAAGTAAAAAGTAAGGATACTGACCAAAACTCAAGGACCAAAAATTAAGATTACACATATGTAATATAACACCCACCAAGCTAAGGAATACAAATACAAAACACGAGGGTTGGGCTTAATTGATTCCTTAAAAATGGTACTAATTCATTTGAAATAAACAAAGGAACCCTCACGGTCGATAGCATCCAAACCTTACAGAAAACCATGTGTTCAACCACAGGTGAGTCTCATGAACCCCCTTTTTATTTTAAAACTTTTGGGGTGAAATACATACTCTTTGGTTATTATTTTTGTGGTGCAATACTACCTGCTCTTATCCCTGAATGGAGGACAATCAATAACTCCATTAAGAGCCACGTGATTTGTGGATAGTACTATTTGGGGAATCCCCCGCACACAATGTGCCCTTTATGCAGGGAAACCCCCCATTGAGATTCAATAATCGTTGTGTCATAAATTAGTGCCATTTAATCGTGCTTAGCATGGCACATTTAAACCCAATCCATCTAGTAGTAACGAGTTAGGGGATATTTTAGTACTCGGGTATTTAAAGTCCAGGTCAGGTTTGATTGTGATACATTCTATAGTGCATCATGGTATTTATATTATGGTTGTTGTCATCATTACATTTGGTTAATATCATATCTGTCATGATTGGTAATATGTCTTAAACTCATAGGCTCACCAACATTATTGTTGGACCAAAAGAACCAATGAGCCTGATCAGAAAAACCTTTAAGTCCCACGGACATTACAACAACTGAAGTAGTCTGCAACAGCTGAAGACATCAACTGATAACAAAGTCTGAAGTGAAAGAGCTGAAGACAAAGTCTGAAGTGAAAGAGCTGAAGACAAAGTCTGAAGTGAAAGAGCTGAAGACAAAGTCTAAAGTGAAAGAGCTGAAGACAGTCTGAAGACAAAGTTTCAGATGTTGTCACAACAGCTGAAGAAGGCCTCTTCAGTAGTTGTGATGGTTTCCTTTCAGTAGTTTTATGTTTCTTGTAATCAGTACTTATAGTTTCAGTAGTTTTAGTTTCATCTTGTACTTAGCACTCTGAGATGATCTCAGTTGTTGTGAACATTCTCAGTAGTTTGCTTACTTTCAGTTGTTTGTAATAATTCTGTTAGATGTCACTATCAAGTGACATCAGCAGACGTCACATTCCTCTATATAAGGAATGTTGACCTAATTGTAAGGGGCGATGCCCTGCGCAGCTATAGCATACTTAGAAAAGCTTAGCAGCCGCCACACCGAAGCATTGTGCATGAATGATATTATCCATTTTGAAGAAAACCCTCTTTCTCTATAACCGTGTACTGTTCCATTGAATATCTATTGTGTTCTTGCTATATTTGTCTAATTCTTGTTCTAATTCCGCTGCGATTCAACTCTAATTGATCAAACTTAGATCGCTGATCCTGACAAATGGTATCAGAGCAGGTTAATCATTGATCGGTTTAACAATTGATCATTGAAACTGCTATTTCGATATCTAAAGTTTGATCGAATTAGCATATTTGCAAGAATTGGTTATAGAGATTGATCTTCTGCTGCTTCTGGTTAGTCAATTTGAGTTTCTTCTTGGTTCATATTGAGTTTGTTGTGTTTTGTGCTAAATCTTTTGAAACTTGATTGAATTGGTTTGAATCTGAGAATGACTACTCCTTCTAATGACCCTCACAATACTGGCTCCTCAACCAAGCCTCCGATGCTGGTTAGGAGTGAGTATAACATATGGCAACGAAGAATGCTCCATCACCTGTCTGTTAACAGTTCAGGTTGTTGGACATCTGTGGTTCACGGTCCACACAAGCCTATGGTGAACAATCCGGAGACCAACCAAATGGTTCCGAAGAAGAAGGAGCAATACTCAGATGAAGATCGTAAACTGTTTGAGATTGATGCTAAAGCCCATGGAATTCTGGCCATGGCACTGCCTAATGAAATCTATTCTGGGCTTATGCATCATGAAACTGCTCATGACCTCTGGAATGCTTTGAAGGAACAATTCGGAGGAACTGATGAGGTCTTAGCAAACAACAGAGAAATCCTCGCCCAACAATATGAGACATTCTCTCATAGGAAGGGTGAGACACTGACTCAACAGTTTGAGCGTTTCTCCTGCTTGATCTCTGAGCTGAAAATGGTCAAGCATGAGTATACTAACAGCCAGATGAACAACAGATTCCTCAGATCACTGCCTGAGAGATGGGACACATACACCATTGTCCTACGCTCCAGTGCAAATCTGGATAGCCTATCTCTCACCCAACTCCATGGGAAACTGCTTACATTTGAAAGAGAGATAGAGCAGAAAAGGAAACTGGCATCATCAGGAAAGCTCACTGATGACTTTGTACCAGGGAACACTGCCTTGGTCGGTCATGAGTCAGAATATGCTGGATCAGAAAGCCATTATGATAGCATATAGATTTCTCTTCAAACAGTTCTGATCATGCATTTGTTGGTGTTGAAGTCATTCTGGGTGTAATAGTGATAATTTATGCTTTATCATGGATGATTTAATGGGTATTGCTGATGATGATTTAGAAGAGATGGATATTTTGAGCCAAATGGCCTTGATCAATATCAGATCTCAAAAGTTCTACAAGAGAACTGGTAGGAAATTTCCAGGACTCTCTGGCAAAACCAAAGTTGGTTTTGACAAGAGTAAGTTGAGGTGTCACAAATGCCACAGGCTTGGGCACTTTGCAAGAGAGTGTAGATCAACTGGATCTAACTCCTCTGCACCCTTTGTGACCTTTCCAAGCAATAGTTCACAAAACAAAGGGCAACATCTGCTAGTCTGGTCATCACTCACAACCTCAATCTCCTGCATATTTTGTCCCTCAGGGTCCAATGCCATATCCATATCCCTGCTATTACATGCCACAGCCAAATCCAGTTCAAGTTCCTATAGCACAACAACCTCAAGCCCTACCTGAGCCTCAACCATCTCCATCACAATCTCAACCTCATCACAGCTTCTTCACACCAGGAGTTGTTGACTGGAGCAGCTCACCAGATGATCTTTCTGGTTTCAATGAGCAATTATTTGCTGGTGCTGGTCAACATGGTGGTGAACATCCTTTTGGGAATCTTGCTCTCATGGCCCTGGAGTCTACTGAGGGTTCCTGCTCCGATGCATCATCTTCACAGGTAACCCAGGTATCTTCTGAGGCTAAAGCCAAGTTATGTTCTGAATCATGCATAGCTGCCTTTGTCTCTATTAGAGAGGCAAATGTAGCTTTAATCAATCAAAATCTTGAGCTTGAGAAAACTATTTCCAAAAGAAAAGCTGAGTATGAGTCTGTTCTTAATGACAAAGATGATGAGATTTACAAGCTTAAATGTCAACTTAATGATGAAAAGGCTAAGGTAGAGGTCATACTTGAGAACCACAGAAGTCTCAAAGAGACACTTGCAGATACCCAAGTTGAGTGTGACCGCTGGGTAACATCCTGCAAGGGATTTGAAATGCTTCTCAGCAAGCAAACAGCTTCAAATGTGAAGTTTGGAATAGGTTACAATCATACTGCACCACCTACTGATTTTACTTCAAAATCAATAGTAAAATCTGAAGGTGAAAGTAATTTCCAAACCACATCATCATGTGATTCATCCTCAAATGATAATACAAAATTGTCAAAATTAGAGGATGAAGTCAGTGTTAAGATCTCAGCAAATCAATTGCCTGATGGTTTAAATGCTGATAAACACATGAAGCTGAGCAATTCAGATGTTGTCCCTCAAAGTACTCCAAGTACTGAAGGGCAAGTCACAACATCTGAAAAGCATTTCATATCTGCTGAAATAAAAGGATTAACAACTGCTGAGGAATCTATCATACGGTCTTTCAGGACGGATAGAGAACAGCTGAAGAACAAGTCTTCAGTTGTTACCGATCCTTCAGTACTTAACACAAGTACTGAAAGGAGGAAAGTACTGAAGATCACACCTTCAGTAGTTTCCACTTCAGCAGTTGATCAATCCAAGATGAAGAATAAGCCATGTGAAATATGTGGTAAATTCAATCATCTATCTGATGAATGCTGGTACAAAAAGGGTTCCAAACTCAACAGAGATAAGCTCATTAAAGAAGAGATTAATAAAATGAAAAATGAGTTTGAGACCAAGTTTGTACCACAGTCATCTCAAACTGATAAACCCAAGGCCTCGCCAACATCCAAAAAGAAGGATGGGGTTTATCAGAAAACAGCTGATAGTGTTCCTCATGATAAACATCAGACTAAGTCTGTGAATTTCAAGAAGGAGGAAATGGTGGGTCACAGGAACTCATCAAAAACAAGTACTGATGTGTCAAATGAGCTGAAGGCTTTAGCAACAAATCAGACACAACTTGTTATGATGGTTCAGCATTTGTTGGGGAGAGTTAACCAACTAGATGCACCTGTGATCAAACCACTGAAAAGGAAATCCAAGCCCAAATCTAAGAAATCCATTTCAGCACCATCTCCACCTTCATCAGCTGTTAATCATGAGAAACAAGTTATGGTTAAATCTGTTGATGAAAACAGACCCAAAACCAAAAAGGTTTGGGTCTCTAAAGCTAACTAGTTTCTTATGATAAATGCAGGGTTCTTCAGCATGCCAAAGAAGCATCTGGTATGTAGACAGTGGAGGATCTATGCATATGACTGGGAGCAGTTCTCTTCTTAATGACTACTCTCAAGGAAAGAAGGGATTTGTCTCATTTGGAAATGATGCTAAAGGTTACATCATCGGGAAAGGATTTGTGTCAAATGGAGAAATCAGATTTGATGATGTTAACCATGTGGAGAATCTCAAGTATAATCTACTGAGTGTCAGTCAGATGTGTGATAAAGGGCATGTTGCACTTTTCACAAGCCAGAACTGCCGGATTCTGTCTTCCAAAGTTCTGAGGCTGATTGACAAGGTATTGGATGAACATACTCTCCTGAAGGCCAACAGGATAGGAAGAGTATATGCCTTGGATTTGTCAAAGAAGATTGATATAAAAGGTCATCCTTGCCTGTTCTCCAAGGCCTCTCCTCAGGAATCTAAACTGTGGCATAGAAGGTTGGGTCATGTTAATCTCAAAAACATGAATCAGCTGATCCACAATAGTTTAGTGAGAGGTCTACCAATAAAAGAGTTCCACTGTGATGAAACCTGCACTGCTTGTTTAAAAGGAAAACAACACAAAGTTTCATTCCCTCCTATAGAAGAACCAAAGTCCACTGCCTGCTTGCAATTACTGCACATGGATCTCTTTGGTCCTGTGAGAGTAATGAGCATGGCAAAGAAGAAATACTGTCTGGTAATTGTGGATGATTACTCCAGATTTGTATGGACCTTCTTCTTGCATTCAAAGGATGAGGCTGCTCAGACAATTATTAACTTTGTGTTGTATGTTGAGAAGCAGTATTCCCTATCAGTCAAGTGTATAAGAAGTGATAATGGAACTGAATTTAGAAACCATACACTTGATGATTTCTACCTTTCAAAAGGAATCAAGAGGCAGTATAGCATCCCAAGGACTCCAGAACAAAATGGAGTAGTGGAGAGAAAGAACAGGACCCTAATTGAAGCTGCAAGGTCCATGTTGGCTGACTCTGGTTTGCCACTGACCTTTTGGGCTGAAGCTGTCAACACAGCATGCTATGTGCAAAATAGAGCTTTAGTGAATCAGAGGTTGATGAAGACTCCTTATGAAGTTCTACATCATTTGGCTCCTCTAATTTCATTCTTCAGAGCATTTGGGTGTCCTTGTTACATTCTCAACACAAAGGATCAACTCCAAAAGTTTGATTCTAAGGTGGATGCAGGGTATTTTGTTGGGTATTCATCCACTTGCAAGGCTTACAGAGTGTTCAACTGCAGAACAAAGATGGTTGAAGAAACCTTGCATGTGAAGTTCAATGAATCCCCTAAGGACAAAATTCCACAAAACCCTGTGGAGTTGTTTGATCTGGACATACTGCAATATGTTCCTTATCAGCCTCCAGCTGTTGCAGATCATGTGAATTCATCACCTTCTGCAGCTAGTCATCCATCTGGTGGTACTGATGTTGATGATGATCCCAGTACTCACCTATTCAAGTTTAGTGATCAACTGCCTGAGTCTACTAAACTTGATGTTCCTGTAGCTTCAGTAGCACCATCCACAACAAATGCTGATGAGATTTTTGAATCCTCTAATTCATTTGACTTGCCATCTAATACTTGGTTTCAAGAATCTGGATCAACATCTGTTGCTGCTGAGCGTGCTACAAACACTTGCACAGATCTCATAGTGTACCAAGAGCTGAAGAATCACCCAATGTCTCAAATCATTGGTGATATCAATGCTGGTGTCTCAACTAGAAGTCAATTGTCCAACTTCTGCTTCTATGCTCTCTTCATCAGTCAGCAAGAGCCAAAGAACTATCATATTGCATTAAGAGACAATGGATGGGTTGATGCCATGCAGCTTGAGCTTCTTCAGTTCAAAAAGCAGCAAGTGTGGGAACTGGTTCCTCTACCCCAGGTAAGTGTGCAATAGGCACTAAATGGGTGTTTAGGAATAAAACAGATGAACATGGGCAAATTGTCAAGAACAAGGCCAGACTGGTTGTCCAGGGGTTTTCACAAGAAGAAGGTATTGATTATGATGAAACCTTTGCCCCTGTAGCCAGACTGGAGGCAATTAGATTGTTCTTAGCCTATGCTGCATTCCACAATCTTAAAGTTTTTCAAATGGATGTCAAAAGTGCATTTTTATATGGTAAAATAAAAGAAGAGGTTTATGTGTGTCAACCACCAGGTTTTGAGGATAATAAACATCCTGATTGGGTGTATAAACTTGATAAGGCTCTTTATGGGTTGAAACAAGCTCCTAGAGCCTGGTATGAAACACTGTCAAATTTTCTTCTTCAGAATAATTTCACTAGAGGCTCCATAGATAAAACTTTGTTCATTAAGAAAGTGGGTCAGCATAAGCTCCTTGTTCAAATTTATGTTGATGATATTATTTTTGCATCCTCTGATCCACAGTTGTGTGATGCATTTACAAAGTTGATGCAACAAAAATTCGAAATGAGTGCCATGGGAGAATTACAGTTCTTTCTAGGTTTGCAAATCAAACAAAAGGCTGATGGAACTTTCATTCATCAGTCAAAATACACAAAGAGTCTTTTGGAAAAGTTTGATTTACAAAACTGTAAGCCCTGTTCTACTCCTATGTGCAGCACCACACAACTGGATGCAGATCAGAAAGGTAAAGCTGTTGATGAAACACTTTACAGATGTATGATTGGGTCCTTGATGTACTTAACAGCTTCTAGACCAGATATTATGTTTGCAACTTGTGTTTGTGCTAGATTTCAGGCTGCTCCTAAAGAGTCTCATTTGATTGCAGTCAAGAGGATCTTTAGATATCTGCAAGGTACTCAATCTCTAGGTCTTTGGTATTCCACTGGGCACTCTTGCAAATTAGTTGCTTTTTCTGATAGTGACTATGCAGGGTGTAAATTAACTAGAAAATCAACTTCTGGTGGATGTCAATTCCTAGGCAACTGTTTGGTTTCTTGGCAGAGTAAGAAACAAACATCTGTTGCTACATCCACTGCTGAAGCCGAGTACATTGCTGCTGCAAGTTGTACATCTCAGGTACTCTGGCTTCAGAATCAATTATTGGATTATGGCATTACAGAGACTAAGACTCCATTACTAATGGATAGTGCTTCAGCTCTTTGTATTGTCAAGAATCCAGTCCAGCACTCTAGGACCAAACATATTGAGATCAGACACCATTTTATTAGGGATTGTTTTGAAAAAGGTCTGATTGATCCAAAGTTTGTTCCTAGTGCTGATGAGCTTGCAGACATATTTACTAAGCCTTTGGACAGTTCAACTTTCCAAAACCTAGTGTTAAGGCTTGGTATGCTGCAGCTAGAATAAGTGACAACTACTGATGATCTCAGTCAACAAGTACTGATGAGCATTCGTATACTATTGTCACAAATAAGTACTGATAAGTTCTTTTATCCTCAGTAGTTTTCATAACTACTGAAGACTAAATTACTTAAAAGTACTGAAGTACTCTATCTGTTGAAAAGAACTGATGTGGTTACAACTACTGATGTAGTTACAACTACTGATGTCAGTATAACAGATAAGTACTGATGACCAATGAAACATCTGAAAATCAGAGTCTGATAAGTGTTGAGGTCAGAATGAAACAGCTGATGAGCTAAGAATTGACGACAACAGCTGATGAGAAACTTTTCTCTTCAGTTGTTTCTACAACTGCTGTTTCACTTCATACAACTGAAGCCAAAACCATGTCTTCAGTAGTTTTACAACTACTGATGACTAACACCAAATCTTCAGTTGTTTACAACACCTGAAGCCAAAACCATGTCTTCAGTAGTTTCACAACTACTGATGACTAATACCAAGTCTTCAGTTGTTACTTCTGAAAGTTAAAACCAGGTCTTCAGTTGTTTTCAAACAACTGATGACAGCACCAACACTTTCAGTCGTTTTATATCAGCCTTTTCTTACCTATAAATACCTAAACCTAATTTCAAACGTTTCATTAGCCGTTTCATGTCCTTACTCTCTCAACAATGGCGACCATGAAACTCAAACCCAGACACAACTGTGTTGCCTACCTCTCGAAATCGGCCTTTTGGAACAAATTTGATAATGCCATCGATCTTATGGTAGATTCCCAGTACCGAACTGCTTTTCTTCTGAATCCTACCATATACCCCGATTCCCTAAGCCAATTCTGGACCAACGTCTCTGTGCAAACTGGTGAGAATGATCGCCAAATCACTCTCCAGTCGTTGGTTAACCAGAAACAGGTGGTCATCACTCCAGACATCATTCGACAAAACCTAAATCTACATGATGCCACCTGCGTCACAGAATACCCGAAAGGCACAACTGATATGTCTTTCATCAATAACGGGTATGAAGGAGACTTAAGTGCTACCACCATTCTGAAGAAGCACTTCCATGATGCTGAACGTCTTATATTCCACATGGTGAATGTCTGCCTTGCACCAAAACCTCCTCATGGGATCAGATGTCCTCCCGATGGCAACAGGTATTATACTCTATCTTTGAACGACAAAATCTAAATTTTTCGAGATAGTTTTTATGGAACTAAAGGATCTGGCTTTGAAACCTGTGGCAAACAGATGGATATTATATCCCAGGTTTCTCATGGCCATAATTTTAAATCAGCTAAAATCAGACGGCCTTGTTGGCCTTGGAGTCCCTGCTCCGGCTGTATTGCCTGAAGTATACTCCAGGCACAACTCTGACCCTACACTGAAAGGGGCTGCCCGGCTGCTAAAACCCAAGCAGCGGGAACCCACAGCCTCCACTTCCAGATCCAAAGTCCCCACCAAACCCAACACCAAAAAGCCCAAAAAGGCTACTCAGGGAGATGAGTCCCCTGAGGATGCCCCTGTAACACCAATACAGGAAACACTTACTGGTTCTAACCCCCCAGTAGTGTCAAAGACTCCACCAGCCCTAGCCGCTCAGGCATCCTCTCAACAGGATCCTGATGCAACCATAATTGGGGATACCACAATGCTGGAACCTATCTCAATTGAGAAGGTTACCATTGAAGAGCACCAGTCACCCCGGGTGCAATCTGCTTCAAACCTATCTCCAAATGCAACCGCCCCTCAAAGCCCAACCATTATAGTTGCACAAGTGCTGAGTCAGCTGCATTCCTCTCCTCCTCCCCAGAAACCAATCACAATGGGGAGAACCACAACAGCTGAGGAAGAGGACCAAAATGCTGCTGATAACCCACAGCACAGGGGTTATAATGTTCAATCTCCCCGTGTAGAGGAGGAGGTTAGAACATCTGGTGAGGCTGCCACTTCTACTGATTCAGCAAATGAACAGGATGCAGTTGGTAACATCTCTAAGACCTCACCAGAGGCAACTGCCGATGAAGGACTCAGTCCTGAGGCAGGAAGTCCCCAGAACCAAGAACAAGGGGCACATGCTACAACTGATCTACACTCAGGGCATGTACATCCTGATTCAATCAGGAGGTCAGGTGATTCAGCAAAGACTGATGATGACCTGGGCTTTTTCTACGATGTCTTAGCCCATAACACAATCCTTGAGGCTGAGGTGAGCAGACTCAAAGAACTGCTTGCCAAAATGTCTCAGGATCAAAGTCCATCTGCCCCAATAAACCCACAGATGGCACCTTCATCTGAAGGTTCACCAAACACTCAGCCACTACACTCAACTGAGCCACCAGCCACTGCTTTTGGCACCACCTCTCAGGGACAGAACCCTCTGAGCAGATGGTTGCTACTTTTCAACATTCCTTACCTCTCATCACTCCCATCATCAATGAGATTGTGCATAAAGCCATTGACGAGAGGATCTCCTCAAATCTACAAACACTTGTTGATGATGCTGTGCAAAAGAAGCTTTCTGCCATTCAAACCCCTGAACCCAATGCACCCAAAAAGGGGGAGTCTAAGGCAGTGAAAGAAGAAAGAGAAAGAGAGGGAAGTGGAAGATGAGAAACAACAAGAGAAAGAAAAGGAGTTAGAAAAGGAAAAAATAGCTGATCACATACAAGAGAAAGAAAAGTGCTGAAACTCAAAAGCCTGATGAAGAGAAATCATTGGATGATCTGGTTAAAGAAGCTGATGAAGCTCACAGCAGATCAATGGACAAAATAATAGACCAACTCTTCAGACAGGGTTTGATACAGCTACTTTAGACACTGAGATCAGAAGGCTGGAGATTAAAGAGATACAAGAGAGATGGGCCAGTTACAGTGTGATGGAAAGGGAGAGGTTGGAGATAATGATCAGGTTTATTGCAAAATACTTGGGAAGATCATTAATTGAGATTAAATCATGGACCAGAGACAGTATTCTGGCAATAACCACCAGAATCTGTGCTTCTGAAGCATTCAATCAAGGGTTGATTATCGAAGCCTTAGATGAAGCAGGTGCTGGGAAGAGATCTGATATGGCCAAGCTTTCCAAAGCCAAACTTACCACAAAAATGCTAGATCAGCCTTCCCAAACTCCCACTCAAAAACAACCAACCCCACAACTCTCCAAACCAATCCCTAAACCTAAACTTAAACCAACTCAACCTTCAAAACCAACTCCCTTACCCCAAAAACCACCTCAAACCACATCCAAGGATGCACCCAGAAGGAGAAGGGTGTTGAGGATGGAAGAAGAAGAAGAAGATGATGAAGAAGACAGTCTGCCAATCTCTGCTGTTCTAAAAATACCTGAGCCCAGAAGTCAACAAATGATCACACCAGACTTTCAGAGGCAAATGGTGAAAGTTAAGATTGAAGAAGAAGAACAGCAGAAACAGCACGATGAGCAACTTTTGAAGATGGTTGACAAAGAGTTTCCTCAGTCATCATCTATACAAGCCATGAAGAAACACGAAAGGCTGTATGCTCTCAGGTATACCTTTCAATATCAAAAGGAGAGAGTAAGGATTTGGCCAGACCCCAGGGTTAGTTCTAGAATTCATAAGAAATCCATACCAAGTAGATACAATGGCCAAGTGAGAAAGACCATAGATGTTGTTATTATGTTGGCCATTGTAGTCTCACCCTGGGAGATACTTGAAGACTTCAAGAGAGCCTACAAGTCAAAGATGACCCCTCAAACTCTAATGGAGAACAAAATGGTCAAGAAGGGGTTGTTATACAAGAGGCTTGAAGAGATCAAGAAAAATGAACTCCAGTTGTTATTAGAAGGGACTCACCCAGATGAATTTGCTTACAGAGAGATAACAACTGTTGAGTTGAAAAATGGAAAGATGGTAAAGTACCTATCAGAGTACTATGGCCCAGAGTTCTTCTTCGAAGGAGAAGCAGAAGAACTCACTAAGGAGGAACAAGTTGTTCTCCTTGAGGCCTACGTCAGAGAGTCTTATAGACTCATCAATGGGAAGTAGGTTTCATGGTTGGGATAACAGCTCTGTGTCCAGTTCCCCAAGACAGAGTTCCCTTCCATCCTTTGACATTCACATCTACTGAAACCTGTTCCCTGGCCTGTGCTTATCCGATATCTCTGAAGCTGATCAAGAGAGTATTTCTGCCAAGAATAAGTGGGACCTCAATAAGCTTAAAGGTTTTGGCTGCATTGGTTCAGGGGGAGTTTGTTGGACCAAAAGAACCAATGAGCCTGATCAGAAAAACCTTTAAGTCCCACGGACATTACAACAACTGAAGTAGTCTGCAACAGCTGAAGACATCAACTGATAACAAGTCTGAAGTGAAAGAGCTGAAGACAAAGTCTGAAGTGAAAGAGCTGAAGACAAAGTCTGAAGTGAAAGAGCTGAAGACAAAGTCTGAAGTGAAAGAGCTGAAGACAGTTTGAAGACAAAGTTTCAGATGTTGTCACAACAGCTGAAGAAGACCTCTTCAGTAGTTGTGATGGTTTCCTTTCAGTAGTTTTATGTTTCTTGTAATCAGTACTTGTAGTTTAGTAGTTTTAGTTTCATCTTGTACTTAGCACTCTGAGATGTTCTCAGTTGATGTGAACATTCTCAGTAGTTTGCTTACTTTCAGTTGTTTGTAATAATTCTGTTAGATGTCACTATCAAGTGACATCAGCAGACGTCACATTCCTTATATAAGGAATGTTGACCTAATTGTAAGGGGCGATGCCTGCGCAGCTATAGCATACTTAGAAAAGCTTAGCAGCCGCCACACCAAAGCATTGTGCATGAATGATATTATCCATTTTGAAGAAAACCCTCTTCTCTATAACCGTGTACTGTTCCATTGAATATCTATTGTGTTCTTGCTATATTTGTCTAATTCTTGTTCTAATTCCGCTGCGATTCAACTCTAATTGATCAAACTTAGATCGCTGATCCTGACAATTATGATAACGTATTTTGGGTGTGTATTCAGGTGAAGTTTATTTGACAGGTGTTAAAAGGATAGGTGCCGCCTTAGATGGAAACTTGGTGACTTAGCCACCGCCCTATCCACCTTATCATCTATGAATAATAAATTAATATTTTTATTGGATATTTAAACAATCTAATTATGGATATATTTAAGGATGTAAGCTTCAAGATTAAAATAGTTTAATTTCCGCTGTATTGTGATGATATCAGTTGGTCACACAAAGACCCGGTCAACGGGGTGTGACAGATTGGTATCAGAGCCAATGGTTTCAGCGAATTAAGTTATTACCATAAGATACCTAGGCTTTAACCACACACTAGGGACTTAAGGAAATAAGTAGAAACCCTCCCCCCCAGGCTATGACTCAAGGAAAGATAACACCACTTAATTGCACTCATTGTATTTCGTATATTTTATATATCTATCTTTATTTCTGATTTTTTTTATATAAACATAGTTATCATGTTGTAATTTACCCTTTTGTTCATTAGATGGCAGGAAACCAGAACAAAGGAAAGACCATATACATCAGTGACTCACCTGATGTACCACCCCCGCATTATCACAGACCACCATCCCACCACCCACGTTCGCACCGGATGTGGATGCAGGACCTTCAAGACGCACCCAGTCCAATGAGATTGGGGAGTATGCCCCTCTTGGGCCAGAGTATGGGGATCCTAACTGGTACCCTTCGGCCCCCTATGAGCACATGATGTTCGATCCTAGCGAGGATTGGGAGATGGAGGAGTTGGAGCCTTCAAAGGATTCGTCGGATTCATCGACGACTGCCCGGGCTAGTTCCTACGACTTGGCGGGAATGAGGACGAGGCACCTTGTGCGAGGAAAACCGCACGAATGTCCATCCGACCCATCCCCACATTCCAGTAGGAATGGGGTAACCTAGTTACAGAACTGACCGTGGCACTGCCACAGCCTGATGTGCCATCATTGCCACCACCATCGCAGCAAGTCCCATCATACCCGGTAGGGCCCTATGGGCGTGACGTACTGGTGCGTCATAGCTTCCATATAGGTCCATCGGTGTGATACACCGACCCCTACGCCTAGTCGGCGCGCTATTCTAGTGCATCACACCAGGTTTTTGCTGACCCGCCCTTGTATTACTCGGGGCCACTGGAGGAAGATTCCTTCATGATGGAGGTGTGGTGTCTTCACCAGCACTACGACGTGATGAAGCAAGAGAGAGATGAGGCGGTGTCTGCTATGAAACGGATGAGGAGGAAACTCTACAGTGCTGCCCAGAAGTGTGTGATCGACCCGTGGTCCCGTTATCATCACCGTCGTCATTGATGTTGTTTTACTTTTCTTTTATTTGTGTTATTTAATTCGAAAAACTATGTATTTGTAGGATATGAGTGAATATTTACTACTGAATCAATATTTCAGATTCGTTGAGCCTGGATCTTAGGATTCATCAATTTTAGATCCGAAAATTCAAAATTAAAGACGGGTGGAAGTGTGTGAATCGAAGAACAAGGACGTGTGTGTAACGTATAATGTTATGATTTCATTGATGTTGAATAACAAATTACAATGAAGAAACATATACAAAGATGGATGAACATCAAACCCACCCAAAGGAGAAAATTTCTCCGTGGGTGGTGATTTACACCATGAAAAACACACACTTAAGAACTACAAGCCCTCACACACTTTGCAATAACCACACCTTACAAGTGGCACTAGTTATTCTATTTATAATGTTATTACATCATGACCTAATTTTTACTTTTCTTCTAGTCTTAATGTTGACTTTGTCTTGTTGACTTTGTCTTGTGTTTGTTTTGTTCTGTTAATCAACTTGGTCTCTGAACTTGTATAATAAGATCTTCAGTTGGCTTTGATTGTGGTTTGGAAAGCTTCAGTTTATCAATTGTTGAACCCAACATTCACTCATGTCACACCGGATTGTATTTAGACTTAATTTGCTTTGTATTCATAGTGGTTTCGCTATGGCTTGGACTTTTATGCTTGTTTGGGTTAATTTTGTTTATTATCTGTATGTCTCGTGTGATGATGCTTGCTGTACTTAATGTCTAAAACTTTGACTGTTAGTGTAAACTAAAATGTAAAATGTATGTTATAGCCATGCCAAGGGGAAGAGGTCGAGGACGCGCTCCCAACACAAGAACAGGTGCCGCCACTCGATCTAGGGCACGCACCAACCAAACCAATGAAACCTTAGGTGAAAACACTAACAAAACCAACAACCTCAACAATAACCATAACACCAATAACCCTACCAACACCCACAATGAAACCAACCAAGAAGCTAGACTCCAACAATTGATTGCCGAAGCCATCGCTAATGCCATGCCCGCCATTGCCGCCCACATCAATGCTGAACGCAATCAAGAAACACCTGCAGGGGGCAACGATGATGATGAGAATACTAATACAAATGAAGAAGACCATGAAATGGAACGAGTGCAAACTGGGTGTGCATATAAGGCCTTTATGGCATGCAAACCAACTGATTAACTTTGGAGCCAAAGGTGCTACAAGACCATCTGCTGGTTAGAGGAGATGGAAGCTGTACTTGATATTAGTGACTATGCTGAGGAAAACAAGGTGAGGTTTGCTACACACTCACTTAAAGATGGAGCCTTGAACTAGTGGAATACGTTACTGCAAACTCAAGGAAGGAACGCTGTAAACAGGCCGTTGCACACGAAAGAGGATCGGAGGCCCCCTCAACCTCTTAATAAGGGGTTTTGAAAGCGCCCCGTCTACATCTATGTCAGCAGCATCAACCGGGACTATACCCATTTACTATTCATACTAGGTCAAAGGAAAATCGAAAAGACCAACGACTTGTCTAAAAGAATCAAAGATCCACGAGCTGAGCTTGATCTTACAAACGGAATTTCTTGATTATTTTATCAGTCTACCAAAAAGAAAGCGAGTCCTCTGCTCGGTAAAGGAGCATTCAGGCATCGGGGGAAGAGCTCAAAGCCGAGGAGAGCCCTGTGTCCCGCTGATAGAATGGAAAGGGAAGGGCCAGCATCGATAGACGCTCGAAAACCATCGGCGGAGGGGGTCCCCTTTTCACCAAGGTGAGGAATTCAAGAAGTTGATGATTGAGCGTTATTGTCCGATAAATGAGATAGAGAAGATGGAGGCTGAGTTTCTAAGCTTGGAGATGAAGGGAACTGCACACTTGGAGTACACCAATAGGTTTAAAGAGTTGTCATTACTAGTGCCATACTTGGTTACACCCGAATCAAAGAAGATAGGTAGGTATGTGTGGGGTTTGACCCCGAAGATCAGAGGAATGGTAAAGGCTGCAAAACCAAGGACATTTCAAGAAACCGTGGAAATTTCTGCGACACTAAATGATTTGGTAGTCGGATCTGAAGGAGCCAAAGGATCAGAGAACATGGGAGCTAAGAGGAAGTGGGATAATTTTAGGGTTATGAGGGGAAGTCCGATGGGAGAGCAAGCGAAAGTAAGCCAAGTGGGGAGAAGAAACTGGATTTGGAAAAGCAACCATTTTGTGGGAAATGTGGGTTATCATGTGGGGCTGTGTCGAGTCAAACCAGGGGCGAGGCCCCTAGGAAAAGAAGTTAAAGCAAATGTGTACTTCAAGTGCAACCGACCGGGGCATTTCGCGAAGGAATGCAAATCCACTACCATAGGGCCTGCAAGGTGTCATGAATGCGGAGAAGCTGGACGTCTCCGCTTTGACTATCCCAAACTTAAGGCTAAAAAGCCTATAGTTGGCCACCCCAAAGGAAGAGTCTTCATCATAAACGTAGAAGCTGCTAGAGAAGAACCCGAAGTAGTGACGGGTACGTTCCTTGTTAACAACCATTATATACATACTGTTTGATACTGGGGCAAATAAGAGCTTTGTTTCTACAAACTTTAGGCCAAGAATTGACTTAGATTCCTCTAAGTTATCTAGTACCTATACCATAGAGTTAGCAAATGGAACCCTAGTTAAGGCTGACAAAACCATTATTGGGTGTACGTTGGATTTGGAGGAGCATGAATTCCCCATAGATCTAATACCCGTAGAATTAGGAGGGTTCGATATAGTGGTAGGAATGGATTGGCTGGCAAAGAATAAGGTAGAAATTGTGTGTGATAAGAAGCTGTTAAAAATACCATTACCGGAGGGAGAAACCCTCATAGTTTACGAGGAAAGACCAAGACAAGGCATGAACATTATATCATGTATGAAAGCTAATAAGTGTCTACATAAGGGATATGTCACATAACTAGCTTATGTAATGAGTACTGAGGAAGAGAAATGGCTTAAAGACGTCCCTGTTGTGTCAGAGTTCGCATACATGTTTCCTGACGGATTGCCACCGCAGAGGCAGGTTGAGTTTCGAATCGATTGGGTACCGGGAGCACCCGTAGCCAAGACACCATATAGGTTGGCCCCTTCGGAAATGCAAGAGCTAATGATCCAACTACAAGAACTCATGGACAAAGGGTTCATTAGACCAAGTTTCTTGCCATGGGGAGCACCGGTCTTGTTTGTTAAGAAGAAGGATGAAACCCTAAGGATGTGTATCGACTATAGGGAGTTGAACAAAGTCATGATAAAAAACCGATACCCACTTCCAAGGATTGAAGATTTGTTTGACCAACTTCAAGGGTCACAATATTTCTCCAAAATAGACCAAAGATCCGGATATCACCAACTAAGAATTAAGGAGGAAGATGTACCAAAAACTATGTTTAGAACCAGGTATGGACACTACGAGTTTCTCGTAATGCCATTTGGTTTGACCAACGCCCCCGCTGTATTCACGGATCTCATGAATAGGGTGTGCAAACCGTACCTAGACAAGTTTGTCATTGTATTCATAGACAACGTCCTAATATATTCTATAACCAAGGCTGAGTACAAGCTGCACTTGAAGCGTGTTCTGGAGTTACTCCGAAGTGAGCAACTATATGCAAAATTCTCGAAATGTGAATTTTGGATGTGAGGTCCAATTCATAGGCTACATAGTCACTGAAAAAGGAATTTAGGTGGATCCTATAAGATCGTGGCGATTAAGAAATGAGAAGCCCCTAAGACACCCACCGAAGTGAGGCAATTCTTAGGCTTGGCTGGCTACTATAGACTGTTCATTGAGAACTTCTCAAGGATTGCCAAACCTTTAACATACTTAACTCAAAAGACCACCAAGTAAGACTAGGGAACCCAGCAACAAGAAGCCTTTGAAACCCTAAACAGAAGCTCTGTAGTACACCAATTTTGTCCCTACCCGAAGGAATAGAGGATTTCACCGTCTACTGCGATGTGTCACGGCAAGGACTTGGGTGTGTATTAATGCAAAGAGATAAGGTAATAGTGTACGCCTCATGACAGTTAAAAGCGCATGAACAAAATTACACCACCTATGATCTAGAACTCGGAGTCGTGGTTTTTGCACTTAAAATTTGGAGGCACTACCTGTACGGTATAAAATGTGTGATCTTCACCGATCATAAAAGTTTGCAACACATCCTTGACCAGAAGATGTTAAACATGAGACAAAGGAGATGGGTTGAACTACTCAATGACTACGATTGTGAAATCAGATACCACCCCGGGAAAGCAAACGTAGTGACCGATGCATTGAGTAGGAAGGAGAGAACAAAACCATTAAGGGTTCGCCCACTATGAATAGAAGCCCGAATCAATCTAATGGATCAGGTATGAAGGGCCCAAATGGACACCTTAAAAGCAGAGAACTACAGCAAGAAATGATTAAGTGGAATGAAGAAACTATTGAATACCTAAGATGACAGGATAATGAGAATGAATGGAAGAGTGTGGATTCCAAAGCAAGGTGATTTGAGAAAGGTGGTGTTGCACGAAGCTCATAAGACCAAGTACTCCATCCACCCCAGGAGTGACAAGATGTACAAAGACCTGAAGGTAAACTACTGGTGGCTAGGTATGAAGAGAGAGATAGCCACCTACATAGGAAAATGCTTAACCTGCTCTAAGGTTAAAGCAGAATATCAAAAACCTTCAGGGTTGCTTCAACAACCCGAGATACCTGAATGGAAATGGGAGCACATCACCATGGATTTTATCACCAAACTCCCTCAAACTCTAAAAGGGCGTGATGCTATTTGGATAGTTGTAGATCGGCTGACTAAGTGGGCACATTTCTTAGCAATAAGGGAGGATTATAAGATGGAAAATCCAGCCAAATTATACGTCAATGAAATCATATTCAGGCACGGGGTACCACTGTCGATAATCTCCAATCGCGACAGCCGCTTTACTTCTAGATTTTGGCAATTATTTCAACAAGCACTAAGCACACGGTTAGACCTAAGCACTGCATACCACCCCCAGACAGACGGTTAAAGTGAGAGAACAATTCAGACGCTTGAAACATGTTAAGGGCTTGTGTGATCGACTTTGGTGGAAGTTGGGACACTCACTTGCCACTATCCGAATTTTCATACAACAACAGTTGCCACACAAGCATTAAGGCTGCACCGTTCGAAGCACTCTATGGGCGCAAATGTTGATCTCCAATTTGCTAGGTAGAAGTTGGAGAGAGTCAACTGACTGGACTAGAGATAGTTCACGAGACAACCGACAAAATCCATCGAATTCGAGAGCACCTGGCCGCTGCAAGAGACCGCCAAAAGAGTTACGCTGATAACCGAAGGAAGCCATTAGAGTTCCAAGTGGGGGCCCATGTAATGTTGAAAGTGTCTCCTTATAGGGGACTGATCCGATTCGGGAAGCGAGGAAAGTTGAGTCCAAGGTATATAGGACCATTCAAGATAACCGAAAGGATTGGACCCATTGCGTACAAGCTAGAACTACCTGAAGAGCTAGGAGGGAATACATAACACTTTCCACATCTCAAATCTCAAAAAGTGTCTGTCCGATGAAACCCTGGTGATGCCTTACACTGGAATCCAGATTAACGACATATTACGGTTTGTGGAAGAACTGCTTGAAATCTTGGCCTGACAAGAGAAGAAACTTAGACAAGGAAAAATCCCCATTGTAAAAGTCAAGTGGAACTCCAAGAGTGAGCCCGATTTTACATGGGAACCATAAAGTGAAATACGACTCCCGCTTGTGAAACTATAGAAAACACAAATGAAACTCTGAACTCACCATCACATAACACCTGACTAACCTCGTGATCTAGTAAAAAAATTTATCTGTGTTTTTATAGCTATTATGATTTTGGCATGTTAGATTAAGAGCCTGACCTTTAGTGAATGACCCTAAGTAAATTACGAGGATGAAATTTCTATAAGTAGAGGAGAATGTGACAACCCCGGTTTTTAGGCCTAGAATTTTTTTTAGGAACCTTATTGGACAACGCAATGACACCAACCCTTGTTCAGGGAGCTCACGAATTAGGCCTAACAAGCTTTGGGCTTAGGCCCACACCAATACACATACCTAATTGGGCCATAAAACTAAATGGGATTTGGCCCATCAAACCCTAATTGGGCCATTGGGCCACAAAACTTAATGGGCTTTGACCCGTATAATTGAAATGGGCTAGTGGGCTAACATATGATTATAGGGTATGCTGAACCGACCAAATGGGCCTCGAGCCCGATAGCTTAGAAGATGAAAGTTATAAGAATAAACCCTAGTGTAAGGCCCCGTTCCCGAGACGCTTACAGCTGGACCATCATCGCGTAATATATTCAAAATAAACATTACTTTTGCAGCGGAATTCAAAAGCTTTCATAATAATTAAAACATGTTATCTCATTACATAAATCATTTACATATCAAAATACAATAACATGTCAAAATGTGGATGCCAGTCTTCGAAACACTCCCAGTAGCTTATGCATCCATGCCTGCAACTCCTCAGCATCAACAAAATACCTGCCAACTATCATGCATACAAAAAGCCAGCGACGCTAAGTGAGTTCTAGTTTTATAAATAAAATACTTTACTATCGTTAAAACATATCCTTTGTAAACGTATGCGATCACTCATCATACATACACATTGATAATATTATTATTATATTCATCATTGTTCAATTCGTACATTTCGTACATTCATCATTATCTTTCACATCAATATGGATCCTGTCTCATGCAATACCTGACTCATGTCCGAAGACCGACAGTACCGGGGTACGAGACAAGGATCCCCTTCGAGCCACAAGGACTCCCTTCGAGTCACAAGGACTCCCTTCGAGTCACAAGGACTCCCTTCGAGTCACAAGGACTCCCTTCGAGTCACAAGGACTCCCTTCGAGCCACAAGGACTCCCTTCGAGTCACAAGGACTCCCTTCGAGTCACAAGGACTCCCTTCGAACCACAAGGACTCCCTTCGAGTCACAAAGACCCCTTTCGAGCTACAAGGACTCCCTTCGAGTCATAAGGACTCCCTTCGAGCCACAAGGACTCCCTTCATGTCACAAAGACTCCCTTCGAGTCACAAAGACTCCCTTCGAGTCATAAAGACTCCCTTCGAGCCACAAGGACTCCCTTCGAGTCACAAAGACTCCCTTAGTTCTTTACGTTCCACTTTTCATTATTATTGCCTTTCACTTCGTTACATAATACTTTACGTTCATTCATAGCCATACATCAAACCACGTAAAGTCATACATCATACATAACGTATTATAAAACATAATACATACGTTTTGAAAACCATTTAACGAAGAAAGACAACCACCACACACAACATCAGGAACCACAACACAACACCAAGCGTGCACCAAGCATAAACCATCACATCCCAATGGGACCTATCTCAAACATCACCTCTTAAAGCCCCTAAGAAAGCCCTAAGTCCAAAACTAGGCACAACAGGTCATTCTAGGCGCATCAGCAGAAAATTCTAAGTATAAAAGCTCCTGGGCGCATGGGAACTATATGGACGCATCAGCACTATTTGAGCGCACCAGCACTATTTGGGCGATTCAACACTTAGCCACAGAAACCATTCTGGGCGCATGGGCACTATGCAGGCACATGACCACACTTAGCCAATTTTCACACTTTCTGGGCGCACGGCCACTATTCAGGCGCATGACCTGGGTGCATTAGCACTATTTGGGCGCACCAACTATGGGCGCATGAGGACACTTAAGCACATAATGCTTGGGCACCTGAGAACACTCTGAAATATGTCTAACATTGCCAAATTCACCCGAACACCATTCTAACACCATCCAAACACAAATCTAACATACTAAGGGCATCTAAAACCTACCAAGCACAATACTAACCCATAACAAGCCTAGAACATACAACCACAACACATACATCGAACCAAAAAGCTGAAACATACGGTTATCTTTAAAAAAACCTTTTACCCGGTATGCATAATAGCCCTAAACACTTTAAAATCTTTAAAAGAGGGGTTCTAGAAACTCACCTTGAAGAAGCTCTTCAACCCAAACACTTTCACCTATGATTTCAGCTTCAAAATTCCATGAACAACCTTCTTAAAACATCAAGAACTCGGTTACAAGCTGCAAACCGAGTTAAAACCCAAACATAAGCTCAAGAAACTCACCTTTGCAGCTTTTCCTTCCTTCTTCTTCTCCAAAACCGGCACCCCTTTCTTCTTCTTCTTCTTGACCGAGAACAGAAAGCAGATATGCTTTAAAGTGGGTGGCCATACCCATTTAAATAATAAAATATTAGAGTTTTGTCCTTTTACAACTTTAGCCCCTCCACTTGTGTCCATTTACCTTTCTTTCTAGATACTTTTCTTTTCTCGACTTTTAAATAAAAATTCGGGGTGTTACAAGACCACCCCCCCTTATATAGGTTTCATCCCCAAAACCTGTCGCTTCTCGAACAGTCACGGGTAATGCTGTCTCACCTCTTCCTTGATCTTACACGTAGGCTTAGTCCCCTTCTGGGCTCCACTATACTCGCACAAGTGAAATCACCATTCTCCTTAGCCCTTCTTTTCCTTCTATCATGGATGACCCCTAGTTGCTCCACGTAGTTAGATCGTTCATCAATCTCAGTATTCTCTAGTAGCACGATCACATCCCCATCAGTTGAGCACTTTCTTAGACGAGATACATGGAACATCGGATGACTTCCACTTAACACGTCGGATAGCTCCAGTCGACATGCCACTTCTCCTACCTGAGAAATAGTTCAGATTAGTTCTTTACACCTCAGTATTAGCTTCACTCACTTTCAAAATCAGGTGATCTTCTCTCCCAAAACGAGGCCTTCATCATTACTCCATCACCGTAGGTCACCACCGAACTCTTGTCGGGCGTGGCTGTTCAAACCACCTTGTTGCAACACTCGGTGTTTGCCTCATAGGCTGCTAGCCAATCCTTTTGAAGGCGTACGTCTATCCATCCATGTTTGTCCTGAACAGTCTAGCAGGAAACACACGCTCTCTCAATACTATCACGCAATTCTCTAGGACATCCGGTAACCTAGTGGACTTACCAATAGCAACTTCTACATCAAAGGATGCATCGATCTTCCTACTCCTAACGTGCAACTTAACACAAAGGCAGCAGAAATGAAACTACTACTAGCACCACAATCAAAGCACAAGGCACAAATTTAACTTACCAGAAACGTACCTGACGTCGCGTCGAAATCCGCTCTAGCCTCCTCATGGTCATAGCGAATGCTCTGACCTTCATCTTCTGCTCTCCTTCCTTGCACCGGAGCTTCCAGCCCTTGACTTCGTGCAATCGCTGCTCCTGTGTCCACTCTCACCACACATGTAACATCTTATTGCACGACAATCCCTCGCCAAGTGGCCCTCCTTTCCACACTGAAAACAGAGATTCGATCCTCGCTTACATACTCCTGCATGCTCCTTCCCACATTTCTTGCATGCCCTCGCTTCCTTTGTTAACATCCTTGGATCATCCATCCTTACCTTCTTACCACCAGCCTCAAATTCACCATCATCATCATCCCGCCTTCCGTTCCCACTCTTAACATAACTCTGCTCTTCCTCCTCATCTATCATCGCCAACGCCTCTCGCTCGTCATACAGCCTCCCTGCCAAATCGACCACCGACCTTAACGTGCTTGGCGGGCAACGACCAGATGTCTGCGGATATCTACCGGCAGACCTTGAATATACCTTTTAATCTTTCGTGACACAGGCGTCACCTGATCTGGCACCAGTCTTGCCATCTTGTTGAACTTTGTGGTGTACTGTTGGTGAGTCATCGTCCCCGCCTCCAGCTGCAGGAACTCCCTCTCAACTTTGTCAAGTTCTCTATGAGGGCAAAACTCCTCGATCACCAACCTTTTCAGCTCCTTCCACCTCATCCTCCCGATTGCTCTGGTGCCCTCAGCCTGGACAATGTTGTCCCACTAGCATAAGGCTGAATCCACAAATGAGTGGGTAGCAAACTTCACCTTCTGATCCTCGTGGCACTCGCTGATATCAAGTACCACTTCCATCTCTCTCACCCAACGTTGTGCACCAGCAGCACTCCCATTTCCATCAAACACAAGAGGCCTACACCTTTGGAATGCTCCATAGCTGCATCCCTTCGCAGTCTCCTGCATCGCTTCCTCATCCTCCTCGTCATCACTTGAGACAACCATGCCAGCATCGGGTTGCTCCATATCCCTAGAACCTCCAGCTTCACCTCCGCATCGTGCGGTTCTCCTCTTCTCACTCTCCTTCTTCTCATCCTCCTTCATAGCTCTAATGACATTAGTCATTACAGTCGGCAGAATCGTCTGCATGACCTGTTGGACTTCCTCTGCTACTGCCTCCTTCATTGAGGCTCTAAGATTAGCACTCCCATCCTCATCCTCCTGGTGACGAAGCACTGGCTCATCAGGAGTCGTCTCAGCAGTCTTAGCTCTGCTCCTCGTGACACGCGGTCTAACACCATGTCCACCACGACCTCCACCTCGCGAAGCCTCAGAAGACCTACCGCCAGCCATCTAAACACTACAAGATTCAAACACCAACACGGTCAATCAAGGTAATAGCTCAAGATATGTCAAGTATAGTAAGTCCCTAATCATAGTGGCCAGTTGTGTTTAGCCACTTACTTTACTCTTCATTCCCTAAGCATTTCCTATCCTGACTACATCAGTATCTAAATCTACACCAAAGCACACAAGCCACATAACAAGCGCACATAATACCGGTTAACATTAACTCACATAAAACCCTTTACATAAAACTTTTACCAGGCACGTAGCTACTAGGACTGGCATCCCTTTCCTTTCGTCCCATTCATAGTTTAAGATAAGGTTTTTGAAAATATTTACCCAATTCCCTTAAACTTTAGCTCTGATACCAACTTGTAAGGCCCCGTTCCCGAGATGCTTACAGCTGGACCGTCATTGCGTAATATATTCAAAATAAACATTACTTTTGCAGCGGAATTCAAAAGCTTTCATAATAATTAAAACATGTTATCTCATTACATAAATCATTGACATATCAAAATACAATAACATGTCAAAATGTGGATGCCAGTCTTCGAAACACTCCCAGTAGCTTATGCATCCATGCCTGCAACTCCTCAGCATAAACAAAATACCTGCCAACTATCATGCCTACAAAAAGTCAGCGACGCTGAGTGAGTTCTAGTTTTATAAATAAAATACTTTACTTTCACTAAAACATATCCTTTGTAAAAGTATGCGATCACTCATAATACATACACATTGATAATATTATTATTATCTTCATCATTGTTCAATTCGTACATTTCGTACATTCATCATTATCTTTCACTTCAATATGGATCCTGTCTCATGCAATACCTGACTCATGTCCGAAGACCGACAGTATCGGGGTACGCGACAAGGATCCCCTTCGAGCCACAAGGACTCCCTTTGAGTCACAAAGACTCCCTTCGAGCCACAAGGACTCCCTTCGAGTCACAAAGACTCCCTTCGAGTCACAAAGACTCCCTTCGAGTCACAAAGACTCCCTTCGAGCCACAAGGACTCCCTTCGAGTCACAAACTCCCTTCGAGCCACAAGGACTCCCTTCGAGTCATAAAGACTCCCTTCGAGTCACAAAGACTCCCTTCGAGTCACAAAGACTCCCTTCGAGCCAGAAGGACTCCCTTCGAGTCATAAAAATTCCCTTCGTTCTTTACGTTCCACTTTTCATTATTATTGTCTTTCACTTCGTTACATAATACTTTACGTTTACTCATAGCCATACATCAAACCACATAAAGTCATACATCATACATAACGTATTATAAAACATAATACATACATTTTGAAAACCATTTAACGAAGAAAGACAACACACCACACACAACGCCAGGAACCACAACACAACACCAAGCGTGCACCAAGCATAAACCATCACATCCCAACGGGACCTATCTCAAACATCACCTCTTAAATCCCCTAAGAAAGCCCTAAGTCCAAAACTAGGTACAACAGGTCATTCTAGGCGCATCAACAGAAAATTCTAAGTATAAAAGCTCCTGGGCGCATGGGAACTATTTGGGCGCATCAGCACTATTTGGGCGCACCAGCACTATTTGGGCGCATCAGCACTATTTGGGCGCATCAGCACTATTTGGTCATTTCAACACTTAGCCACAGAAACCATTCTGGGCGCATGGGCACTATGCAGGCACATGACCCACACTTAGACAATTTTCACACTTTTTGGCCGCACGGCCACTATTCAGGCGCATGACCTGGGTGCATTAGCACTATTTGGGCGCACCAACTTTGGGCGCATGAGGACACTTAAGCATATAATGCTTAGGCGCCTGAGAACATTCTGAAATAAGTCTAACACTGCCAAATTCACCCGAACACCATTCTAACACCATCCAAGCACAAATCTAACATACTAAGGGCATCTAAAACCTACCAAGCACAATACTAACCCATAACAAACCTAGAACATACAACCACAACACATACATCGAACCAAAAAGCTGAAACATATGGTTATCTTTAAAAAAAACCTTTTACCCGGTATGCATAATAGCCCCAAACACTTTAAAATCTGTAAAAGAGGGGTTCTAGAAACTCACCTTGAAGCAGCTCTTCAACCCAAACACTTTCACCTGTGATTTCAGCTTCAAAATTCCGAGAACAACCTTCTTAAAACATCAAGAACTCGGTTACAAGCTGCAAACCGAGTTAAAACCCGAACATAAGCTCAAGAAACTCACATTTTGCAGCTTTTCCTTCCTTCTTCTTCTCCAAAACCGGCACCCCTTTCTTCTTCTTCTTCTTGACCGAGAACAGAAAGCAGATATGCTTTAAAGTGGGTGGCCATACCCATTTTATTAATAAAATATTAGAGTTTTGTCCTTTTACAACTTTAGCCCCTCCACTTGTGTCCATTTACCTTTCTTTCTGGATACTTTTCTTTTCTCGTCTTTTAAATAAAAATTCGGGGTGTTACACCTAGTTAATGAATTAATGAACATTAAAACTTCTAAACCATTAACATCGGCTCATCCGAACAAAAACAACCAAACGAACGCATAATGTATAATAACAACTTAAGTGTATCAACAAAACGTAATGAACATAACCTTGTAAATTTTAAAATAATATTAGATGATATTGATGAACTAATAAGCTTTAAGAACATATGGAAATATACACTTGGACCCTAACCTTTGCTAACTATGCACATCACAACACTTAAACTAATACTTCCGAAGGTAAACATAAGCTTCGGAAGTTTTGGCTTCAATGGTTAAGCTTCAGAAGTTTTAGGCACCAATGGATAAGCTTCGGAAGTTTTTGTTCCAATGGTTAAGCTTCGGAAGTTTTGGGCACCGATGGATAAGCTTCGAAAGTTTTGGCTCCAATGGTTAAGCTTCAGAAGTTTTGGGCGCCGAAGGATAAGCTTCAGAAATTTTGGCTCCAATGGTTAAGCTTCGGAAGTTTTGGGCACCGATAGATAAGCTTCGGAAGATTTTGTTTCAGTGGCTAAGCTTCGGAAGATTTTATTTCGGTGGCTAAGATTCGGAAGATTTTGTTTCGGTAGCTAAGCTTCGGAAGATTTTGTTTCGGTGGCTAAGCTTCGAAAGATTTTGTTTCGGTGGCTAAGCTTAGGAAGATTTTATTTCATTAGCTAAGCTTCGGAAGTTTTTTTTTTCAGTAGCTTAAGCTTCGGAAGAAAACTTGCTTCGACATTTATTTTGACTTTTATACCTCATACATACATACATACTTATATATATACACGTATACCTACAACACACGTCTACGCACATACATATATGCATGCACCCGATGCGCACACACACCCGTATATATATACACACATATATAGATATATAAGCCAACACACACACCGAAATATAAATATATACGCACATATAAATATATAAGTTGACACACACGCACACATACCAGCCTACACATGGTTATCTTTATAAAATAATAATAATAATAATGATAATAATAATATTAATAAAATAAAAAGATTTTATAAAAATACTAAATCCATGCTTGGTCAAATCACCACCCAAACCACCCAATGCACAGAGGTGTCACCTAAAGAACCTAGTAACTTGTAAAGGTGACCATGTCTCCAAAAATATCAGCCATATCTTGAGTAAACCAAGATTTGATTGTCCCAATCTCACTCTCTTTCCTCTATTTCAGCTGAAGTCCCACACCCACACTCCATTCACACTTCAAATTCATCCACTCAACTCTCTAAACACTCTCAAACACTCTCTACTTGAAACTAATATCAAACACTCTCTTGCACATTCAAGAATATTGAAGTTCCAGCCTCCTTGAAGCCATAGCCGACCCACAAGAGCAACACCATCAACCTTACAAAGTCAAGGTAATCACACACACACACCCCACACCATGACATACTTTTATCTTATATTTCTCGTATTCTAGAACATGATCTAATCTACCATCTTGGGCATCTAATCCTTATCATTTCAAGATCCTACACCAACCTTTGAACTCCTCTCACCCATCCTTCACCTGAAGGTAATCGTCATGATGGTGACACGAAAAACCCCATGACACCCCAACTTCTTATCAACTCTTAAAACAATTTATTTTACAGTAATCAAATGATACAAAAGCGTTCTTACAACTCTCCTTGGTCAGAAACCCGGTTTTAATAAAACTAGTCTACACGAAAAACCCGTTTTTCATAAAATACGCAAGTATATAATCTAATGCATAAGTTATAATTAAATATTTCTGGAAGATAAACTTACTCACTTTAACCTAAGAATAAAAGTTTATAAACTATAGAATGGTCATTTGTATTTTATAAATAAGGTAAAGTATAAAAATGCACAAATTCTTGTAATAATTCTAGAAATCTAGTTGGAGATTCTAAACTACTGAAATATGGGGTTAGATACATATTATATAACTTGTAAGACTATTCAAAATGGGAGAAAACAAGTTAAAGGGGCTTAATGTAGAGAAACCGGGACTTAACGGATACTTAACAAGACTAACCAGGCTAAGTAACGAAAATGGTAAAACTATGAAAATTTTTTTAATATAAAAATTCTAGTATGCTCATAATATTAATGAAAGCCTAAAATTAAATTTCATAATTTTTAGAATTTATTTTATTGGTAAACAAAAATACTAATGATATTCACTTTAAAATAAAGAAAATCGTTAAAAACAAACGTAAGGGCTATATTAATGAGAACTCCAGAACATATAAGTATTAGTAAGTATATTAAAGTCTTAAAAGATAAAAATTTGACCAAATATAACCCAAACCTAAAAACCCGTTAAAATCCCGAACTGTTAACGTTTAAACTCCAAAACCGACAAAGCAATTTAAGACCCAAAGATTCTAGTGGCTAATGGTTTATTAATGACTAAAAGCAGATAAAACTAAATATTTATAATTATATAGTACTCTAGAGGATTTTACGAAGCGTATTAATATTATGACTATCGGTTTAATAATTAGAAAAATCATAAAATGTATATATAATCCTTAACCTCATAAAATTGATGTTTATCCAGTAGGATATAATTTACTACTTAAAGTAAAAACTAACGATACTAACCAAAACTCAAGGACCAAAAATTAAGATTATGCATATGTAATATAACACCCACCAAGCTAAGAAATACAAATACAAAACACGAGGGTTGGGCTTAATTGATTCCTTAAAAATAGTGCTAATTCTTTTGAAATAAACATTGAAACCCTCACGGTCGGTAGCATCCAAACGTTACAGACAACCACGTGATCAACCACAGGTGAGTCTCATGAACCACCTTTTTACTTTAAAACTTTAGGGGTGAAATACATACTCGTTGGTTATTATTTTTGTTGTGCAATACTACCTGCTCTTGTCCCCTAACGGAGCATAATCATTAACTCTATTAGAGCCGCGTGATTTGTTATAAGTACTATTTAGGGAATCCCCCGCACACAATGGGCCCTTTATGCAGGGAAACTCCCCATTGAGATTCAATAATCATTGTGTCACAAATTAGTGTCAATTAACCATGCTTAGTAGGGCACATTTAAACCCAATCCATCTAGTAGTAACAGGTTAGGGGATATTTTAGTACTCGGGAGGGAAAGTCCTGGTCAGGTTTGATTGTGATACATTCTATAGTGCATCATGGTATTTATAATATGGTTGTTGTCATCATTAAATTTGTTGAATATTATATCTGTCATGATTGGTAATGTGTCTTAAACTCATGGGCTCACCAACATTATATTGACGTATTTTGGGTGTGTATTTCAGGTGATGTTTAATTGACAGGTGTCAAAAGGATAGGTGCCGCCTTAGATGGACCCTTGGAGACTTAGCTACCGCCTTATCCACCTTATCATCTATGAACAATTAAATTAATATGTTTTATTTGGATATTTAAACATTCTAATTTATGGATATATTTAAGGATGTAATGCTTCAAGATTAAAATAGTTTAATTTCCGTTGCATTATGATGATATCTGTTGGTCACGGCCAGACCCGGTCAACGGGGTGTGACAAGAACTTACGTGCATCTTTTAGGGTTTTAAAAATAATAAACAGGAATAATAAATTTTTTTGAGAATATATATGATAATAGGAGTGTTATAATTAAAGAAAAACATGAGAAGTTTGATTATAAAATTTCTTAGAATCATTTAGAAATCGAAAGAATAATAAGAATACCAAAATTAATAATACGGTTGCTACCTTAAGAACGACGAACGGATTTTAAACTTTATATGCTTTAATGGATGGTTGGGGAAGAAAGTTTCTTAAGATCGTATATAGGGTGAAGGATAACTCTCTTTTATGTTAATAAGAAGAGTTTGTGCAAGAAAATGTTAAGATAAAGGTTAGTATTTATAGGTGGGGGTAATGTGGGTTATGAATGAGAAAATTTTATGACCATAATTAAGATTGGGGGGATTATAGATGGGTTATAATTTAGTCAAAAGAGTGGGAGTTTTGGTCCTTTCAAATTTATAAAAATAATAGAATGTTTATAAATTTAATTTTTCATAAAAAGTTTGTACTAAAATTGTAAAATTAGAGATTTTTATGGAGGTTTTTAAATAGTTTAAGGTAGTTAGTACTTTTTTTCTTAAAAAAAATATTATGATTAAGACTTTCTATAAAATTATGGGTGGAAGCCTATAAAAGTTTAGCTTTATTATACATGTGCAAAAAATAGCACATGTATACTTTTATAAGAGTTAAGAACTTTAATAATAAAACAAGCTCTAAAATTTTATAAATATATAAGAACATTACCATATTAATGATTTAGGCTTCCATTTACATCAACAAGTCATATCACAAGTAAAGTTATAAAACAAAGATTAGTTATACTAACAAATATAGTTGTTATAGAATCTTGTGTATAGCATGTATAAGACTTATCATGAAAAATAGTATATATGAAAAAATTAACATAGAATTCTAAATGTTTTATTGCATAAACAATACATGAATAAGGATCAGGTTACAAATATATATAGGTGCCGGGGGTCACTGTCTTTCCTACTTTAGGTGATTTCTTCTCGAAATTTGTTAGGAGAAGGTTGATGCAAATAGATGTGGATACTTAACAAAACAAACAACTTCATCATAGTATTGAGATAACCCATTAATGCCTACTATGATATTAAAACTACCCAAATGCATGGGTATGAGATATATAGAGAAGTTATATTTGTTGAGATTAAGAGTGAAGTCACGAATAAAAGAGTCAATGGTGATGGGTTTTCTACCAGCCACCTCCACCTTGAAGGTTTTCTTTAATTTAGCATGTGCGGTAGAAAGTAAACTCTCAAAATCAAATGACACAAAACTCTTATTGGATCCGGTAGCAAATAAAATAGAAGTGTATTGGTTAATGACTAAAAACATACATTAACCACATCATTGATGGTTGCTTGAAGCCATACTTCATCAAATAAAATGAGAGAGTTTCAAACATTTAGAGTATGGATAGGTTACGGCAACATAGATAAACGTGAAATCATAAAAACCAGATTTATCAAATTAAGCGTATGAATTATAAGATTATCATAGGATGTCATAGAGTTTGGAGTGATGATTAAGAATGTATTGGTACCCTTAAAGAGTACCTTAACTTATCAAAGTTTTTAAGTTCTTATGGTGTGTACTTTGACATGTTTTGGCCTTATAGGCTAAGACACTCTCATCATAAAACCCCAAATAGGCATTCGGATCCATCGGTTGATTTGGATTTATATACAATGCTAGTGTAGTCAGGAAACCTAACTACCGATGTCCGCTACCCTTCCAGTTAGTACATGTCCGTCACATAAACTTAGACTTTGATGAGAAAAAAATAATGTAGTGAAATCCAAAAATATCATTTTTATAAAATCTTGAAATAAATTTTAATTTGAAAATATGAAAATATACTAGGTATAAAGCCAAAAATTATATAATATATATCATTTAATAAATTTGGGTAGGAATAAAGAACACGTATGGACATAGAATTTTAGCATGCACACATGAGGTAACTCACGTTTGGGGCACCTTAGGTTATAGTCTACGTCATTGTGTCTAACAACCTAATTCCCTATAGCCACGACTCTCATACTAATCTGTCACACCCCAACCAACGGAGGAATGTGTTGGGGCGTGTAGATCGTTCATAACACGTGACACTCTTAAAGTGATGATTTATTTAATCAACCCAATTACATAAGTATTATAAGAAACCATAAATTGTTCAAATAAACATAACATAAAATAAATTTTGATTTATTAAATAAGTCCATTAGCATCGTAATTATCATCAACTTGTAGGCATCTCAAGCGGCATTTCCTGTAGCATGTATAAAATAAGAGTAAACTAGCAAGTTGGTGAGTAAACATAGGTTTTTCTACATACACTAGATTTAAAAACACAATTCATGGAGTCAAAGTATGAATTCAAGCAAGTATGACTAAACCAAATGCATTCATCAAACCTTTGTTGACAGGTGTCCCTAACCAATAGGTTAGACTAAGAATTTTAATTTGGATACCCAGATGCCATCTATAATGGCCCGTTCAGGCTGGTGTCAAACCAATAGCGCTATCATCATCACCTTAGTCTTTAGAAAGTTAATGATCATATGCTAGCAAGTAAAGTATGAAATATTGACCATCATATGACGAATTATTCCAATGAGTTTATCACAAATGCAAAGAATACACACAAGACATAATTCAATCATATGATTTGCAAGAAAGATTTAGAATTGAATATGTATACATATTCACATTTAAAAGGAAAATGGACTATGAATACTCATATTGATTTCTTGAGTATGAGTTGGACTTTTGATTTGGTTAATACAAAATGATGAAGCCTTAAATTAGCATGATTATATGTATTAGAACTTATATATTTAAAGCTATAGTGCAGGATCAGTGTTTGTTTCATAACACAAGATAATCACACAACTCACTTAATGTCTCTCGGGTTGATAAAGTAGAATCTTAACCAAGTTCACAAGTAATAGAACAAGTTCAAACAGAAAACACAAAAGCACACGAGTGGTGTTCAAGAAACTTGTATATATTACTTCTCAACTTAGTTTTACAAGACTCTTACAAGAATGGTTACTAAGTTATATAGAGAAACTATATATACTACTATCTACAACCCGTTATACTTGGAAAACCAGCTGGAAATTACAACTAGACGAATACTACATTGTTTAGAAGTAAGACATCTAAGATAAAATAATAATATCTTAGGTTAGGTAGTCATGACTTGTCCATGACTTACCTTTTGTCACCAACTAAAAGTGACAACTGTACTAAGCTGATAATAGTTGAACAGTGGATAAAGTAAGGTCAACTACCTGGGTGTGGGAAAGCGCCAAGCAGTCTGTCAGAGTGGCAGCGGACTATCAGATAGACCTTACTTATGTCCACTAGTTAATAGTTAGTTCTTCCGAAGCTAAAAGGCTTCGGAAGAATAAATTCTTCCGAGGCCATTCATACATCGAGAGAATCAACTTCTTCTGAATTTCTGCATCTCTTCAAGACTTTATTCTTTGGAAGACTTTGTCTTTAGATCTTCTAAGTTGCATACATCGAAAGAATAAGAACTGAATCTCAAAAGACTAAGTTCTTCCTTCGAAAGTTTTTCGCACTTGAGCTTCAGAAGATCTTTGACTTAGCTTTGGAAGAGCAGCTTGTTCCTTTGAAAGACCATTTGTTTAGCATATCAAAATATATCTAAGTGTGGTTTTGGTTGCACCAGCCTCATTAGATCAAAGAGTACTCCCCCTAGGCTGATGCTACCAAAACCTCACTTGTTTCTTCTCCTTAAAGTCTTTAGCACCAGGGAAAGAAGGTATTTATCTGTCTCTATTTTCCTTCCTAATGTAGTGGAGAAGATGTTATACAAGTCATCGGTGGATAGTAGATACAGTTGGTCACTTTAGATGACATGTCTCCTCTGTTGTGCCCCTGTGAAAAGAGTTAGTTGTCCTTTTCACATCTGACTATTGGTTCTGAAGTTGGTCCCTTAACCATTTGCAAAAATGTTCTTTCCTTGATGGTTGCTCTTTCCACTTCATCCTGTGCTTTCAGTTTCATTTCGTTGAAATGAATGCTACTCAGATGATTTCTTATATGAGTAGCAATCTGAGAGCCGGAGGGGTTAGAGAATGGTCTCTCTACTAACTCAGCAATATCAAATCTGCTTGAGTGTAGTAGAGCGGATGTGTCAAGTCTGGTTATTTGACCATTCTCCCTTTGCATTATGAAGCTTTGAGTAGATTCATCGAACCTCCATCGGACAATTAAGCTTCTGGGAGTGAAGGGGTTGGTTGGCTGCATATCCCTTTTCTGGTGTCCAGCAGAGTCACCAACCTTCTGTTTAACTTCTTCACCTTTTCTACAAGAGTATCATAGTTGACGGCTAGAAGTTGGAGAGCTTGGTTCAATATTCCCCTAGGCAGATTAAGGAATGCATCTCTTATGAGGGAACAGGAAGAACCATCAATGTATTTTAGTTTAATTGACTCTTCCTAATAAGAAATATTGCTCAAGGTTGTGCAGTTGATGAGCTTCCTTTTGATCTCCTTAAATTTTTCTAAGGATAGGGGCTTGGAAGGTTCAGAAGATGGTTTAGGTTGAGATTGGGTTCTGGGTTGTGTTTTCGGTTTAAGGACAAGTGGAGGTGGAGGCTGTTTAGAGATAGGGGATGAAGGTGTGGGAATGGCTGATGGTGTGGGTTCGAGAGTTAAGGGTTCAGTGGTTGGTTCTGTTTTGATGGGGAAAGGTGAAGATGCGAGAAGTGGCTTTGTTGGCTGTGGTTTGGGTTTGGGTGCTATCTTTTACGGGCTTTGTTTCCAAGGCACCTCCTGCCTTCTTCCTAAGCGAATGTCAGCCTTTATATCGCTAACATATCGCTATAGGGTCTTCTCTGACATGGGCCCCACTTGCCTGTCAGTGAAACCATGGGCTTTAAAGTAGGTTTTCATCCATTCCTTATCACCCACCTTCTTGGAAAAAGCAAGTATAGCTTCTTCTTCTTTCTTCTTCATCTCCCATAGCCTTTTCCTTGCAGCCTTTTTTCTCTCTTTGTTGATCTTCTCAGTTTCTTTTTAGAAATAAATCATGATCATATCATAATCATAAGGGGCTAACTCCTCCTTTGTATAGCCTCTCTTGCAGAGAAAGGCTATCTTTTTCTTCCTGTCCTCAGCCTTTGCTTCCTCCTCCCTTTTCCTTTTCTCCTACTCTTTGGCTAACCTTGCTGCCTCTTCTCTTTCTTTCTGTAGCAAGGTTTCTTTCTTAAGCTCCACAAGCTCATTAAGTGGGAAAAGAATCATTTGTTCATCTTCTACTCCCAGGCTGATGAGCCTGTCAATGATCTCCACCCTCTTCTGATTGTTGACTAAAAACATACATTAACCACATCACTAATGGTTACTTGAAGCCATACTTCATGAAAGAAAATAAGAGAGTTTGTAAACATTTAGAGTATGGATAGGTTAAAACAAAATAGATAAATGTGAAATCATAATAATAAGATATATCAAATCAATAGTATGAATCATAAGATTATCATAGGATGTCATAGAGTTTGAAGTGATGATTGAGAATGGATTGGTACCCTTAAAGAGTACCTTGACTTATCAAAGTTTTTAAGTTCTTATGGCGTGTACTTTGACATGTTTTGGCCACATATGCTAAGACGCTCTCTTCAGAAATCCCCAGGTAGGCATTCGGATCCATCGGTTGATTTGGATTTGTATGCAATGCTAGCGTAATCAGGAAACCTGACTACCGGTGTCCGCTACCCTTCCAGTTAGTACATGTCCGTCACTTAAACTTAGACTTTGACGAGAAAAAAATGTAGTGAAATCCAAAAATATCATTTCTATAAAATCTTGAAATAATTTTTAATTTGAAAATATGAAAATATACTAGGTATAAAGCCAAAAATTATATAATATATATCATGTAATAAAATTGGGTAGGATTAAATAACACGTTTAGACATATAATTTTAGCATGCACACATGACGTAAATCACGTTTGGGGCACCATAGGTTATAGTCTACGTCATTGTGTCTAACAACCTAGTTTCCCGTAGCCACGACTCTCATACCAATCTGTCACACCCCTACCGACGGAGGAATGTGTTGGGGCGTGTAGATCGTTCAAAACAAGTGACACTATTAAAGTGATGATTTATTTAATCAATCCAATTACATAAGTATTACAAGAAACCATATATCGCTCAAGCAAACATAACATAAAATAAATTTTGATTTATTAAATAAGTCCATTAGCATCGTAATTGTCATAAACTTGTAGGCATCTCAAGCGGCATTTCTTGTGGCATGTATAAAATAAGAGTCAACTAGCAAGTTGGTGAATAAACATAGGTTTTTCTACATATAATAGATTTAAAAACACGATTCATGGAGTCAAAGTAGGAATTCAAGCAAGTATGACTAAACCAAATGCATTCATCAAACCTTTGTTGACAAGTGTCCCTAACCAATGGGTTAGACTAAGAATTTTGCTTTCGATACCCAAATGCCATATAAAACAGCCCGTTCAGGCTGGTGTCAAACCAATGGCGCTATCATCGTCACCTTAGTCTTTAGAAAGTTAATGATCATATGCTAGCAAGTAAGTAAGAAAGATTGACCACCACATGAAAGATTAATCCAATGAGTTTATCACAAATGAAAAGAATACACACAAGACATAATTCAATCGTATGATTTGCAAGAATGATTTAGAATTAAATACGTATACATATTCACATCCCAAAAAACTTAAAAGGAAAATTGACTATGAATACTCACATTGATTTCTTGAGTATGAGTTGGACTTATGAATTGGTTAATACAAAACAATGAAGCCCTAAATTAGCATGATTATATGTATTAGAACTTATATTTACAGCTATAGTTATGAGCATTGACCATAGAAATAAAAGGATCAAAAGCAAAGAAAAAGAAAGGTTGTTGCAAGATTTGAACAGATTCATTGTTAAAGTTTTATAGGATAATTAAAAATATCAATCTTTAAGTAAAAATTCTTAACTTCTCCAGTCTACTACTTTAGTATGTTACGAACAACTTTCTTTTAGAAAAGTTTTTCAAATTCGGATCAGAAGCTTATGAAAATAGCAGTATAAAGCAGAAGGTACAAATATGCGCACTTACTGTGTAAAGGATGTTACGTAGAATTAGAAGTCGTATAAACTATGGTTAAAAAGATAATTAGGTGAACTTGTTTATGAAATCTGATTTTAATTTTTGATTTATTATGACCAAGTTATGGTCGTTTGAAATTGTAACAGATTCTATCCAAAATCAACGGTAGCACTTACGTGCATCTTTTAGGGTTTTAAAAATAATAAACGGATATAATAAATTTTGTTGATGATATATATGATGTAGGAGTGTTATAATTGAAGAAAAGCATGAGAAGTTTGATTATAAAATTGCTTAGAATCATTTAGAAATCGAAAGAATAATAAGAATATTAAAATTAATAATACGGTTGCTACCTTAAGAAGAACGAACGGATTTGAAACTTCTATAGGCTTCAATGGAGGGTTGGGGATGAAAGTTTCTTGAGATTGTATAAAAGGTGAGGAATAACTTTCTTTTATGTTGATAAGAAGAGTTGGTGCAAGAAAATGATGAGACAAATGTTAGTATTTATAGGCGGAGATTGATAAGAAGTTTTACTCCATCTACCCTTTTAATTGTTGATAGCGTCACGTACAATCGTTCATTCTGTCTGAAGTTAACAAAATAAATGCTTCATTGTTATTTTCAGCCCAATTCACAAGGGAGAAGATGGAAATAACGATTAGTTAGAGAAGAAAAAGCTCACAAAAACATGATAAAGAGTGTGGCACATATCACACATTTAAAGGACCTCCTACATAGAAGCCCCATTTGCTAAGCTTGATAAAAAACCGTTGATTGCCACATTTTGAATATATGTTACAAGAAAAAAATATTAAAGTAATTTTTTACAGGCATGCTTAATATGATCATCATATCTACTTTTTATATATAATACTATATTCATAAGGGTATTGGTATTATAAAATAAGAGTAACAAAATAATAGATCTATTCAAGTAGACATGTAAACAATATTGTACGGATATAATCTCATTTATTTGAGCTTCTTGTTCCTTTGCACTTATAATTTGAAGAATATGCAAATCGTAATAGTTCTAGTTCAAGGTAAAACTATGACCTGTAAACCATAATATTCAGCTTATATACTTGTATTGCATGAAACAACACGGGTGATCAAAACATCAAATTATCCTTGTTGATATTGATAGAAGTTGCAAGATGGATGTGTCTCGGGTCATAGGTCAACCGAGTGCATGTCAAAATAAGTCACTATTAATGAGATCAAAACAGATCTAATTGAGACACATAAATTTCTACCTTTAAATAAATTTAGTACATAAATTAATAACTACAGAAGTGATCATGACTACAAACCAATGTTATTACAATAACACTCTTGATCTTTATATAAAACCAAATTAGGAGGTTGTTTGCTTTTAACTTTCATCAAGTTTAACCTAATTAACTTGCGTCCTTTGCAAATAAGCTTTTATTTAAGATTTTTCTTACAATCAAATTGGTCCATTTAGGCATTTATAAGTGTATGAATTCTAAAACCTAATTTAATACTTATGTTAACCGGTGGTCAAAAACTCAACACATAGAATAACATCTGACATGAATAAACAAATCCATTTAACCAAAGTCAGGCAATTAAAATTTCAAGTCAAAATCAAGTTTGGAATAAAAGTCAAGCACTTTAAATTTCAAATCAAATCCACTTAACAACGCCAATTGATAAACTCAAAACTCATCAAATAAATGAACATCTTGTCTATTGGTTGGTAAGAAAATACTTAAAATGCCACTTCAATATTACATTTTCACCTCAAACCCCTTCTATTGACCATGCCAATTGCAAGTTCAATGACATTGTTTCCCTTTAATGAGTCATTTACCATAACACAAAAACAAGAAGAAAAGGTATATATCAACATAAATATTAAAGCAAATCCAGCAAACCTACCCATCCGTTTTCCAACCTCTACATAAGTGTACCTACAAAATTCGACAAATAGATGTTTATCATTATTTGGACAAGTAAAATGTCACAACCTGTATTAACAAGTTTATAAAGAGGATAACATCTATAATAATGAGCATAACTTCTCAGGTTGTCTTCATATGCTTCATCTTCACTCAAATCTCACTTCCGCCCTTCTTAAGAATACTATATCACAAAAATGTGGCGAACAACTCTACGCTTTAACTTCCAGCGACACCATTATTTCAGAATATTTCAAATGCTTCTTTAAGTGCCTAGACAAAAATTTAACACAAAAACAGTAGAAAAGGAAAAAAATTCATAGTAGTGATATACTGATGAAACTACCATACAAGTATACGCATGTCTTTAGCAACCGCCCCCAGTGAATTCCTCTCCAGCATAGTTATTGCAGAGCTACTCAAGATAGTTTTCACATAGGAGAAAAAACTTTAATAAATTGTATGATGGGACGTGGTGTTGAAGCTATCAGTTCCAAAGCTCCATTTATATCCCACCCTTGAATCTTATAGCTCTTGCATTCACCATATGAATATTCTGGTTACTTTAATCTAGATTGAGAAAACAAACACTTAACACACGTATTTGTATAACTTTAAGTCCAACATAAGTCTGTGTTACCTAACTTATAAAATTCCCACTCATCTGTTGCTAATCTTCAATAGTAACTAACAAAAATATACATTACCTTTCATCCTTCAAAATGAAAACTCAGCCCTTTAAGGATTCATAACCTGAAAATTACAATACATTCCATATGCCACTAAGAATTTATTACTTAACATAATCATAGAAATCTTTTACTTCTAGTAATTAAAATGTTTTCCAGACAATTTTATTCTCCTATACATGCACCCATCTCGCAGACCTAGACATGCATTATGCATCCCTTATCCTGGAGCAATAATAACAGTAGGGTATATAATTAGATCTGAAAGGTAAGAGATTGACTGAGATATTTACTATAAGCTCACATAAGAAAGCTCCATTGAACAACTTGAAAGCTATATTTTTAAGAATAGCCATTTGTATTCTCTAAAATGCAGTGAGAATCATTTAATAGAGGAATTCACTGAGCTTGCTTACAAAATACCCTTAGTGAACTGTATACTATTATAAAGTTTAAAAAATATGCAAAGAGCTGCATCAACTACTAAAAATTTAGATTAGATTTGTTTAATCACAAGTAAATAGTTTAATTAGTAGGTAAACGATCAGGTGTAAGGATACATAATATGAATCATTAAATTTGAGTGGCTATTTCAAAAAAAATCCAGGTGTAAGTATAAGATAAGAGTTGTCCTGATGTTTTTTCTTTTGTAATACTTTTTAAAAATTAATCTACGCTTAAGCACGACAGACATGTTTCTTTTTCTTCAATTCTTGTTTTACTGCAAAAGGACCATACCATAATACTGTTGTGCAATACCTGACTACCTTGAAATATCCCAGTGTGAATTCAAGTAAAACAAATTGCAAATCAGCATGAGAGAAAGTATAAAGATGAGGTAATTATTTTAATTTTGATCTGTGACAGAGGATGAAAACATACACCAATAATCAATGGATTGTTAAAGAGTATGAAAAATTTAAAGAATCACACATAAATGTACAAATAAGAGCAGTAAAATTCATTTAAATCCATTGAGAATAACAATAGTTGAGAGCTTTACTCATCCAGATGTTCCACATAGTACAGAATCACAAACAATGAACAAATCAAAGGCGTAATAAACAACTACATCGAAAGATCAACATATAAGACCAGTAAAATCGGATCAGAATTAAAAAAAACATGAACATCATTGTTACAGTAGAATCAATATGTAAAGATCAAGAAACGGTTAGAGTGTAGTGAATTGTGTAACCTAAAAATATGTAAATAAGATCGGCAGCATCATTGTTACAGTAGAATCAAAAGAAAGAAATCAAGGAACATAAGTAGACATCAAAGAAAAGAAAGGAAAAAAGATTCTAGGGTTTGATATCCACAAAAAATACAGTAAAGTCCCAAACCAAATCGTGTTTGAAGAACCAAATCATCATTACAATTGTAAACTAAATCGTGTTCGAAGATGAAGAACATAAGTCTTATAGTCTAATCAAAAGAAACGAAAACATGAACATGAGTAGACATTAAAGAATCAATAAAGAAAAAAGATTTTCGGGTTTGATATCCACAAACATAGTGTTGAACCAAAAGGCGATTAAACAACAAAATCGTGTTAGAAAGTGTAAAGCAAATCGTGTTTGAACATAGTTTCTAGTCTGGTCCAGCGATTTCAACCTTGAGGTCATTATTTAATAAAACTGCTCTTATCGGGATTAAGAGATGACAAAGATGAAGAATTAGGGTAACAGTTAGGTTGGGTGGATTAGCTTACTAGAGAACAATCGGCAGAAAGAGCGTCATGGGTTAGAATTGCAGTCGCCAATTAGGGTTTTCTACAAAAAATCAGTGCGAAGGAATAAAGTGGAAACCTAAAATGAAATGGTATCCATGGGTCAGACCATGAATTATTAGGATCCCCGTCAAGAAACATTTGGGTGGTGTTTGGGTGGTGTTTGAGATTAGTTATTGAAAACTTCTTTTGACTTCTAAAAAAAATAAGTTAAAAAAAGGTGAAAAAATATTTAGATTGAGATGAAGATGTGAAAGAAAGAAGAAGATGTTAAAAAATTAAAAATTTTAACTTCTTCAAAACTTCTTCAAAACTTCTTCAAAACTTATTTTCGGAAGTTAAAAAGGAAATTCCACATGAATCCCAAACACCCCCTTGGTTTAGGTGGAAAGAATGAGAAAAGGATGCTTTAGTTGCTTGCCTCGTGACGTTAGAAACCTTTGTTTATTAAAATCTGTAGACTATAGATATTAGGGATTTATTTACATGAATCCCCTTGCACTTCTTGTTGTAGTCAAATACCATTTAAATAATATTCATGCATTTTTTTTCCTTTTTCTCTTTTCTTTCTTACTTTTTTGGTTTAAATTATCGGTGTGTTACAAAAATTCTACTAAATCCTCAAACATCTCAGAAATGTCAAAATCTCTCTAAATTCTTTGGCTCCTGGATAATCAGGACCAACATTCGCCACCATGTTATAGCATGGCTAAAATGGTCGAACCATGTCCGCATAAATAAACGAAATTGATGGTAATATATAGAATTGATAAAAAAAATTAACGCTTAGTGAAAATCTGAAACATTTTAAAAATATTTCTATGTATAGAATGGTGGGCAAGCGAGATTACTAATGTCGCTTGGTGTTCAAATTTGAAAAATTATCTAAGTGTAAAGTCAAGAGTGATTAACTAACAAGCGAGATTATATCATAGTGTCGTTTTGTAACACCCAGAAAATTTCAGCATGAAGAAAATAAAAGAAAGCAAGGGAGAAAAAGAGAATTATTGTAAAACAAGGGGTTAAAAGCGGGCGAGGGCCAAACTTGCCAATAATGGGTTCAAAAGGTGTTAAGGCTGCCCATACTTCTCTCTCTCATGCAAGAAATCTCGGCTGAAGAAAGAAGAATAATGTAGGAACCTATAAGGTTATGAGGCTGAGGAAACCAAAGGATACCAAAGCAACCAAGTCTTCCAACATGCACTAAGGAACAAAGAAGAACTAGCTTCGGAAGATTTACACACTCAAGTAAAATGCTAAGTGTAAAATATTCCGAAGCCAAATTCAGAAGAAACTTCCGAAGCCAAAGACTCAGTTCTTCCGAAGGTTAAGATGAAGTCTTCCGAAGCTCTCAAGACAAAGTCTTCCAAAGCTGAATAAAGACAAGACTGATTACTTCTGAGGAAAGAGAAAAGATACCTTTTCTATCAACTTTATCATAAAGCAACCTCCTGTCCGCTGCATGCTCTGGTGGTTCACCAACTATCATTAGTTGGTGAAACTTCCATGCTTTATGATAAAGTAGATAAGGTCTTTGTCTGCAAGTTTATGTATTTGTTTCTTTTTGGCTTTTTGTAATAGGAAAGTCAGTGTGCTATGGCCTATCAAAGTCACTAGTCAAAAGTCAATCTGCCTTTTGACTTTAGGCTGATCTTGTTGTCTAGATTAGTCACTTCCAACTGTCTTTTTGCATATTGACGTTTGTAGGATTAGTATAAAGAGTCAAAGGTTCTTGTATTTCAAATACTAGTGCAAACACTTGTAATAGAACTTAAGAAACAATATACTACTTTCTTGAAAATTACATCTTGTGTTCTTGTTCTTACTGTACTTGTGTTGTGCATTGTATCTTTAGTTTAAAGTTCTAAGTTCCTTATTTGAATTGTTAAGTGATCCTAAAACCTTCCTAAGTGTGTTAACTAAGTGCAAAGTCCCTTTTAATGGGCCTGCATTTGGTATCAGAGAATTCTAGTCTCTTGTTTGCAAGATCTCACCATCTTCAAATCCTTTTAGTTACACACATCACTTAACTCTTCAAATGACAGCTATCTCCAAAGCTGATATGGAAACTGGAACTATGACAAAGTCCCCACTGATCACTCCTAAGGATTTTGACACTTGGTGTCAAAGAATGAAAGGCTTTATCAAGTCTCAAGATTCCAGGATATGGGAGTCTGTTGTCAATGGACCTCATGTACCATGCACCACTTCAGCTGCTACTGGTGGTGGCATGATACCAAAAGAGAAGGCTAACTTTTCTGATGAAGATTGGAAAAGAATTGATATTGATCAGAAAGCCATGACAGCCCTTCAAACTGCTCTTTCGAACTCCATTTACAGAGGTTTCAAGAAGTGCAAGTCTGCCAAACAGCTATGGGATGCACTGAAACTTATGTATGAGGGTTCAAATGAAGCCAAGGAGAACAAGAAGGACCTCCTGAAGCAGCAGTTTGAAAACTTCACCTTTAAAACAGGTGAAACCATGACTTGACAATACTTCAGGTATGTTGAGATTATGGATACTCTGGCTGATGTTGGGGTAACCATTAAGAATAGGGATATTGTTAGGAAGTTCATGTCCTCTCTTTCAAGACAATGGACACACTATTGTGTGGTCATTAAGAGGACTGAAAACCTTAAGACCCTCACTCTCACTGAGCTGTATGGGATACTCAATGGATACTAGATGGAGATGAACATGCAAAATTCATCTGGTAACTCCAACACTCACCAGAGTTCAGCCTTTCATGTGGTTGAAAGGGATAGTAGAGAACCATAACATCATCTCATCTGCTACCCTGAAACTTCATAAAAGGGTCCTTTCATCACCTTCCCGAAGACACCCAGAGAGAGCTACATCCAAGGAAGTCCCTTCCAAGTGACAAGCTCCTCTCAAGCCTTTGTTTCCACTGATGAAAGTTCCGAAAACTTTCTCTTCACTCTTGAAGACCTGGACTGTATCCATCCAGATGATCTGTAATACATGGAGATAGTACAGCAGATGGCTCTTCTCATTCACAGAGCCCAGAAGTTTTACAAGAGGACTGGGAGAAGGTTTTCCAGCAATGCTGCCAGTGATAAGTTTGGACTGGATAAGAGCAAAGTCAAGTGTTACAACTATAACCAAATGGGACATTTTGCTAGAGAATGCAAGGCACCCAAATCCAATGGTGGCCAAGCTTCATCCAGGCCAAACTACACTGAAGGAAGGCACCAGAATGAGAAGCCAAGACAGCAAGCTGCAGTTGCTGTTGAAGAAGGAAGCTTTGACTGGAGCTTTCAAGCTGAAGATGTATCTCCAAACCAAGCACTCATGGCTGACCATGATGAAGCTAAGGTACTTGAACATCTTTGCTCTCCTGAATGTATTGCTAAAGTTAATAGATACATGTCCTATAACTTGGAACTGAGATCTGACATTGAGTCTTTGAATATTTTAAAAGCTGATTTTAAAAGAGTTGAAAATGATTATAAACTTAAGATAGAAGATCTAGAGAAAATAGTTTCAACTCTTAAACATGAGCAAACAAATTACAGGACTTAAATTAAGGATCTCATTACCAAGTTGACTGAATGCCAGGCTGAGCTTGTGATCAGCAAAGCCAGGGCAGAAAAATGTGTTCTTGAAGAGGAAACCTTGAAGAACATGATATCCTCATCTCTACATGAAAAAGTGTGTTATCAGAACAAGCAGGGACTGGGATCTATTGAGATAGCTCCTCTACACTCTCTACTATCAGTTAGATCTCTAAGGTGTGGAACTGGTCAAGATGAGCTGCCACCCATAGACCCTAGTGATGAGGAGGTTGAAGAGGAAAAGGTGAGGGATGACTCTGAGGTGAGTAAAGAGAGTCAATCCAAAAAGGGTCACCATGCTCCTAAGGAGGAAAAAGAAGCTGGTTTGAGCAAAACCAAAAGAAAGAACTTGATCAGAAGAGCAAAGAGAAGATCTCGAAAAGCTCAAGAGATCAAGACCACCTTTGATCCCAAACAAAAACAAGTTTTCATTTCTGCAGGGTTCAAGGTGATGAAAGCTGAAGACCTTGTCAAGAACTCCTGTACCAAGAGTTCTACTTCAGCTTCAACTCACTCCAGCAACAACAAGAAGATAGATCAGCTGTGTGTCACTACTACACAGCCTTAACCATCCATTTCTAAGAGCAAGCTTCATCCTAAGAAGCCTGCTGCATCATCTGAAAGGGTGATAAAGGAAAAGGAAAGTGTTCAAGGTCAGTCTTCTTCGGAAAAGAAGGCTCTCAGAAGAAAATATATGAATTGTGTTATGTGTGGTAGTACATCACATTTGGCTAAGGATTGTCAATACAATCCAAAGGGTACTATCCACATGATCAAGAAGAAAACTTCTGAGAGAAAGAAGAAACAAACAGCTTCGGAAGGAAAATCTGTTTCCTTCGAAAGCTCCAAAATGAAGAAAAAGGCAAATGAAAATTGCCTTCGAAAGAAAAGTTGGTCTCGAAATAAAGGAATGCTTCCGAAGTACTGAAGTTTGCTGCAGTGAAAGCAAGATCTTTCGAAAGGCCCAATCATCAAATCTTCCGAAGTTACCAAAACTTCCGAAGCTTTAAAGGTCAAGCCCAATCTTCCAAAGGTGGTGTGGAAGATGAAGGAAGACCATATGGCTGGATGTTCATCATCAGAAACAGCAAATGGTTCCCAAAGCCTGAACATAGGATCCATTACTGTTTCATTGCCTTTAGCTTATTCTAATATGCCCAAGACCAATAAGGCTTGGGTTCCCAAATGTAACTAAATCATATCTTTTTTTGTGCAGGGATAACTAAAGACCAACAAAAATATCTGGATTATTAACAGTGGCTGCTCCAGGCACATGACTGGCAATGAGTCCTTGCTTCAAAACTTTGAAAGGATTGATGGAGGACCAGTTGCTTTTGGAGGAGATGCAAGAGGTTACATTACTGGCAGGGGCAAGGTTACAAATGGTAAGCTCAGCATTGAGAAGGTAAACTTTGTCAAGGAGCTTGGATACAATCTTTTGAGTGTGTCCCAATTTTGTGACCAAAAACATCACATGCTCTTCACTGAGCATGAGTGCATTGTTCTTAAGCCCAGGGTTGACATTCCTCAAGAGCACATTTTGCTTAAAGCCCCCAGGAGAGGGAACATGTACAAGATGGACTTGCAGGAAACATCTCCCTCTGGAGAGGCTTCATGCTTTCTGTCTAAAGCAAATAGTGATGAGTCTTTCCTTTGGCATAAGAGAATGTGCCATGTAAACTTTAAGAACATGAATAAATTGATTAAGAATGACTTGGTAACTGGAATGCCAAAGAAAGAGTTTATAAATGATGACCACTGTGTTGCATGCCTGAAGGGGAAGCAACACAAAGTGTCTCATAAGCCAAAGGAAGTGAATTCTATCACTACTCCCCTACACTTGTTACATATGGATCTATTTGGCCCTACTAGTGTAATGAGTCTATGAAGGACCTCATACTGTTTAGTGATCACAGATGATTTCACAAGATTCACTTGGGTGTTTTTCATTAGAACTAAGGATGAAACCCCTGAAATCTTAAAGAATTTCATTCTGAAAATTAAGAATCAATCTAATCACAAGGTCAAAATCATAAGATGTGATCAAGGAACCAAATTTAAAAACCATATCCTTGATACATTTTGTGATGAAAAGGGTATTTCAAGACAATATAGTGCTCCCAGGACTCCTCAGCAAAATGGAGTTGCTGAGAGGAGAAACAGGACACTTATTGAAGCTGCAAGAATTATGTTGTCTGACTCTAAACTGCCCATCACCTTCTGGGCAGAGGCTGTCAACACAGCCTGCTATGTACAAAACAGAGTTTTAGTGGTTAAGACACATGGTAAGACTCCTTATGAACTATGGCATAAAAGGAGACCATTCATTGGTTTTCTCAGAACATTTGGATGTCCTTGCACCATCTTGAATACCAAAGATGAAATAGCTAAGTTTGCTGAGAAATCAGATGATGGATACTTTGTTGGATACTCTTCTCAAGCTAAGGCTTATAGAGTATACAATCTTAGAACTAAAATCATTGAGGAGTCAGCCAATGTGACTTTCAATGAACACACACCCAGTGTAAAAGGTTCTGGTCCAGATTGGCTATTTGATCTTGATTTAGTTACCAACTGTTTTAACAAATATTGTGAGAATGTTTTAGGATCTACAGATAACAGGTCAACTAAAGATCCTGACCCAAGATTTGAGCTGAGAAGACCAAACAAGAAGACTACTTCAGCTCCAGTGGTGTCTAACCCTGTTATTAAGGCTCCTACCAACACAAGCATGACAAATACTATTTCAACTGAATTACCCTCATATTCCAGTTCAGAGGCTTAGAATTCAGAAGAAGGAACCTCTAATGCAGGAGGAATTGGAGGTTGTGACAGTGATCAAGAATTTTTTGATGCTGAAAACCACTCCATTAAAGACAACATAAATGATGTACACACTCATTGGATCAAGTCTCTCTTGATAAGTGTGTTGATGTGGTGGGGGACTCTTCTTTGCCAGATCAAAATTTCTCTAATTTAGACCTGTCTAATCAACTTGCTGTGATCCCTCAACTCAGGATCTACAAGTCACATCCCACCACAAACATCATTGGAAATGTTGACTCTGGGGTGAGAACAAGAGGACAAACTCATGACAGCCATGTTTGTCTACATTCTTGTTTCTTGTTCCAAATTGAGCCTAAGAAGGTTGATGAGGCTTTAAAGGATAGAAGCTGGATTGAAGCAATACAAGAAGAGTTGCTTTAAATCAAAAGACAAAAGATGTGGAACTTATGCCCTCTTCCTCAAGGGAAGACTGTCATAGGTACCAAATGGGTATTCAGGAACAAGAAAGATGATAGGGGGATCATCATCAAGAACAAGGCTAGACTAGTTGTCCAAGGATACACATAAGAAGAAGGAATTGACTATACTGATGTCTTTGCTCCTGTAGTAAGACTTGAGGCTGTAAGGATATTCCTGGCTTATGCTGCATCCAAGGACTTCAAGGTCTACCAGCTCGATGTGAAGTGTGCCTTTCTTTATGGGGTGATTGATGAAGAAGTTTATATTAAACAACCACCTAGCTTTGCAGACCCTGATCATCCTGATTATGTTTGCAAGCTTGATAAAGCCTTTTATGGACTGCATCAAGCTCCAAGAAAGTGGTACGAGACACTATCAACATACCTCTGTAATCATGGATACAAAAGAGGTACTATTGATGGGACTCTCTTCATCAAAGATACAGGGAATGTCACATTGCTAGTTCAGATATATGTAGATGGCATCATATTTTGTTCAACTAATGAAAAGCTCTGCAAAGACTTTGATATGCTGACGAAGAATAGATTTGAAATGAGTGCCATGGGGGAACTCAATTTCTTTCTAGGAATTCAAGTGAAGCAGGTTGAAGATGGCATCTTCATAAGTCAATCAAAGTATGTACAAGACATACTTACAAGGTTCAAGATGACTGACTGTAAGGTTGCAAAGACGCCTATAGCCAGAAACCATTCCCTTGGTCCTGACATTGAGGGGGAGAGTGTTGATGAACATCTCTACAGGGCTGTGATTGGGTCACTTATGTATCTTACTACTAGTAGGCCTGATATCATGTTTGCCACATGTATATGTGCAAGATATCAAGCCAACCCCAAGATGTCACACCTAATCACTGTCAAAAGGATTCTTAGATATCTCAAAGATGTTCCAAATCTAGGCCTTTGGTATCCAAAGAATTCAGACTTTAATTTGTATGCTTATATAGATAGTGATTATGGTGGATACAACATGACTGCAAAGTCTACATCTGGGGGTTGTTAGTTCCTTGGTGGAAGGATAGTCTCTTGTCAATGCAAGAAGCAATCCTGTGTGTCTGCATCAACTGCTGAAGCTGAATACATTGCTGCTGCTAGCTGCTGTGCTAAAGTGCTTTGGATTCAGAATCAGATGCTAGACTATGGGTTCAATTTTAAAGAGACACCTATCCATATAGACAACAACAGTGTCATCTCTATCATAGAGAATCCTGTACAGCACTCAAGGACCAAACACATCAACATCGTGTATCATCTGATTAGGGATAATTTTGAAAAGGGTTTGATAAAACTAATCGAAGTTAACACAAATGAACAATATGCTGATTTGTTCATAAAAGCCTTTGATGAGCAGAGATTTAAGTATCTTGTATCAGCTATTAGGATGATTAACTTTGAATAGGTTTTTCTTAATAACTTAATCAACTTTAATTCCTAAAATTGTTTGTCGTAGGTTGTATATTAGATCACTTCATAAGCCCAGTTCTCTTTGGATAGAAACAATCTTTAAAATGATATTTCTTAGAGTGATGAGTATTTACCTTCAGAAGAAGTGAAATTGCCCTTGGAAGAAATTTACAGCTTATCTAAGATTTACCTTCGGAAGAAATTCATGAAGTATCTTCCGAAGCTTAAGTTGAACGTAAGTTCTTAAATGCATTTTAAGAATAAATTTCTTCCAAAAGCAAATTCAGTCTCGGAAGCCTTATTCCTTTCTTCCGAAGTCAAAACTCTCAAAACACCTTGAATTATCTTCCGAAACTAAAATTGCCTTCGGAAGCTTTACAAGTTCCAAGAAAACTACCTTTTTGGGTGCTTTTTCAAAGTTTATCTTTTGGCTTTAACTTTGTCTCAAATCCAGAGTATATCTTTCCAAATGGTTCTATCTTCATCTCTCTACACTCATTGTTCCTAACCTAAAATTAACCCCAAATTCACCTTCTTCTTCTTCCTTTCCTCACTAAAAAGCTTCATCAAAATGGCCAATCTCGACTGTCGAAACGACCCGGATTTTACCATGCACCTACACAGGCAGCACAACTAGGTTGCTCTGTTGAACTCTGAGAAGGATCCAAGCTTCTCAGATGTTTGTAGATACCTTTCTTCGTCTCATTATTTCACCTCCCTTACAATTGATCCTCCTCTTTATGAGGATCAGTTGCTTGAGTTCTGGCTGACCTGTCAAGAGGTCACCATGGACGGGGAGAAGGCACTGTCTGCCATAGTGTAGGGGAGGACACTGTTCATCACTCCAGCCATCATTAACACCCATCTTCAGCTGGATGATGAAGAAGGTGAAATGTCCTTCCCAAAAGCTGTTGTCAACCATTCCTTTGAGCAGATGGGATATGAAGGTGACTTCACAGTCATGATCTTCAGGAAGGGGAAGGTCTCTTACCAGTGGAAGTACCTCCTCTGTGTAGTAATCCACAGCTTGTCCAACAAACATGGAGGATGGGACCAGATTCCAGAAGAGCTCTCCTTCATTGTCCATGGGATGGTTCAAGGGGTCAAATTCAGGTACTCTCAGTTTGTTTTTACAAATTTACTTGCGAATTTGGACTCCCTAGAATATTACATGTTCCCCCAGTATGTTCAACACACTCTCAACTGTGAAATGGGACCACAGTTGAGGGGAACAGGTAATGTTCTTAAACTTGCACATGTGAGGCCCGGCATTTTTAAAATTTTGAAAAAACCAACTGTTGGGTTCTCAGGGGTAGAAACAACCCTTGTCCCAAAAATGTTTGAGCTCATTGCTCAGGGTGACATCCTAGCAGCCCCAGCTAGTGATGAACCAACACCCTCCACCTCTCAACCACCATCAAGGCCAACTATTACCCTCACCTACTCTAGAAAATCCAAACGTACCCTTTCACTTGCTATTGAGCATGTGTAGACCCCCATACCATAACCCACATAGGAGGAAGTGGACACTAGAGCTCCCACATCCCCTGAGGAGCAAACCACTCCCATTCTTGACACAATCAGTGATGAGGTTCCTCATGCTCAACCTGATGAGCTCATACCTCCTCAAATAGCATTAAGCCATCTTTCTGAGTCTCAACACTCTAGTGATCAACCTTCAGGGGAGGTCTTCACCCACTTCTAGCCCACATCAGACACCACAAACTGAGGTGGATCTCCTTCAGATTGTTCAGGAGATCCATGTGGCTGAGGCTCTTACTGTTGGCAGTGGTTACATCTCTAAGACCTCACCCACGGCAACCCAGCCTCTTGACATTATCATGGAGCAGGGGAAATCCAGCAGCCAAGAAACCCATGCTGGTGATAAGGGAGAAGACTCAGGTCCAATCCTTTCATCCCCCTATGATTCTTCATCTGAAGATGTGGGGAGTCTGCAACAAAAGGTGCACAAACTCTCAAATCTGTGCACCTACTTTGTATCAAAGATAGCTCACCTGGAATCTTAGGTGACTATCCTGCAGAAAAGGGTCAATGAACAGCAACTTGAGATCACCGATCTCAAGGGAAAGTTAGCTGAGAGACCACTAGGACAAACTCATCTAGGTCCACAAGAACCTGTGGATATTATGGACCACTTCCCTAGCTCACCTATGCTTGAAGGTGATGCTACCAAAAAGGGGGAGGAAGTTCTGACAGCCACAGAACCTAGGAGTTCTTCCTTAAGTATGGACATACAGGACTCACCATCCTCTCTTGTAGTTGTCCATACTCAGCAACCTCCTCAAATCAGAGACCTTGATTTACAAATTCAAAATCTGTTTGAGGAAGGGATACCAAGAGCAATGTTTGCCCCTTCTGAGAACCCAATCATGGGTTGGGGGTATGACAGTGATAGAAAAGCTCTTGTACTCTCTAGAGCTCAGGGTCAACTAGAAATTTTAAACATTTCAAACTTGAGTTTCTTTGAGGGTATAAATCTAGTAGATCTGGCACTTGACAACCCAAGCAACAACAGACAAGCTGCCAGACTAGCCAGTCAAATTCAAGACTGGGTGCTGGCAGAATTCAAAAGGAGAACAACACTATATAGACAGAGGCTAGCAGTTGAAGCCTTTGGTCAACTGGATGTTGAGGTGGACCCTAAGATTAGCTTTGAAGGGAAAGCCTTGACTGAAGGCCCAGAGGCTGATATTATGAACCTTGAGACAACATCTCCTCCAGCACCCCATACCCTCAGTGAGGCACCAGCTGGTGATGGTGCTTCACAACCTCTCTCTGGCCAGAGCTTGACTGCTGGATCAAGCAATGAAGGCCAAACCTCTCCTCAGGCTGAGTCATCAAGATCAGCAATTGACAAAGGCAAAAGAAAGCTAACAACTGAGGAGATTGAAGAAGAGAAAAGAGAGAGGAAGAGGAAGCTGAGGGGAGAGAGTTCAAGTGGTTCCCCAGGATTTATGCAAGCTGCAATTCTGACTGCCCATGTTCCAAACACTCAAGAAGATGAGTTAAGAGCAACCAGACTCAACTATCTAGGGACCACAAACTACAACATAGATGAACTCATCTCTCTCCCCTTAGAGGAATTAAATGAACTAGCTGACACTGAGTTGTCAAAGGAGAGGAAAGAAGCTGAGGATGTAGCCTTGACTCTCAAGCATAAAGAAGAAATGAGAAGAAAAAGAATATACAAGAACATTCTTGTCCTCTCCCCAATTCAAGAAAGCCCTGAGTCAGAGGCTGTGGCTGCTGAACAACCTCAGGTAGTTGATGAAGAAGAAAAGTTAAAGATGATCAACTACCTGAGTGCCACAGGTCTCTATCAGGCACCTGCACTTCTTCCCTTGCCATATGATTATATATTTTTTGAATACAACAAGCAGCTGGATGAGCAAGCCAAAAGAGAAAGGCAAGCTGCTAGGAAGAGGCAAAGGGAAGAAGCTGCCAAATCAAGAGCCATTATCAAGAAAAGTCAAAAAAAGTCTGCAGATAGGCAGAAGATGATGAGCTTCTTGAAGCTGTATGGGTTCTCTGGAAGGAGGCTTGGTCCCATGTCTCTATCCACAATAGATGAGCACATAAGGGTGATCAAGCAGAAGATTAAAAGGGGAGAGCTTGTATATCTTCATTCACCATTAGATCAAGCTCAACCTGAAGTTGAGGTAAAGGTTGAACCAACAGAGACAACACAACCTGCACCTAAAGCTACATAACAGCCAACTTCATCTTCTGACCCACAGCAGGGTTCTCCTCCCTCTCCTTCTGAACCTGGGAGAGTGGAGATCTCAACTGAGAGGGAATCCACTGAAGAACTTGGTATTGAAGACCAACCCTCTCAGTTAAAATTTTCTGGGAGGAAAAGGAGGATGGCCAGAAGAAGATCTTCTACCAAGAAGAAAAGAAGAAAGGCATCCACCTCCCAACCTTAGGATGAGTCAGAACATCTTGAGGAAGTGCATGAAGAGGGCTCTCAACCAACTCCTATCATAGTAGAGCCTCTTTCTATTGGAAGACCAATTCTATCCTGGGAATTTGCTAAAAACCCGGATAGATGGTATGTCACTAGAGATCAGGGAGAACAACATGTCTACTTCACAAGTGACATGCTTGAACTCCCTCTGCATGATCTCTATGACATGAGAAGGTACTTTATGAGTCTGAAGAATCCAGATCTGCTGATGAAGAAAGGACTTCTGAAGATCCTCATATGGACTTTCCCAGTCTGAAAACCTCTCTATTTTGCTAGTATCAGCCTAGGGGGAGTTTGTAGGAACCTCTAATGTTATGAGGCTGATGCAACCTAAGGATACCAAAGCAACCAAGTCTTCCAACATGCACTAAGGAACAAAGAAGAACTAGCTTTGGAAGATTTACACACTTAAGTAAAATGCTAAGTGTAAAATCTTCCAAAGCCAAAGTTCAAAAGAAACTTCCAAAGCCAAAGACTCAGTTCTTCCAAAGGTTAAGATGAAGTCTTCTGAAGCTCTCAAGAAAAAGTCTTCCGAAGTTGAATAAAGACAAGACTGATTACTTTTGAGGAAAGAGAAAAGATACCTTTTCGATTAACTTTATCATAAAGCAACCTCCTGTCTGATGCATGCTCTGGTGGTTCACCAACTATCATTAGTTGGTGAAACTTCCATGCTTTATGATAAAGTAGATAAGGTCTTTGTCTGCAAGTTTTTGTATTTGTTTCTTTTTGGCTTTTTGTAATAGGAAAGTCAGTGTGCTATGGCCAGTCATAGTCACTAGTCAAAAGGCAATCTACCTTTTGACTTTAGGCTGATCTTGTTGTCTAGATTAGTCACTTCCAACTGTATTTTTGCATATTGACGGTTGTAGGATTAGTATAAAGAGTCAAAAGTTCTTGTGTTTCAAATACTAGTGCAAACACTTGTAATAGAACTTAAGAAGCAATCTACTACTTTCCTGAAAATTACATCTTGTGTTCTTGTTCTTACTGTACTTGTTTTGTGCATTGTATCTTCAGTTTAAAGTTCTAAGATCCCTATTTGAATTGTTAAGTGATCCTAAAACCCTCCTAAGTGTGTTAACTAAGTGCAAAGTGCCTTTTAACGGTCCTGCAAAGAAGTTTCACCCGATTTTAGAGAGAGAAAGTCTTCAAAAGGTAAGATTTTATGGTGTTCTTCTATGTTAGTTGAGTATTCAGCTTCTGGACAGATCCTTAAGTGTTTCTATGTGTTTGGTTGTGTGTTTTCGTGTGTTTAGGTGCTAGAACTCCAGGTTTCTCTCGGGTTTGAAGGAGTTTTACTTAAAAGCAGTTAGAGGTGAGTTCTAGATCCCTTCTTTTAAATGTTCTATACTTATTTAGGGCTGGTATACATATTTAACTGATGTTTTTGAAGCAAATTATGGTTTTCCATGTATGGTATGGTTGTCTATGTTGATATAGTTATGTTATGTGATGTTCATGATGATTGTATAAATGTTTAAGATGTTCTAAGTGTTAAACTGATAGATCTAAGCTAAGTTCATGTTAAGATGATGTTCGGGACTGGAAAATTTCATAAGTTGCATCACAGGTACTGGACTTGGTGTCCGCTGTGGACACTTGGTTATAAACAAAGTGTCCGTTGTGGATGTTGGTCATCCGCTGTGGACATTGTCCACTGTAGATTTGCATGTCCGCTGTGGACTTTGCATGTCCGATGTGGACACTTAGGCATTTTGACTGTCCGCTGTGGCCGCTATGGGCATTTGTTCATCTGCATTTGTTAAGTATTCATCCGTATTTCTTAAGTGTTCATCCATATTTGTTAAGTATTCATCCGCATTTGTTAAGTGTTCACCCGCATTTGCTGGTCTTCATCCGCATTTGCTGAGCATTCTACCGCATTGGTTTTATGTTCTATAGTCTAAGTATTTTGTTCATCCGCATTGGACTAGTTCATCCGTATTTGGACTTGTTCATCCACATTTGGTTCACCCGCATACTTTTAGACACTTAGAATATTTTCTGAAGACATTCATCCGTATACTTTTAGACACTTAGAATATTTTCTGAAGACTTTCATCCGCATTTGTTCATCCGTATTAGTATACATTTATCCGTATTTCTTTGGAGACTTAAAACTATTCTGAAGTTTTGGGAATAAAATTGAAGTGTTAAGTACTTATGTATAAGGAAGATTATGCTTGTTTAATGTTTCTAATGTTTGATTCTCTTCTTATGGGCTGCTTGTTATGGATAGTTATTATTATACTTCATGATATGTGATTATTAAAACAGTGAATATTTTAAAAGTATTATTCATAACCAATTGGACACAAAGAAATAAAAGAAGACAGTGGAACTTAATGAATGTTACCCCGGGCCCTTATAATCAATGGAAAGCCTTGCAAGTACAATCGAATGAGGTGCACGACCTTATTATCGTTAGCTCAACTGATGTGTGACTGATTCAGGATGCACATCTAGGGTCTAATCCTTGGGACTGACCAAATCAATGGGACCCGTATTCATGAGCAGGCTTCATGCCTAGCAGTGTGGGTCAACTGTCGAATGGGTTAGCTAGCAAAAAATTGTTTGCCGACAGGGGTTCGGCATTTGTTGCCAACCAACAATATAGGCTCTTGCTTTATGAAAACCTCAACAATGAAAGTGAAAGATAATGAAAGAAAGAAAGATAAAGAATCTCTTAATTATTGATTATGTATAGTGATGAATGATCACCAAGTGAAGTTTACAAAAGTATATTTCTCTATATTATTAAACTAGAACTCACTCAGCAACCCTGACTTTTTATATGCATATCAGTTGGCAGGTAATGGTGTTGCTGGGAATGGCACGAGGTTAAAGCTACTTGGCAAATAAAGACTGGCATCCATGACACGCTGAAAAGTTATTTTTATTTTGAAATGCAACTAGATGTTCTTTTTGTAACTAGCAACAACAATGTATTTCTTGGAAAAAGTAATGGTTAATGAATGCTATGGTTTTTATTAAATTATTCCGCCACAAAGTTTTCTTGTTTTGATGAATCTGAATGTGTTTTAATATGAAAAGTGCTATGAATGACCAACTGTGGGGTTTCCTGGGAATAGGGCCTTACAAGTTGGCATCAGAGCCAAAGTTTAAGAGAACTGGGTAAATCATTTTTCAAACCTAAACTTAAACTGAAAATGGGATCGAATGGAAGGATTCCAGCCCAAGTAGCTACGTACCATCATGTAATTTTTCAAAAATTTAACCGGTATTACGTACGTGTGCTATTTGATTTATGTGCTTAGTAGATTTGGATACTGATGTAGTCTGGATAGGGAATGCTTGGGGGATGAAGAGTAAAGTAAGTGGCTAATCATAACTGGCCACTATAATTACGGACTTACTATACTTGACATAATCTGAGCTATTAACTTGAATGACCTTGTTAGTGTTTGAATCTAGTAGGAAGTAGATCTTATGGCGGGTAGGAATCTGGGAAGGCAACCCGAGGCGGTGCTCGTGGCAGGCGTACTACTGGGCCACGTGTCACCAGGAGCAAGGCAAAGGTTCCTGAGATGATTCATGAGGACACAGACCTCCATAGCCACCAAGAGGGTGCAGGATCAGCTACCCTCAAGTCTACTGTAAAGAAATCTATTGCTGACGAGGTCTACAACGTCATGCAAAATGCGTTGCCCTTAGTGGTGACCAAAGTGTTAAGGGCTGTTAAGGAGAGTGAGAGAACTGATGATGCTGGGAAGAGGGAGAAAGCAGAGGAAGAGCCATCTAGCCCAAAGGTTTTAATTCAGGATGATGATAGTGAGGAGGAGAAGGAGACCACTAAGGGGTGCAGCTATGGGGCGTTTCAGAGGTGCAAACCCCCTACCTTTGATGGTAACGGTAATGCTACTGCTGCTCATCGTTGGTTTCGAGAGATGGAGGTAGTCCTAGACATCAGTGAGTGCCGGGAGGATCAAAAGGTGAAGTTTGCCTCCCATTCTTTCGTTGACTCGGCATTATGCTGGTGGGACAACATTATCCAAGCCAAGGGAAAACGGTCAATAGCAAGGATGAGGTGGTCGGATTTGAAGGAACTGGTACTGGAGGAGTATTGTCCACATCGGGAGTTGGATAAAATTTAGAAGGAGTTCTTACATTTGGAGGCTGGAAACATGACTCATCAAGAGTATACATCTAAGTTCAATGAACTTGCAAGACTTATGCCAGATCTAGTAACTCAAGAGTCCAAGAAGATTAAGAGGTACATGCAGGGTTTGCCCGTGGACATTAGAAGGAACATGATAGCTGCTAGACTGAGCACTTTCAAGTCTATGGTAGATTTGGCCAGAAGGTTGTATGATGAGAGGGACCCGATGCCAATTCAGAGAAAGGTTGAGAAGAGTTGGAACAAGAATGATAATGGAAAAAGATTCAGGGGTGACAACTATGGGATCAGGGAAAAAAAGATGAGGATTGATGATCGTCACCCAGGATTGAGTAAGGGGAACAATAGGAGGGAATGTAGGAAGTGTGGGAAGGTTCATATGGGTGAGTGTAGAGTGGGACGAACCGGTTTTTTAAGTGTGAAGGCGAAGGCCACTATGCTAAAGGGTGCAGGGTACCGTGACGTTATCAATGCGGGGAAGTAGGCCACTCGGGTCGAGATTGCAAGAAGGGTGGAACACGAAGCTCAGGGACCGAGACTATGGGTGAGAAAGGGAGAAGTGAGAGAACCAAAGCCAAGGCAAGGGCATTGAACATGACCTGGGAAGAAGCCAGAGTAGACCCTGAAGTAGTTTCAGGTATGTTTTTGGTAAACCAATTGTATGCTTCTATGCTCTTCGATTCGAGTGATAGTAGAAGTTTTGTATCTGCTACCTTTTGCCGTGTAATGCATGGTAAGAATAAGAAGATAGACGTGCCCTTCTTTGTAGAGAAAGCGATAGGAAATTCTACCAAAGTAATTGATGTGATAGACGATTGTCTCGTAGAATTGGACGGTCATAAGGTCCCTGCTAGATTGTATGTGATGGCCGTAGGAGGTTTTGATGTGGTGTTAGGGATAGATTGGTTGGCGGCCTACGACGCGAATATCGTGTGCCGAAAGAAGACGATTTGTTTGACTGTGCCCGATGGCAACTTGGTTACGGTACATGGAGACAAGGAGTACATTACACTGCGAGTGATCTCGATGATCACGGCAGAGATGTTTATAAGATGAGGGTGTGCTGCTTACTTGGCCTATGTGAAGGATGTGGATGCTACCGTGCCTCAGCTGTTAGGCGTGCCGGTAGTATGCGATTTCCCCGATGTGTTTCTCGAAGACCTACCAGGGGTACCACCTGACCGCGAGATCGAGTTCCAGATTGATCTGATACCTGGTGCCCAACCTGTTACGAAGGCATCGTATCATCTCGCTCCCTCTGAGATGAAGGAATTGATGACTCAGCTGCAAGAGTTGTTAGATAAGGGGTTCATCTGATCGAGCATCTCTCCCTGGGGCGCTCCGGTCTTGTTTGTAAAGAATAAAGACGATAGCATGAGGATGTGCATCGACTACCGTGAGTTGAACAAGTTGACGGTGAAGAACCGGTACCCACTACCGAGGATTGATGACTTGTTTGATCAGCTCTAAGGCGCCAGCTGGTTCTCAAGGATAGATTTCCGATCTGGTTATCATCAACTAAAAGTTAAAGAACAGGATATCCCGAAGACCGCGTTTCGAACACGATATAGGCATTACGAATTCTTTGTTATGTGTTTCGGTTTAACCAACGCGCCACTGCTTTTATGGATTTGATGAATCAGGTGTGTCAGCCGATGTTGGATAAATTAGTGATTGTTTTTATCGATGATATCTTGATTTATTTGAAGAGTGAAGAAGAGCATGCCGGTTACATTTGCGAGGTATTGGAGAAGCTTAGAAGAGAGAAGCTGTGTGCTAAGTTCTCCAAATGCGTGTTTTGTTATAGGAAGTTCAGTTTTTGGGTCTTGTGGTTAATTCTGAAGGGATTATGGTGGACCCGGCAAAGGTGGAGGTGGTAATGCAATGGAAGTCTCCAAATACGCCATCCGAGATCCATAGTTTCTTGGGTTTGGCAGGCTACTACAGAAGATTCATCCAAGACTTCTCCAAGATAGCTTCACCATTGACCAAATGACCTGTAAGGATGTGAAGTTCATATGGGGGCAAGAGCAGGAGAATGCTTTCGAAGAGTTAAAGACAAGATTGCCTCAAACTCCTGTCTTGACGTTACCCGAAGGGAATGAAGACTTGGTGGTCTATTTAGATGCTTCTTATTCGGGGTTGGGTTACGTGCTGATGCAACGGGGAAGGGTTATAGCCTATGCGTCCCGAAAGTTGAAGATCCATGAGGCTAACTACCCTACTCATGACTTGGAGTTGGCGACTGTGGTCTTCGCATTGAAGATTTGGAGGCACTACCTGTACGGGACGAAGTGCACCATCTTCACTGATCACAAAAGTTTGAATTACTTCTTCTAGCAGAAGGATCTCAATATGAGGCAGAGGAGATGGTTAGATTTGATCAAAGACTATGATTTTGAGATCCATTACCATCCGAGCAAGGCCAACGTGGTGGCGGATGCCCTTAGCCGAAAAGAGAAACCCAAGCCGATTCGGGTGAAAGCTTATCAGTTGGTTATGACCTCCGATGTGATGAAGCAGATTAAGGAATTTCAGGATGAAGCACTGAAAGAAGATCAGATTAACTCCAAAAGGATGAAAAGTCTAGTCGTCGAGTTAGGGGAGAACACTCTTGGTGTCCGGATTCGATCGGGGCGGATGTGGATTCCTCGTTATAAGGGTCTACATAGGAAGATCATGGATGAGGCTGACAAGACTCAATACACAATTCATCCCGGTGCTACAAAGATGTATCATGATATGAAGAAAGACTACTGGTGGCCGGGAATGAAGCGCGATGTGGCGGGGTATGTGAGTAAGTGCCTTACTTGTTTACAAGTGAAGGCAGAGCACCAGAAGCCATACGGGAAGATCCAAACCTTGGATATACCCGAGTGGAAATGGGAGCACATCACCATGGACTTCATTATGAAGTTACCGAGTACGGCAGGGGGATACGATGCCATATGGGTGATAGTTGATCGTCTGACGAAGTGTGCTCACTTTCTATCGATCCGTGAGACGTATTCATCTGAGAGGTTGGTGGATCTGTTCATCAAAGAGATAGTGACTCGTCATGGTGTACCGGTGTCTATCGTGTCTGACCATGACACTCGGTTTACATCTAAGTTTTGGAAAAGATTTCGTGATACGATGGGGACGAGGTTACATATCAGTACGACTTACCATCCTCAGACAGACGGTCAATCGGAGAGGACGATTCAGATACTGGAAGATATGCTACAAGCATGTGTCATTGATTTTGGAGGAAGTTAGGACGAACACTTACTGTTAGCCGAATTCTCATATAACAACAGTTATCATGCCACCAATGGTATGCCTCCATATGAGATACTATATGGTAGGAAGTGTAGAACACCTATGTGTTGGAGTGACATCGGGTAGAAGGAGATAGGGAGCATTGAGGTGATCGAGGCTACAACCGAAAAGTTGGAAAAGATTAAGGCCTTTATGAAGGCGGAGAAAGATAGACAGAAGTCGTATGCCGACAAGAGATGTAGACCGATTGAATTCAAGGTGGGTGATAGAGTCATGCTGAAGATCTCGGCTTGGAAAGGGATCATCCGGTTTAGGAAGGAGGGAAAGTTAAGTCCGAGGTACATACGGCCTTTCCGAATCATTGCCCGAGTAGGAGAGGTGGCCTATCGACTAGAGTTACCCGATGAGTTAAGTGGGATTCATCCGACATTCCATGTATCTCACCTAAGAAAGTGCTTGGCCAATGAAGATATGATCATGCCACTGGAGGATATCGAGGTGGATGAACGGCTCAATTATGCGGAGCAGCCAGTGGCCATCATTGACAGAAAAGAGATGAGGCTACGGAATAAAGTGGTTCCACTTGTGCAAGTACAGCAGAGACACAGGAGGGGATCCGAGTCTACGTGGGAGACTAAGGAAGAGATGAGACAACATTACCCACAACTGTTTGAGGAGTGATAGGTTTCGGGGATGAAACCTATATAAGAGGGGTGGACTTGTAACATCTGGAAAATTCCAGCATGAAGAAAAGAAAAGAAAGCAAGGGAGAAAAGAGAATTATTATAAAACAAGGGGTTAAAAGTGGGAAAGGGCTAAACCTGCCCATAATGGGTTCAAAAAGGTGTTAAGGCCGCCCATACTTCTCTCTCTCATGCAAGAAATCTCAGCTGAAGAAAGAAGAAGAAGTTTCACCCGGTTTTAGAGAGAGAAAGTCTTCAAAAGGTAAGATTTTATGGTGTTCTTCTTGGTTTCAGTTGAGTTTTCAGCTTCTGGACCGATCCTTAAGTGTTTCTATGTGTTTGGTTGTGTGTTTTCATGTGTTTAGGTGCTAGAACTCCAGGTTGCTCTCGGGTTTGGAGGAGTTTTACTAGAAAGCAGTTAGAGGTGAGTTCTAGATCCCCTCTTTTAAATGTTCTCTACTTATTTGGGGCTGGTATGCATATTTAACTGATGTTTTTGAAGCAAATTATGGTTTTCCATGTATGGTATAGCTGTCTATGATGATATAGTTATGTTATGTGATGTTCATGATGATTTTATAAAGTTTAAGATGTTCTAAGTGTTAGACTGATAGATCTAAGCTAAGTTCATGTTAAGATGATGTTCTGGACTGGAAAATTTCATAAGTTGCATCATAGGTACTGGACTTGGTGTCCCCTATGGACACTTTGAGTCCACTGTGGACACTTGGTTATAAATAAAGTGTCCATTGTGGATGTTCGTCATCCGCTGTGGACACTGTCCGCTTTGGATTTGAGTGTCCGCTATGGACACTTAGGAATTTTGACTGTCCGTTGTGGACTAGGTCATCTGCTGTGGACTTTGACTGTCCGCTTTGGGCATTTGTTCATCTGCATTTGTTAAGTATTCATCCGAATTTGTTAAGTGTTCATCCGAATTTGATAAGTATTATTTGTTAAGTGTTCACCCGCATTTGCTGGTCTTCATCCACATTTGCTGAGCATTCAACCACATTGGTTTTATGTTCCATAGTCCAAGTATTTTGTTCATCCCATTGGACTAGTTCATCCACATTTGGACTTGTTCATCTGCATTTGGTTCACCCGCATACTTTTAGACACTTAGAATATTACCTGAAGACTTTCATCCGCATTTATTCATCAGCATTAGTATATATTCATTCGTATTTCTTTGGGGACTTAGAATTATTCTGAAATTTTAGGAATAGAATTTAAGTGTCAAGTACTTATGTATAAGGAAGATTATGCTTGTTTAATGTTTCTAATATTTTATTCTCTTCTTATGGGCTACTTGTTATGGATAGTTATTATTATACTTCATAATATATGATTATTAAAACAGTGAATATTTTAAAAGTATTAGTCATAACCAAGTGGACACAAAGAAATAAAATAAAATAGTGGAACTTAATGAATGTTACCCCAGGCCCTTATAATCATTGGAAAGCCTTGCACACAATGGAATGAGGTGCACGGCCTTATTGTCGTTAGCTCAACTGATGTGTGATTGATTCAGGATGCACATCTGGGGATTGACCAAATCAATATGACCCGTATTCATGAGCAGGCTTCGTGCCTAGCAGTGTGGGTCAACTGTAGAATGGGTTAGCTACTAAAAAATCGTTTGCCGACAAGGGTTTGACATTTGTTGCCAACCAACAATATAGGCTCTTGTTTTGTGCAAACCTAGACAATGAAAGTGAAAGATAATGAAAGAAAGAAAGATAAAGAATCTCTTAATTATTGATTATGTATAGTGATGAATGATCACCAAGTGAAGTTTACAAAAGTATATTTTTCTATATTATTAAACTAGAACTCACTCAGCAATGCTGACTTTTTATATGCATATCACTTGGCAGGTAATGGTGTTGCTGGGAATGGCACGATTGTGAAGCTACCTAGCAAATAAAGACTGGCATCCATGACACGCTGAAAAGTTATTTTTTTTTTTGAAATGCAACAAGATGTTCTTTTTGTAACTAGCAACAACAATGTATTTCTTGGAAAAGTAATGGTTAATGAATGCTATGGTTTTTATTAAATTATTCTGCTGCAAAGTTTTCTTGTTTTGATGAATCTGAATGCGTTTTAATACGAAAGGTGCTATGAATTACCAACTATGGGGTTTCCCAGGAACGGGGCCTTACACGTTTGCTAGTTATATCACTTAGAATTGATCTTTAATTACTATGTATAGAACAAGAGAAATTAGTATGAATATCATGTTGATAATCTTGCTTATCTCGGATAAGCTAAATAACTTTAAAAACAAAAGACCGTTGTGAAGTTACATGCGTAAGAGTTATACTTAAAGGCTGATGCAACCAAAGTTCTCTTAGCATGCACAACTGAAGTACAATGGAAGTTACTTTGAAAGATTTGACAAAACACAGAGAAATTCACTAAGTGTCAACTCTTCCAAAGCCAAAAGACCATTTCTTCTGAAGCCAACGATGAAGTCTCCCGAAGCTTCAAGACAAAGTCTTCTAAAGCCAAGAGACTGATTTCTTCCAATGAAAAGGAAGACATGCTTTCTCTGACATGCTTTTGACAAAAGCTAAACAACTTTCCGCTGCCATCTCTAAAAACTCACCAACTTATATAAGGTGGTGATATCTCCATGCTTTTGTCAACTATAGATTAACATCTTGGAGTCTGTAAATTTGTACTTTGTACTTTTGTCCTTTTTTGTAATAGATAAGGATATGAGCTATGGCATGTCATAGTCACTAGTCAAAAAGGTAATCTACCTTTTGACTTTACATTGATCTTGTTGTCTAGATTAGTGTTCTAGTTGGCCTTCAAAGTATGGTCGTTTCTAGGATGTAGTATAAAGTATCTCAGGTACCGGTCCTTAGGACTAAACATTATAACATTTGTAAAAGACTTGAGAGCAATATACATCATTCTTGAAAACCAATTAACTGTTTTCTGCTTGTGTTCCTTATAGTTGTTCTTTGTTTCATTTAGTCAATTTCCTATTTGAACAGTTAAGTGTTCTAGTCTCTCCATCCATTATGAAACTGTTGCTTTGCTCCCCTACATCGGTCTTGCAATTGGTATCAGAGCTTTTTAGGCTCTTGATTGTAAGATCTCACCATCTTTAATCCTTTTAGTTTTACAAAACACCTACCAGCTTAAATGACAACTCTCACTAAGGTTGCCATGGGAAACGGTACCATAAAAAATTCCCCACTGATCACTCCTGATTACTTTGATACTTGGTTCCAACAAATGGAAGGGTTCATCAAGTCTCAAGATAGCAGGATATGGAGATCTGTTGTCTCAGGACCTCACATCCCAAGCACCTCTTCAGCCACTGCTAGAGGTAGGATGATTCTAAAGGAAGTGGCTACTATTCTGATGAAGATTAGAAGAAGATTGATATAGATCAGAAAGCGATGACCACTCTCCAAATTTCTCTTCCTAACTCTATATACAGAGGCTTCAAGAAGTGCAAAACTACTAAGCAGCTCTGGGATGCACTGAAGCTCATGTATGAGGGGTCTGATGAAGCTAAAGAAAAAAAGAAGGACCTCATGGATGTTGAGATTGTAGATACTCTCAAGGATGTTGGAGTTGAGCTTGAGAATAGGGATATTGTGAGGAAGTTCTTGTTCTCTATTCCTAGACAATGGACTCACTACTGTGTGGCCATTAAGAGAACTAAAAACCTCTCCACCCTTACTTTCATAGAGTTGTATGGTATCCTTAGTGGCTACCAGATGAAGATGAACATGCAGAATCCATCCAGCAGCTCTTCCAGCAATCAACAGAGTTCAGCCCTCTATGTGATTGAAAGGGATAGTAGAGAACCACATCATCATTTTATCTACTACCCTGACAACTCACAAAAGGGCCCTTTCATCACCTTCCCTAAGACACCTAGGGGGAGCTACATCCAAGGAAGCCCATTCCAAGGGACAACCTCATCTCAAGCCTTTGTGTCTGCTGATGAAAGTTGTGGAAACTTTCTCTTCACTCTTGAAGTCTTGAATTGTATCCATCTAGATGACTTGGAGTATATGGGGATAATCGAACAAATGGTTCTTCTCACTCATAGAGCCAAAAAGTTCTACAAGAGAACCGGAAGAAACTTTCCCTGCAATGTATCAGTGAAAATTTTGGACTGTGTTGGACTCAACAAGTTAATTAAAGGATAATGCCTGCTATAATCAATCATAATGTGGTCTAACATTCAAACAATGATTTACTAACAAACATTCATATCAAACACTAATTATTGCTTAAATTTATTTTTCAGATTTTGTAGATAAAATAATTTTTGCTAAGTATCCATAACGGATGAAGAAAGTCCACAACGGATGACTTTTTGTGAGTAGCGGATGAAGATTGAAGTCCAAGTGTACACAACAGATGAGTAGACACATAGCGGATGAACAGACAGCGGATGATCAAGTCTACAGCTGATGAACTGTTCACAGCGGATGTTTATCCACCGTGGATGAACATTCCACAACAACAACAACAAGACAAACATCACAAGTATTCGTAGCGGACAACATTCATACATAACGGACAATTCATTTTACATCCACAGCAGACAAATTGTCATCCATAGTGGACAAGACATCATCCACAGCAGACAACTTATATACTTAGGATTTTATGTAATATGTTTTTGCATAACTGTATTTTTGTAACTATACATAGATCCTTGTATAGGTTATAAATAGTGACATACCCTAATCTGTTGTAAGCTTTTGAACAATCAATCAAACAAGCAGTTATTATCATTCATAGCATTCAAACACTCATAATCATACACATACACACGTAGAGTTCATATAATTAATCATGGGTTTCCGCACTATGATTTTTGAGTATTGATTCAATAACAACCTGTTGTTACTGTTGAGAGATTGAAATCAATTCTTGGAGGAATTATTTCATTTTGTTCTTGTTAAAGTTCAAAACACAAATTCTATCAGGTGGTATCAGAGCATTGGCTCAAATCATACAATTGATTTTTGATCATCTCAATCAATACAATGATATCTATAGTTCATTAGCTTCATATCATCCATTTTTGACCTGAAAATCAACACAAAATCCTCTTCTATATCAAACATTCAACAAATGTTCAAAACATGATTCCATAATCTGTTTTAGTACATTGTGAAGAAGATTTTGCATTTTTAAAGCTGTAAACAACATTCATATGCTGTTTTTCAAAACAGAATCATCACAAAACCTCTAAAACCTCATCGGTTCAAGGGTTTTTGATAAAACAGTAACTGAGTACTGTTTCATTGACTCTTCATCAAATAAACATTGTTTTTTTAACACATTGAATCATTTTTATTGTGTTTAAATCATCATATTCGAATATCTTCATACTCGAATCAGGTTTTTGATTATCTTCAAACAACAAATTGATTGTTATTTCTTTGAAGATTATCACAGCCAAAAAAGTACTAGGATAAATTATAGTTCTTCATTCATACAAAAAACAACAAAATCAATGGTGATATTGTTGTTTTTCATCAAAAACTAAAGAAGAAACCGGTTCTTCTTTTAAATTTTTGAAAAAGTCACTTTTTGATCCAAATATGGAAAGTACTGTAAATACTATGATATGAACAATCATAGTATCGAAACATGTCATTTTCACAATTACTATTCAATTTGTTAAAGAAACAATCACAGTGCAGCCAATTGCTTTTTTTTAATACGAAGAACAAAAGGCAAAATAAACAAGATCAGGCTGAGAAATCAACTGAGAAGCAAACAGTTGTTCCTAACAAGAACAAAGAAGGAGTACCAAGACAAACTCCTTATACAAAACTTGTTTTAAACAATGATAAAACCTTTTATGACAACTTTAAACAAACAGACAGGAGACATAAGTCTCAAAACAGACACCAATCTAACCTTAGCACTCAAAGGAGAAGTGCATAAAGCACTTCTCCAAACAGAGCTAAAAACATGCAAAAGAAGTCTAGTGTACCTAGAATTCCTAAGCCAGCAGACAGTTCTTCTTTAGAAAATTTGTGTTCTGGGAAAAGACGGAAAACCCAAGACCATCTTGGCATGGGTTGCACCCTCTAATTAATTTCTTTGTCTATACAAGGACATCATAGAAGGCCTAACAACATATGGTATGTTGACAGTGGATGCTCCCGACATATGACTGGCAGCTGTTCCCTCGTTTGGGATTTCAAGAGAAAAGATGGAGGAAACATAGCATTTAGAGGTGACAAGACAGGAGGAAAGATTACTAGTGAAAGAACAGTATCAAATGCGTTGATCAACTTCCAAAATGTCAACTACTGCTCTAACCTCCAGTTTAATCTTTTTAGTGTATCCCAAATCTGTAATAAAAGATATGCCACCCTCTTTGACTCCAACAATTTCTACATCCTCAATAAGGGTTTTAAAATACCGAAAGACTGTATCTTTTTGAAAACTCCCCATCAAAACAACACATACATTGTTGATATGAATACAGTTTCAACATCAACCCCTGAAACTTGTTTATTATCAAAACATCAGAAGATGTTTCCTAATTATGGCATAGATGATTGACACACTCTAATTTTAATAGAATAAATCAATTAGTTAAAGGTGACTTAGTAATAGGTCGACCACAAACAGAATTCTTTTACACTGATGATGGAATTCGGGTTTTGAACTTGAATACAAGAACAAAATGAATGAATTCCCCCAAGGATCGTTTTCAATCTATCAACAATAAAAACAAGTTGTTATTATATCAACACTTAATAATCATGGTACGAAAACCCATAATTAATGATTTGTTGTCTATGTGTGTGTGTATGATTGTATGCTTGAATGCTTGAATGATAATAACTGCCTTGTTTGATTGATTGTTCAAAAGCTTACAAAGAATTAGGGTAAGTCACAATATATAACCTATACAAAGTTCTATATATAGTTACAAAAATACCCTTATGTAAAATAAAATTACATATAATCCTAAGTCTATAAGTCGTCCGTTGTGGATGATGAACTATCCGCTATGGATAATAAGATGTTCGCTATGAATGTTGAATTACTTGTCTGCTGTGCCTTGGATGCTGTCCTCTATGAACACTTAGTTTCTGCTTTGTTGTTGTCAACTGTGGAGTGTGCATCCGCTGTGGATGTATATCCGTTGTGGACTATTCATCAGTTGTGGACTTGGTCTTCCTCTGTGTGTGATTGTTTATTCACTGTAGGCACTTAGACTTTTTTCTTCATCTGCTGCATCTTCTTGTTTATCCGCTGTGGACAAGTCTTCATCCGTTGTGGACACTTAAGCAAAAATTCCTTTTTATCTTGAATCCTGAAAAAGAAATTTAAACTTAATTAGTGTTTGATATGAATGTTAATGATGTTTAAATGTTAGTCAATAGTTATTTCAGTGTTAAAAGTCATTATGTTTGATTATGGCAAGCATTTCCTTTAATGCACTTGTTGGGTTTAACAATACTCCCCCTAAGGATGATGTTTCCAACCTTTGATGCTTGCTTGTTATTATTTTGTTTGTTAATGATAATGTGTTTGTTTGAGTGTTTACCTAATTTTACAATAATGAATGATTGGTTGATCACATGTATGATTGAATGATTGCATGATTAACTGATTGTGTATGATTGATTGATTGCATGATTTACTGATTACACATGTGTAATCAGATTGATTTATATGTTATGGTTCATATGTTTGCTTGTATGCTTTGTTAATTGCATGATTGTTGTTATGTTTCATAATATGTATGATATTAATGAATGATTGATGTTCTAATGTGTTTGTTATGTCTATTATGCATGGTTGTATGTTTTGTTTGTTAGAATGGTTAGATTTGTATGATTGTTGTTTTGTCTGTTTGATTGTTAGTGAACCTTTAAAAATGAGATGGACCAGCTTCATCTACACTCTTTTGCACTTCTAAGGTAGCTTTGAGAGACTCTTTAACATCTTTCTTAGTAATCTTGTCTTTCTCAGCTTCCTTCACTTGATCTGGTAAAGGTGTAATATGCAAGTCATTGAGGCAGTTCATAATGTGTTTAGTGAAGTACTGAACTGAACTCTTCTAATCATCATACTTGAAGGTGATTAGACATTGCACCATCTGCTCTAGCGTGGTCTGATCTAGACTTTGAATTTCAATGTTACTAACCAAAGTGGTTACAACATGATCACCCTTGGGTCCAAATTACTGTTCTCTGAGATCCTTAGGCTTGTGATTCCCTTAATGTGTGTCAGTGATTGCTGATGTGTTTCTAATCTTTTCTTTAAAGCAGTACTCACAAACACTGTGCCTAGGATTCTCATCATGTGTATAAAATAACAACAGTCACCCTTGCACAAAACGTCATCAATTGTAGGGAATGACTTTGTTTTTAAAAATGACACATATGATGGATGGAGAATTTTGATCTCAACAGGATCAAATAATCTAATGTCTGCTGCTTCTTTTTCTTCTATTTTCTCTCCAATACCACTTCAAAATGGTTTTCATCAAGATACCATCTTGTGATTGGTGGTTGTACTGATTACTATTAATCTTCTTCATGATGAGCTTTATATCTAATGGCCTCATAGGATATCCAACTCTCTCTATAAGTTCACTGTCAAGATGCTCTGTCTATTCTTCACTTGATTGTTTCTATTTGCCAGCAGCTTCTTGTTCTCTTCTAAGCTTGGTAATGTGAAGTTTATCTTCTCTGTTAGCCTTTAGTTTCATCTTATTAAGCTGTCTATTCATGTATGATCTCATGATATGAAAGAAATTAGCACCTTTGGGATTATTTGTATGATTGAACATTCTCAACTGCATTAGGTCCAATCTGTCCTCATAAGTCAATGATCCTAGTTGAGATATGTTTGATAAGTATTCAACAAGTCCAGATACTCTCTTGTTCAGCACAACATCCCATACCTTATCATATTTCTAGGCTATAATCTCTCTCTAATCTGCTGAAGCTATGAGTGTTATCCTATCATAAAGCTTCATAAAATTTGTGTTCTTATTAACCATCTCTCTAACTTTATTTCCTTCTGGGGCAATAGCCTGTGAGGCATGAACTACCTAGGCTCTTCTATAGGATGAAGCTCAGGTGGAGCTTGATGATAGGTGGAGAGTGAAGCTGCTGGATGAAGTTTGATGACATCTGGCTTCAAAGCACTTATGAGCATGTTTTTGTATATTTCTCTTGCAAGGTCTTTCATTTGGGATAAAGATCTACGATCATATGACCTGTATGGCATCCTAGTATTACTCAACCAGCTTTTCACCTGGGAGTATGTCATATTCTCTATTTGAGGATCCTTCGGCAAGTTTTTATGAAATTCTTGCTGGTCTTTGATCTCTTTATACCTTCTGTATATTTGCCCAGACTTATTCTTCATAATTTCTTGAAAATCCTTGAGCAGTTCTTTAACCACAGATAGGTTGAGATACATGAATGTATCATAAGGAAAACCTCTGGATGCTAACTCTATTCACATAAGTGTCTATGGATCATCTGGGAATAAGTCTTGTATGTTCTCAATCTCCTCTTCATCCTTATCTTCTCCTTCTTCATCAGAATCAGTAAGAATAATGATTGGCTCTTTCTGTTTATAAAGAGATTGATCAATCACTCCTTCTTCTAAATTAGCAGCCTTTGATTCTTTCATTTTAAACTCATCTTCATCCATAGGCTATGCTTTAACTTTAAGAAGCTTTAGAGATGGAGACTCAGGTTCTTCTTATTCTTGTACCTTTTGTTTTCCCTTCCTTAATGAAGCCTGGTATAGTCTCTTCCTCTTCCTTTCATAGGTTTTCAATGGAGGATGTGATGATATTGATGCTTGATGTTGGGATGGTTCTGGTTGCATGTTCAATGATTCAGCAAATTGCCTGATTAATTCCTTTTGCTTCTTAGATAAAGGATTTACAGGAATGATGCTTGAGTGAGATTGTTGGGTGTCTGGTGTATGGAAATGTTGTCTAAGAATGGGTGAATAGTGAATGTTCTTAAATGGATTAGCTTTACCAAACAACTGATCCATTGAGTATGTCTCCTCAGGGATGATGATTGCTTGTTCAGTTTCCCTTGTGCTTGTTTCTTTAATAGGAGACATTGCCTGATCAAAGAATTCTTAACTCAATGCTTGTTCTTGGCCTTTTGAATATTCTTCCTCATTTAGTTGTGTGTCTATATTCTCCAATTCTCTATTTTATCTCTTAATTTCTTCATTTTGATCAGAGATTATCTTCTTAAGCTCATAAAGCTCATTGTCTTTAGCATCTGTTTGATCAGTTAAGTAAGCAATGTCATGTTTTGCACTACTCAAATCTTGATCTTTCACTGTAACACCCCAAATTTTTATTTAAAAGACGAGAAAAGAAAAGTATTCAGAAAGAAAAGACAATGGGCACAAGATAAGGGGTGAAAAGTACAAAAGGTGCACAAACTCATTATTTTAATATAAATGAGGGTATGGCCACCCTATAAAGCAGCAGATCTACTTTTTGGCCTCGGCTGAAGAAGAAGGAGAGCAAGAAATCGGTTTTTGGAGAAGAAGAAGGAAGAAGAAGCTGCAAAAAGGTTAGTTCTAGGGTTTATGTTCGGTTTTAGCTTAGTTTGAAGCTTGTAACCGAAGTTCTCGGTGTTTAGAGGCTGTGTTCGGGATTTCTTGGTGCTGAATTTGCTAGTGGAGGTGTCTTGTTTGAAGAGCTGCTTCAAGGTGAGTTTCTAGAACCCCTCTTTTACAGATTTTAAAGTGTTTTAGGGCTATTATGCATACCGGGAAAAAGGTTTTTAAAGATAACCGTATGTTTCAGCTTATTGTTCGATGTTATGTGCTGTGGTTGTGTGTTTTAGGCTTGTTATGGGTTAGTATTGTTCTTGGCAGGTTTTAGATGCCCTTAGTATGTTAGATCTGTGTTTGGGTGGTGTTAGAATGATGTTCGGGTGAATTTGGCAGTGCTAGACATATTTCAGAATGTCCTCATGCGCCCAAGTGTTATGTGCCTAAGTGTTCTCATGCGGCCCAGGGTGGTGCGCCCGAACAGGGCTGATGCGCCCAGGTCATGCGCCTGAATAGTGGTCGTGCGCCCAGAAAGTATAAAAATGTGACTAAGTGTGGGCCATGCGCCTGCATAGTGCCATGCGCCCAGGAAGTGTGAAATTGGCTAAGGGTGGGTCATGCGCCTGAACAGTGGTTCGTGCGCCCAGAAAGTGAAAACGGCTGTATGGGCCATGCGCCTGCATAGTGCCCATATGTATTATGTTTTATAATACGTTATGGATGATGTATGACTTTACGTGGTATGGCTATGAATGAACGTAAAGTATTATATAACGAAGTGAAAGATAACGATAATGAAAAGTGGAACGTAATAATAGTCTTGCAAGCAAGACTGAGGTGAGTGACTATGTGTCACAAAAGACTCGTAGGCCATGGTTGGGGTGAGTTACTGTGTTGTCATAACAGACTTGTATGTCAGGCTGAGGTGAGTGACTGTGTGTCACAACAGACTCGTAAGGGGTTTAATCCATGTGATTGACCCGAAGGGAGTCCATGTGGCTCGAAGGAAGTCCTTGTGGCTCGAAGGGAGTCCTTGTGGCTCGAAGGGAGTCCTTGTGGCTTGAAGGGAGTCTTTGTGGCTCGAAGGGAGTCCTTGTGGCTCGAAGGGAGTCCTTGTGACTCGAAGGGAGTCTTTGTGACTCGAAGGGAGTCTTTGTGACTCGAAGGGGATCCTTGTCGCGTACCCCGGTACTGTCGGCTTCGGACATGAGTCGGGTATTGCATGAGACAGGATCCATATTGAAGTGAAAGATAATGATGAATACACGAATTGTACGAATTGAACAATGATGAAGATAATAATAATAATATTATCAATATGTACGTATGATGTGTGATCGCATACGATTACGAAGGTTATGTTTTAACGAAAGTAAAGTATTTTATTTATAAAACTAGAACTCACTCAGCGTCACTGACTTTTTGTATGCATAATAGTTGGCAGGTATTTTGTTGATGCTGAGGAGTTGCAGGCATGGATGCATACGCTACTGGGGACGTTTTGAGACTGGCATCCACATTTTGACATGTTATTGTATTTTGTCATGTAAATGATTTATGTAATGAGATAACATGTTCTAATTATAAATTGAAAGTTATTAATTTCCGCTGCAAAGAAATGAGTATTTTAAATAATTTATGCGATGACGGTCCATCTGTAAGCGTCCCGGGAACGGGGCCTTACAAGTTGGTATCAGAGCTAAAGTTTAAGAGAATTGAGTAAATATTTTCAAAAAGAACCTAATCTTAAACTGAGAATGTGACGGAAAGGAAAGGGATGCCAATCCTAGTAGCTACGTGCCTGCAGGTAAAAGTTTTAAGAAAAAGTTTTATGTAAAAGGTTTTATGTAAGTTAATGTTAACCGGTATTATGTGCGCATGTTATGTGGTTTGTGTGCTTTTGTGTAGATTTAGATACTGATGTAGTCAGGATAGGAAATGCTTGGGAAATAAAGAGTAAAGTAAGTGGCTAAACACAACTGGCCACTGTGATTAGGGACTTACTATACTTGATATAACTTGAGCTATTATATTGATTGACCATGTTGGTGTCTGAATCTTGTAGTGTTTAGATGGCTAGAGGTAGGTTTTCTGAGGCTTCGCGAGGTGGAGGTCATGGTGGACGTGGGGTTAGACTGCGTGTCATGAGGAGCAGAGCTAAAACTGCTGAGACGGCTCCTGAGGAGCCAGCGCTTCGTCACCAGGAGGGTGAGGACGGGAGTGCTAATCTGAAAGCCTCAATGAAGGAGGCAATAGCAGAGGAAGTCCAACACGTTATGCAGATGATTCTGCCAACTGTAGTGATCGATGTCATTAGAGCTATGAAGGACGATGAGAAGAAGGAGAGTGAGAGAAGGAGAACCACATGACGCAGAGGTGAAGTTGGAGGTTCTAGGGGTATGGAGCAACCCGATGCTGATATGGTTATCCCCAGTTACGATGAGGAGGATGAGGAAGCTGTATAGGAAACTGTGAAGGGATGCAGCTATGGAGCATTCCAAAGGTGTAGGCCTCCTGTGTTTGATGGAAATGGGAGTGCAGCGGCTGCACAACGTTGGGAAAAGAGAATCATCCGAATTAGAAGACGAGTAAAGTTAACACTGAGGTGTAAAGAACTAATCTGAACTGTTGCTCAGGAAAGAGAAGTGGAATGTCAACTGGAGCTACTCGACGTGTTAAGTGAAGTGCCCGACATTTCCTCTATCTCGTCTAAGAAAGTGCTCAATTAGTGAGGATACGATCGTGCCACTTGAGAATGCCGAGATGGATGAGGGATTCAACTATGTGGAGCAACTGAGGGTCATTCATGGTAGAAGGAAAAGAAGGGCTAAGGGAATGGTGATTTCACTTGTGCAAGTACAATGGAGCCTAGAAAGGGACTAAGCCCACATGTAAGATCAAGGAAGAGGTGAGACAGCATTACTCGTGACTGTTCGAGAAGCGACAGGTTTCGGGGACGAAACCTATATAAGGGGGGTGGACTCGTAACACCCCAAATTTTTATTTAAAAGATGAGAAAAGAAAAGTATCCAGAAAGAAAAGACAATGGGCATAAGATAAGGGGTGCAAAGTACAAAAGGTGCACAAACTCATTATTTTAATATAAATAAGGGTATGGCCGCCCCATAAAGCAGCGGATCTGCTTTTTGGCCTCGGCTGAAGAAGAAGGAGAGCAAGAAATCGGTTTTTGGAGAAGAAGAAGGAAGAAGAAGCTGCAAAAAGGTTTGTTCTCGGGTTTGTGTTTGGTTTTAGCTTAGTTTGCAGCTTGTAACCGAAGATCTCGGTGTTTAGAGGCTATGTTCGGGATTTCTTGGTGGTGAATTTGCTAGTGGAGGTGTCTTGTTCGAAGAGCTACTTCAAGGTGAGTTTCTAGAACCCCTCTTTTACAGAATTTAAAGTGTTTTGGGGCTATTATGCATATCGGGAAAAAGGATTTTAAAGATAACCGTATGTTTCAGCTTATTGTTCGATGTTATGTGCTGTTGTTGTATGTTCTAGGCTTGTTATGGGTTAGTATTGTGCTTGGCAGGTTTTAGATGCCCTTAGTATGTTAGATCTGTGTTTGGGTGGTGTTAGAATGATGTTCGGGTGAATTTGGCAGTGCTAGACATATTTCAGAAAGTCCTCATGCGCCCAAGTGTTATGTGCCTAGGTGTTCTCATACGCCCCAGGGTGGTGCGCCCGAACAGGGCTGATGCACCCAGGTAATGAGCCTGAATAGTGGCTGTGCGCCCAGAAAGTATAAAAATGTGACTAAGTGTGGGCCATGCGCCTGCATAGTGCCATGCGCCCAGGAAGTGTGAAATTGGCTAAGGGTGGGTCATGCACCTGAACAGTGGTTCATGCGCCCAGAAAGTGAAAACGGCTGTGTGGGCCATGCGCCTGCATACTGCCCATGCGCCCAGAATTGTTTCTGTGGCTAAGTGTTGGGACGCCCGAAGAGGGCTCATGCGCCCAAATAGTGCTGATGCGCCCAAGAAGTTTTATACTTAGAATTTTCTGCTGATGCGCCCAGAATGTTATGTTGTGCCTAGTTTTGGACTTAGGGCTTTCTTAAAGGCTTTAAGAGGTGATGTTTGAGATAGGTCCCGTTGGCATGTGTTGGCTTATGTTTGATGTGTGCATGATGGTGTGATGATGTTTATGATGTATGGGTGTATGTGTTGTCTTTCTTCATTTAACGGTTTTCAAACGTATGTATTATGTTTTATAATACGTTATGTATGATGTATGACTTTACGTGGTATGGCTATGAATGAACACAAAGTATTATATAACGAAGTGAAAGATAACGATAATGAAAAATGGAACCTAATAATAGTCTTGCAAGCAAGACTAAGGTGAGTGACTGTGTGTCACAAAAGACTCGTAGGCCATGGTTGGGGTGAGTGACTGTGTTGTCACAACAGACTTGTATGCCAGGCTGAGGTGAGTGACTGTGTGTCACAAAAGACTCGTAGGCCATGGTTGGGGTGAGTGACTGTGTGGTCACAACAGACTTGTATGCCAGGCTGAGGTGAGTGACTGTGTGTCACAACAGACTCGTAAGGGGTTTAATCCATGAGATTGACCCGAAGGGAGTCCTTGTGGCTTGAAGGGAGTCCTTGTGGCTCGAAGGGAGTCCTTGTGGCTCGAAGGGAGTCTTTGTGACTCGAAGGGAGTCCTTGTGGCTCGAAGGGAGTCCTTGTGGCTCGAAGGGAGTCCTTGTGACTTTAAGGGAGTCTTTGTGAATCGAAGGGGATCCTTGTCGCATACCCCGGTACTGTCGGTCTTCGGACATGAGTCGGGTATTGCATGAGACAGGATCCATATTGAAGTGAAAGATAATGATGAATGTACGAAATGTACGAATTGAATAATGATGAAGATAATAATAATATTATCAATGTGTACGTATGATGTGTGATCGCATACAATTACGAAGGTTATGTTTTAACGAAAGTAAAGTATTTTATTTATAAAACTAGAACTCACTCAGCGTCGCTGACGTTTTGTATGCATATAGTTGGCAGGTATTTTGTTGATGCTGAGGAGTTGCAGGCATGGATGCATACGCTACTGGGGACGTTTTGAGACTGGCATCCACATTTTGACATGTTATTGTATTTTGACATGTAAATGATTTATGTAATGAGATAACATGTTCTAATTGTAAATGAAAGTTATTAATTTCCGCTGCAAAGAAATGAGTATTTTAAATAATTTATGCGATGACGGTCCATCTGTAAGCGTCCCGGGAACGGGACCTTACATTCACCTTCAATTCTACCTTTGATTGTTCAAGTTGTTGTTCCAAGAATTGAACAATAAACCTCTAAGCCTTTTGATTTTCTATGAGCTTCTCTATTTCTTCATCTTTAATCTTAAGCTTCCCTTTTAACCTTTTGGCTCTGTTGTTTGACTTCTCTTTCAACTTGTTGTACTCAGTGAATAAAAACACCTTTGAGTACTCAATTTCTTCTTTAGTTGGTACTTCACTTTCTTGTTCATCAGGTTCTGTATGCTTAACATGAGTACTCTGTTCTTCTTCCTCAGTCTCATGTACAGATGATGTTTCTACTTTTTCATTTTGAGTTTCTTATTCTGCTATGGTTGCATCAATATCTCTTAACAGAGATGAAAGAGTCTTTGATCAGAAAGATTGGGGCTGTGGTGATGGAATGGTTTGCTCAAAATGGAATTGCTCTTCTTCTTGAACTTCTTGTTGGATGATTGGTTCTGGTTTAGGTGCAATGGGATCTTCTTGATGAATGATTGGTATAGGCTGAATGATAGGGTCTTGGTGAATAACATTTTGGAAGAGCATATGAGGTTCACCTTAACTAGGAATCTTCCAAAATACTTCTGGTACTGGGAGATCATGGTTGATTATGTGAGAAGGCATAACAACTTCCTCACCTTGGTATAAGCTTGATTTGATCCTATTGAACACATGTTCATTAAATTGAACAGGCTCAAATACCGCACCTTCCCTTGGGATGTTTGGTAAGAGATCATCAATGATCATCTGAAGGAATCTAGGATACATCTGAAACTTATTCCTCACTTCAGTAAGATTGTATATCATCCCATTTAACACTTGTGCAGCAAAGTCAAAAGGTCTTCTTGCAATGATACTTGCAATTCCAGAAAAACTTCTTAATGAAGTGGTAGCCTAGCCAGTCTTCCTGTTGGTCATGGTCTTTTGATATGTGTGCATAAGAAATCTGAATTAGGCACACATATAGGACTTCTTGATTTGATTTCTGTCAATGGTACCAGTGTAACCAATCTGTCTGAACACATGTAGAACATAGTTCTCATCAAATTCTATTGGACCTTGAGCATCCTCATCTCCAAGCTGTAATACTCTTTTGATCATTTCTTCACTAATAGTGATCTGCTGATCATAGATGGTAGACACCACTACTTGTTGACCTTGATCTTGCTCCAGATGAGCATGAGTCCCAAACTGGACAATATGATCTTCTATAATCTCAGGTCTAGTTGTTATAGCAGGTACAAGCCTGGTTTGTCTGATAGCCTGTATAATGTCTATGTAATTCTCATCCTTTGGTGAATCAAGGTTGAGATATGAACAAAGATTGTGATCTCTAACAAACACAAGGTTTGCCATATCTGCAAATAAGAAGAGTATGTTAGTAACTTGTATGATTGTAATGCATGATGTTGATATGATGAAATGTTGATTATGTGTTCACTAGGCATTGTGTATGATAAGAGATGATGAATCATATATGTTAACAAATTGTTTATGTCAAAGTTTTTGTTAGTTGATAAATACCATTTTGAATAATTTGACTTTTAGTAAGTTAGATTTGCTCAATTTTGCTCTTGCAAATCTTACTGATTTCTAGTTGTATTGATTAAACTTTGTTTGGATCATGTTTGATTCACAACAATGAGTTAGTTTGTTCAAGTCACATAATGATTCTATCTCATATAAGATTGTTCAATGAATTTCAGTTGACTTTTTGAGTCAAAACAAGTCATGTATTGCACATTGAATGTATATGCATTTAATGTTGCTGTGTTTAATGACATGCCAAATTAACTATTTTTTTTACCTGTTTGTTACTGAATATTGAAATTTTTTGCAAAGTTATATCATATTTCAAATCATATTCGACATTTTCAAAGATCAACAGTCAATTTTGAAGGTTTTGACATGAACACATTGACTGTTCATGAGTCTGATGAACACTTAATCAAAATTCATCATATAAACAAGTCTAATACATGAGACAATGATTATTAAACATGTATCCAATGTATAATTTCACTAATGACACCAAACGATTTCATTCTGGCTTCGGTTCATGATTCGACTTAGGTTTTAACAATGAATGAATCAAAGTCAAAAAAATCAGTGATTTGATGATTGTTTAATGATTAGAAACATGTTGTTATGCCTATTTGATCAAATGCTAGTGATGAAATCAAATAGATATTGGGTTTTGAATGATTAGGGGTTTATCGCACTGTAGCAACGTTTAGAATTTTGATTTTACCTCGCACACTCCTGATGAATGTGAAAATGACAAGTGTTGATCTATATATACAACAGACAAAATGAATTTCCACTGTATATACAGTGTGTATGTATGTTGTTTAAACTGCTTAAACATAAAAATTAATTTTAAGTCATGCATTGTGAGAAACACATGCGCTGTGTGAACAGTGCGTCCTTGTACAACTTTTAAGTTGTACGTTGTGGATGCTTGAATGTTTTTCTATGTTCACAACGGATGACCATTTGGTCATGCGCTGTGCACACTTATGTGAAATGAAAATTCATAATTGATGAATAAAAGTCATACGCTGTGTGTTTGACACTGTGCACAAAGCAGATGACATTTGTTCATGCGTTGTGTATACTTGAATGATTGTTTGACAGCGGATGATACACTTGTCTTACGCTGTGTACACTTTGATGATTTATTAGATGTTCACACCGGATGACTTATTGTCATGCGTTGTGAACACTTGGATGATTGTGTATAGCGTATGCTTACATGTGTATATACGTTGTGTACACTTTCATTGTTTCAACAACAGATGACCAAAATTAGTCATGTGCTATGTAATTCCACTATATTCACAGCGGATGTTTTGTAGACATCATGCGCTGTGAACACTTGTATGTTCATTGAGGCATAGCGGATACATGTTTGTTTGTCTGCTATATACACTTAGTGTATTTTGCATGATTATAGGTTAACTGTATCTACAACGGATGTATGTTTGTGTGTCCGCTGTGTCCATAGTTGTCAAAATTTTTAAATTTTGTTTGTTTTGAAAATTTTGCTCATCAGCTATGTAACTTTGTACATACGCTGTAAAGACTTGGTTTTCTTGTTTTTGCTTGAAAATTGTTATGAAATGTTTCAAAATTTAAATGTTTGTTAAATTTTTACAATTTTATCATGATTAATATATGGATGATAAGATATCACTCATAAGCAATATTGTGCTGTCAAACTGCTGTTTTTGAGTGCTGGCATGACTTGACTTCATTTAAAACTTAAAATTTTAAAGTGTATGATTATACAATATTCTACTGTTTTTGATATCTCCATGTTCATTTTTAAAGTGTATGAAAAACTAGTACAGTGTCTCATAAGTCTAAATTGGTAAATTCTAATCACACACCACTCAAATTACTTCATATGGACCTTTTTGGCCCTACAAATATCTTGACAATAGGAAAGAAGCAATACTACCTTGTAATAGTAGATGACTACTCCGGATTCACCTGGGTTTTCTTTCTATTACACAAGTCAAAAACAGAAATCATCAAATCATTTATCACTAAAATTGAAAATCAATTGGACCTTAAAGTAAAAACTTTAAGATGTGATAATGGTACTGAATTTAAGAATGACATTATTTCTTCCTTTTGTGCAGAGAAAGGAATAAGTCAGCATTTTAGTGTGGCAAGGACTCGTCAGCAGAATGGAGTTGCCAAATGATGAAAAAAACATTAATAGAAGCTGCTAGATCTATGCTAGCTAACTCTCTATTGCCCATATTCTTTTGTGTTGAAGCCATCAACACAACTTGCTACATACAAAACAGAACATTAATAATTAAAGAGCACACCAATACCCAATATGAATTAATATTTAAAAGAAAACATTTTATTAGATTTCTAAAAGACCATTTGGGTGTTCTGTATCCATATTAAACACCAGAGAACATTTATCTAAGTTTGCTCCAAAACCAGACAATGGATTTTTTATTGGATACTCTGGAAGCTCTAAAGCATATAGAGTATACAATCCAAAACTGAACATAATGGAAGAAACAACTGATGTTGTTTTTAATGAACATTATTTCACTAAGAAAGTCAATGGATCTGACTGGTTGTTTGATATAGATTCATTAACAAAATCATTTGACATGTCTTATTTTGATGTTTCAGGTAGATGACACTAAATATCCCGTGATTCCTCCAACAAACAATGATGTTCCATTAACTGCTAATCCTCCAAGGAGAACAAACATTACTTCTTCAAGTACAACAGTTACAACTCCTCAAGATCAAACAAACACTTCAAGAGGAACATCAACAAACATCCATCATCATCAATTCCTGTGACCAATCAACCACAAGCTTCAATTGACCCTCAACCAAGCAAACAAACAAGGTCACATCATCCAGACACAGCTGAAGAAGATGATGACTACCATTCACTAACTGAAACCCATCATGATGATGAATTCTTAGATTTCTTTCATGATTAACCACAAACATTTAATGAGACTGCATAGCCAGATGTTCCAACCACATCTAATACCCTTGCTCACCCATTAACACCTGACCAAACAATCACTAATCTTGATTCAACAATCCCTGTTGATCAAATTCAAACCACCAGAGCTCACAAATATCATCCCTTAGAGAATATAATTGGTGATCTCAATGTCAGATTGACACACAATCAATCTGATACAACAAACATTTGCTTGTTTTCCTTCTTTCTATCTCTTACTATACCTAAAAACATCATAGAAGCACTCAAAGACAACAGTTGGATAGAAGCCATGCAAGAGCAACTACAACAATTTAGGAAGCAAGAGGTATGGAAACTAGTTGAGCTACCCGAAGGTCAATATGCCATTGGCACCAGATCAGAAACAAAGTAGATGACAGAGGGATTGTTATTAGAAGCAAAGAAAGGCTCATTGCCCAGGGTTACACTCAAGAGGAAGGCATAGATTATGACGATGTCTTTGCTCCAATAGCTAGATTAGAAGCCATCAGAGTGTTTTTTGCTTATGCCTCATCAAAGCAATTCACTGTCTTCCAAATGGATGTGAAATCTGCATTCCTATATGGAAAGATAGATGAAAAGGTATATGTTGCTCAACCACCAGTGTTTGAAGACCCAGACTTCCCTCACAGAGTGTACAAGTTAGATAAAGCTCTATATGGTATCAAAGTTTCTACTACAGAATGGATACGCAAGGGGGAAGATTGACCAAACATTGTTCTTGAAGAGAAAAGGACAAGACTTGCTAGTTGTACAAGTCTATGTGGATGATATCATTTTTGGTTGCACAAACATACAAATTTGTAGAGAGTTTGTGGCACTTATGCAATCAAAATTCGAAATGGGCTCAATGGGAGAACTTACATTCTTCCTTGGACTTCAAGTACAACAATCAAATGAAGGAAATTTTTATCAATCAAAGAAAATATGTGAATCAGATCTTAAAGAAATACAATATGACAGATTGGACATCAAGAAAGAACATTTGCAACTAGATTGAAGTTTGGCCCAGATCTAGAGGGAACATCAATTGATCAGAATCTTTACAGATCTATGATAGGCTCCCTGATGTACCTTACTGCAAGCAGACAAGACATGATGTATGCAGTTTGCATGTGTGCAAGATATCAAGCAGATCCAAAAGAATTACACATTAATGCTATAAAGGGAATTTTCATATACATAAAAGGCAAACCAGCACTTGGCTTGTGGTATCCTAAAAATGGATATTTCTTTTTATTTGCATACACTAACAGTGATTATGGAGGATGTAACAACAACAGAAAATCCACAATAGGAGGATGTCAGTTTCTTGGATCAAGATTGATCTCCTGGTAGTGCAAGAAACAATCAAATGTGTTTGTGTCAACAACTGAGGCAGAATATATAGTTGCTTCTGCATGTTGTTCTCAAGTGCTTTGGATTCAAAACCAAATACTTGACTATGGATTTAATTTTCTTAAAACACCCATACATATAGATAATTCTGTTCAACATTCCAAACCAAATCATATATCTATCAGATATCATTTTCTGAGAGATTGCTTAGAAAAACGTCTGATCAAGTTGATCAAGGTTAATACTGACAATCAATTGGCTGAACCGTTTACAAAACTATTCGATTCAACAAGATTTGGATTTCTAGTTCAATCACTTGGCCTGAACTATGAAATAAACAAGTAATGTTTTTCAAAACATTAACATCATACAAGCTTGATTTTGTTAAAGTCCAAGTTTATCATGAAACATTCATCTTTTCAAAATTAAGACATCAACCAGACATTCATGTTTTAGAATAACAAACAAGTTTGAAACATACATGACCACTTATGAGAAATGATAGTACACTAGATTATTTCTTCACTTGAGTCATTTTCCACCAATCAAGATTGACAATACTTTGTTTGATGTGTGGATATGCTCATCATAGGACACCTAACATAACATACAACAATGAAGAACTAAATTCTTATGATTAAGTGGTAAGCAACATCCATCTTGGTTTATGGTAAGTATTGGTCTATCCAATATAGATTGCTTGTAAAGTAACTCATATACACCTAGTGAAACAGTTTATATATTGCCCAATCATACAAGTGTCTCCTTTGTTATGATTATCATAGACCTAGTGTACACTAAGGCATTCTTTGTTGTGCTAAGCACAGACCTAAATGATCTATATCATGATTAAAAAATAGGTTCCCAAAGACGAACACATCCTTCTAGGATGAATCATCAATAAAGTCTTTTAGAATATATTCCTTGTGAATGAATCAAAAGAATCACAAAGAGGATCACTTCCAAAGTGAAGTGGAAAAGAATCCCAATATGGATCAAAAAATAAGGATCAATTTGAGCATTTATACTCCTAAGTAGCTAGGTCATAAGTATTGAAAGTGCTTTCTGGCATATCTTGAGGAGGGTTGATCTTAACATACGATCAGGTGTGGGTTACATACAAATCATCTAAATATACCCAAAACATAATAATCACTCACTGTTTCAATCAATTATTAATACCATGCATGAGTTTAAGTGGATCACAATATCTACAATCAACATTGTATTAGTCTATGTCTATTCTTAAAATCATCAAATCAACTCAATGGGGATTTAAGACTAGTCTGATCTCAAGTCATGTGAATATGATTCATGTCCAAGCATGCAAATCATATAATTTTTTAGTTTGATAAAGTGTTATATTTCTAAAATTTTAACATGCAAAATAAACAACTTGGACTTTGATAATTTCCATATACAAATTTCCAATTTTTTTCATATTATAAAGATTTTTATAAATATGCAAAAATATAAGGGGAGAAAAATGAACATGGAAATATCAAAGGTAGCAGAATATGTGCATCATCATTCATACATTCTAAAAACATTTGAAATATTAAAATTTGAGGATTTTAAAATTTTGAGTTTTTAAACTAAGAAAAACATGCAAGTCAAGCACGCACTCAAAAATAGCAGTTTGACACATATACATGCACATTATTGCTTGTGAGTGATATCTTATCATCCATATATTAATCATGCTAAAATTATAAAATTTTAACAAACATTCATATTTTGAAACATTTCACAATAATTTTCAAGCAAAATAGAAAACCAAGTGTTCACAGCGTATGCATTAAGTTACATATCTGACAAAATTTTCAAAACAAACAAAAATGTTTTAAATTTTCTTGACTGTAGACACAGTAGACACACAAACATACATCCGTTGTAGCTACAGTTAACCATCCATCATGCAAAATACACTAAGTGTATATAGCAGACTAACAAATATGCAACCGCTATGCATCAATGAACATACAAGTGTTCACAGCTCATGATAAAACATCCGTTGTGAATATAGTAACAATTCATAGTGTATGACTAACTTCAGTCATCCATTGTAGAAACAGTCTAAGTGCACATAGCATATGTACACAGGTAAGCATACGCTGTACACAATCATTCAAGGATTCATAGCGCATGACAATAAGTCATCTGGTGTGAATATTCCTCAAACAATCAAAGTGTGTTGGACCAAAAGAACCAATGAGCCTGATCAGAAAAACCTTTAAGTCCCACAGACATTATAACAACTGAAGTAGTCTGCAACAGCTGAAGACATCAACTGAAGTGAAAGGTCTGAAGACAAAGTCTGAAGTGAAAGAGCTGAAGACAAAGTCTGAAGTGAAAGAGCTGAAGACAAAGTCTGAAGTGAAAGAGCTGAAGACAAAGTCTGAAGTAAAAGAACTGAAGACAAAGTCTGAAGACAAAAGCTGAAGACAAAGATTGAAGACCAAGTTTCAGATGTTGTCACAACAGCTGAAGAAGACCTCTTCAGTAGTTGTGATGGTTTCCTTTCAGTAGTTGTATTTTCTTTTCTGTACTTGTAGTTTCAGTAGTTTTATGTTTCTTCGTGTACTTAGCATACTCTGAGATGTTCTCAGTTGTTGTGAACATTCTCAGTAGTTTGCTTACTTTCAGTAGTTTGTAATAATTCTGTTAGATGTCACTATCAAGTGACATCAGCAGACGTCACATTCCTTTATATAAGGAATGCTGACCTAATTGTAATCTGTGCAGCTTAGAAAAACCTAGCAGCCGCCATACCGAAGCATGTGTGCATGAATGTTATTATCCCTTTTGCAGAAAACCCTATTTCTCTATAACCGTGTACTGTTCCATTGAATATCTATTGTGTTCTTGCAATATTTGTCTAATTCTTGTTCTAATTCCGCTGCGATTCAACTCTAATTGATCAAACTTAGATCACTGATCCTGACAAAGTGTACATTGCATATGACAAAGTTGTCATCTGCTATGAATATCCAAAACAATCATTCAAGTTTGCACAGCGCATGAACAAATGTTCATCCACTTTGTGAACAGTGTACAATTCATAGCGTATGACTATTAGTCATCAGTTTTGAACTTGCATTTGACATAAGTATGCACAACGCATGACTGAATGGTCATCCGATGTGAACAAAGTCAAAATCATCCAAGGGTCCACAGTGTACAACTTAAAAATTGTACAGCGGACAAACTGTTCACACAGTGCATGTGTTATTCACAACGCATGACTTAAAATTAATTTTTAAGTTAATACTGTTTATACAACATACATGCACACTGTATACACAACGGACTCTTAGTTTGTCTATTTTATATATAGATCAACACTTGTCATTTACACATTCATCACAAGTGTGCGAGGCTGAAACAGTACAAACATCCACTGATCATCCAAAACCTATATCTGTTTGATTTTATCACTGATATTCGATCAAATATGTATAACAACATGTTTCTAGTGATCAAACAATCAGTTTTTCGATTTTGATTCAAGCATTGCTAAGCCCTAAGTCGAACTATGAACGGTCACATAACATGAAATCATTTGATGTTGTAAATGAAATCAAACATTGAATATATGTTAAATGATCATAGTTGAATGTATTAAGAGTGTTGATTTGATGAAATTTGATTTGGTGTTCATAGGTCAATGAACAGTCAACATGTTCATGTTGAAATTTTTCAAAATTAACTGATAGATCTTTGAAAATGTTGAAAATGCTTTGAAAGATGATATGAATTAGTAAACATGTTCAAATTTCTTTAACAAATATGACTTGGTAGTTATGGACATGGCATTAAACACAACAACATTCAATGCATACACATTCAATGTGCATTAATGAACTATTTTGACTTTAAAAGTCAACTGATAGTTATTGAACAAGGTGTTATGAGACATAATCATTTTATGATTTGAACAAGTTAACTCCTTGTAATGAATCAAATATGACCCAAATAAATTTTTATCAAAACAACTCTAAATCAGTGAGATTTACAAGAGAAAAATTGACCCAAATTAACATCTTGAGAGTCAAACTGTTCAAAATGTCAAATATCAAAAAACAAACATTTGACACAAACAATATGCCCAACATAAATGATTTATCATCTCATATCATACACAATGGCCAACGAACACACTATCAAAATTTATCAGAATAACATCTTGTAGGACCGGTTAAAGGGATGGTCAATACAATCAGTCTCATAATGAGGAGAGTGTTAGAACACTTAACAGATCAAATAAAGAATCGGGTTTATATGAATGTTACTAAAAACACAAGTAAACAATGAGATAGAATTAAGAACAAGAACATGATGAGTATGGTTTTCAAGAATGTTATATATTGCTCTCAAGTTCTTTTACAGGTGTTACAAAGCATATTAAGAAATACAAGAACCTGAGATACTTTATAATACATCTTATAGCCAGCCATACTTTGAAGGCCAGCTGGAAATACTAATCTAGATAACAAGATCAATGTAAAGTCAAAAGGCAGATTACGTTTTGACAAGTGACTATGACATGCCATAGCTCACATCCTAATATATTACAAAAAGGATAAAAGGTATAAAGTAGAAAGTTACAGACTCTAAACCATAATCTACCATTCCAACAACATGGACCTTTTCACCAACTAATGCAAGTTGGTGAGTCTTCATAGTTGTAGCGGAAAGTTTGTCAGCTTTATACAAAAGTAGATTAGAGAAAGCATGTCTTCTCTATCTTCGAAAAAACCAGTCTTCACTTCATTGGCTTCGGAAGACTTTGTCTTTGAAACTTTGGAAAAATTCATCTTTGTCTTTGGAAGATTTAGTCTTTGGCTTCAGAAGATTTTACACTTAGAATAATTTTATGTGAGAAGTGTAAAACTTCTGAAGTAATTTCTACTCTGCATAATATGCATGCAAGCTGGAAACTCTTTGGTTGCTTTGGTTTCTTTGGTTGCATCAGCCTTTCAAGTATAACCTTACAAACTCCCCCTAGGCTGATGCTACCAATACACAGAAGTATACTTAGATATTGACAGTCCTCATCAGGATCAAGACCATTCCTTTCTTCATCAACTGATCAAGATCCCTCAGACTCTTATAATACCTTTTTATATCATGGAGATCATTTAGAGGAAGATCAAGCATGTCTTGCTAGAAATAGACATCTTGACCCCCTTGATCTCTGATGACATACCACCTGTCTGGATTAGTAGCAACGGTCCAGGACAGGATGGGTCTTCCAGTTGCAAGAGGCTTTACTTAAGTTGGAGTTGGTTGAGCAGCCTCTTCTTGCACTATCTCAGTATGATCTGACTCAACCTGAGGTGTAGAGGTGGATGCCTTAGACTTCATCTTAGAAACACTATTCATGGCCATCCTTTTCTTCCTCTTTGAAGTCTTTAACTAAGAAGAATGGCCTTCAGCACCAGGTTGATTTGTTGTGTCTTTCTCAGTTGGGTCCTCTTCCCTCACAAGTTCAGAAGGAGAGGGATTTTGACCCTGCTGTGGATTAGAAGATGAAGTTGGCTGAGATGCAACTCTAGGTTCAGGTTGTGTTATCTCAGGGGGTTTAACCTTTACCTCAATATCAGGTGGAGCTTGACTTGGTGGAGAATGCAAATCAACAAGCTCTCCCTTTTTAATCATCTGCTTGATCAATCTAATGTGCTCATCCATAGTGGATAGAGACATTGGACCAAGCCTTCTTTCGGAGAATCCATACAGGTTTAGGAAGCTTATCATCCTCTGCCTATCAGCAGACTTCTTTTGACTCTTTTGGATGATGCCTCTTGACTTTGCAGCTTCTTCCCTCATTTTTCTCTTAGAAGCCTTTTGTTCTTTGATAACTTATTGCTCTAACTGCTTAAGATACTCGAATTTAACATACTCATATGATAAGGGAAGAAGTGCAGATGCATGATAGAGACCTGTGGCACTCAAGTAGCTAATCATGTTTTGTCTATCAGCTTACTTGTCTACCTGAGGTTGTTTAGTTGCCACAGCCTCTTTCTCAAGGCTTTCCTAAACTTAGGAGAGGATAGGAGTATGCTTGTATAGCCTTTTTTGTCTCCTTTCTTCCTTGATCTTTAGGAGCAATTCTACATCCTCTGCCTCCTCTGCCTCCTTCCTCTCCTTTAACAGCTCTGTGTCTGCCTGTTCATTGAGTTCCTCTAAGGGAAGATGGATGAGTTCATCTATGTAATAGTTCCTGGTCCCCAAGTAGTTTAATCTGGTTGCCCTCAACTTATCATCCTGAGTATTTGTCCTAAGGGTAGCCCTGAGAGTAGCTTCCATAAAGCCTGGAGACCCCCTTGAACTCTTTCCCCTTAGCTTCCTCTTCCTCTCTCTCTCCTCCTCCTTAATCTCCTCAGGAGTCAGTTTCCTTTTTCCTTTGTCACGCATAGGCCTTGGTGACTCAGGGTGGAGAGAGATTTGGCATTTATTGCTAGGTTTAGCAGTCAAGCTCAAGCAAGAGAGAGGTTGTGAAGCACCTTCACCAGCTGGTGCCTCACTGAGGGTTGATGATGTTAAAGAAGTTCTAGTAACAAGGTTCACAGGGTCTATCATTGGGCCTTCAGTCAAGGTTTCCCCTTCTAAGCTAATCTTAGGGTCCACCTCAACATCTAGTTGACCAATGATATTACCAGCTAGCTTTTGTCTTCTTCTTTGCCTAAACTCTTCAATAATCCTGTCTTGAATCCTCTAAGCCAGTCTGCCAGCTTGCCTACTTTGACTAGGATTGGCAAGTGGCATGTGGACTAGTAGAAGACTGTTATAGTACTTCAGGGTCTGAAAATTGAAAACCTCTTCCTACCCCTAAAGTCTATGTAAAATCAGAGCTCTCCTGTCAGCATCTTACCTCCACCCAAGTATTTCATTCTCAGCATATGGACATGAGGAGATTGCTGAGTATGGATAATTGCAAGTGAGGTTGGTGAATCCTTAATGTCCATACTCTATGAAAAACTCCCAGGTTTTATGATTGCTTAGACTTTCTCCCCCTTTTTGGTAGCATCACCCTCTTGCATAGGTGAGCTGGAAGTTAAGTCTGTCACATCCATAGGTTCTTGTGTTCCTGGTTAAGTCCTCCTTAAAGGTCTCCAAGCTAGTTTTTCCTTGAGATCAAAAATCTCAAGTTGCTGATCATTGACCCTTCTTAGCAGGGTAGTCACCTGAGATTCCAAGTGACTAACCTTTAAGACTAAATTGGTGCAGGTGTGAGTCAGATTTTGCACCTTTAGTCTTATAATCCCCTCATCTTCATCAGAAGAATCATGAGGGGATGAGAGAATAGGACCTAAGTCTTCTTCCTCATCACCCGCACTTTTTTTCTTGGTTATTGGATTTCCCCTGCACCATGACAGCTTCAAGTGAATTGTCAATGGGCTGGGTTGCCATGGTTGAGGTCTTAATGATGTAGTCACTTGCTGAAGTGAGAGCCTCTTCCATATGGACCCCCTGAACATGTTGAGGGAGATCTACCTCAGTAGTAGGTGGATGATGTGAGCTAGACATGGGAGAACAGGAGTACTCATCTCTCCTTGAGTAGGGGAGGAGTAGAGAGACTCACGATACTTACTGAATCCCATGTCTTCATTATCATATAATTCTAGGTTTGGAATGGGTTGGTTTAGATCAAGAGGCTGGGGATGGTAATTGTTCCCTGAATGTTGTTCATTAGAGTTTTGAGACTTTGAGTGAAGGCTTAAGGCTTGGGGGGTTGTGACCTCATCAGGCTGAGCATGAGGAACCACAATATTTGTAAGATGGGAGTGGTTTGCTCCTCAGGAGAAGTGGGAGCTCCAGTGTCCACTTCCTCCTATATAAGTGGTGATATAGGAGCTTGTACAAACTGAGTAGCATGTGCAGAGGTTTGTTTGGATTATCTTTGGTAGATGATGGTTATTTGTGGCTGTATAGGTGGTTGAGAAGTAGAATGTGTGGGTTCAACACTAGCTGGTGCTGCTAGGTTGTCACCTTGAGCAATGAGTTGTTTCTACCCTTGAGAAGCCAACAGTTGGCTTCCTCATAGTCTTGAAGATACCGGGCTTCATCTATCCTAATTTTAGAACATTACCTGTTCCCCTCAACTATAAGCCCAGTTCACAGTTGAGAATGTGCTGGACATATTTAGGGAACATGTAATATTCTGAGTCCAAGTTTGCAAGTAAATTAATGTACACAAGTTGTGAATACCTGAACTTGACTCCCTGAACCATCCCAATGACTATATAGGAAAGGTCCTCTAGAACTTGGTCTTGATAGAGAAATCCCCTTCATAGCCCATCTGACTAAAAGAATGGTTAACAGCAGACTTAGGAAGGACATATCACCTTCGATATCATCCAGCCTTAGATGTGTGTTTATGGATGCTGGAGTGATGAAGAGTGTCCTCATCTACACTGTGGCAGATAGTGCCTTCTCCCCATCCATGGTGACCTCTTGATAGGTCCTCTAGAATTCCAACAGCTGATCCTTATAGAGTAGAGGATTAATAGTGAGGGAGATGAAGTAGTTTGATAGAGTGAAAAAGCGACAAACCTCTGAGAAACCAGGATCTTTCTCAGAGTTCAACAGAGCAACTTGATTATGTTTCTTGTGAAGTTGCATGGAGAAATAGGGTTGGTTTCTATGATTAAGGTTGGCCATTTTGAGGTAGCTTTGTTGTGAAGGAAGATAAGAACAAGGGCGGTTTGTGGGTGAGTTTAGATTAGAGAATTTTCAGATGTGGAAGATAGTGAAAGAGGGGGAACCGTTGAGAGAATATATATGAAATGGATTTGAGACAAAGTTAATGCTAAAGGATAAACTTTGAAATCCAAATGTTGGTCCCACCTTTAAAAAGTGCCCGAAAAGGTAGTTTTTTTGGAAGCCAAAAATCTTCCGAAGGTATTTTTGTCTTCGGAAGTTTTAAGAAAAGCTTTCGAAGCCAATTTGGCTTCTGAAGATATTCGTAAGATTTGTGAAAATTTTGCTTTGGAAGGAAAATACTTAGAGAATTTTACTTCTGAGACATGTTTGGTTTCGGAAGAGATCAGGACTTGAAAGTTTTATTCCAAAGAGAATAAATCTTCCTAGACTTAATTGTTTTTGGAAGAAAATTGTCCTTCAAATACATGTAGGTACTTAGAAGCATATTTAGGCTTTGAAATATATATTAGAATTTCTTTTGAAGGTAAATGTCTTATAAGTAGTTATTTAATTTGAAGACATAATGTTCTTTCAAAGACAACTTGATGTCTTCTGAAAGAAAATATGTTTAAAATTTTCCAAAACCTAAGGAATATCATTTGAAAAATTTTCTTCCAAAGGAAACTGGGCTTATGAAGATGATAACATAGATAACTTAGGAGACATAGGTTTTAGAAACAGAATTAATTTAGGTTTAAGAAAAATCTACTCAAAGTTAATCATCCCAATAGCTGATACAAGATATTTGAATCTTTGTTCATCAAAAGCTTTAGTGAACAGATCAGCATATTGTTAATTTATGTTAACTTTGACTAGTTTCATTAATCGTTTTTCAAAATTATCTCTAATCAAATGATACCTAATGTTGATGTGTTTGTCCTTGAGTGCTGCATAGGATTCTCTATAATAGAGACAGCACTGTTATTGTCTATATGGATGGGAGTCTCTTTAAAGGTGAATCCATAGTCCAGCATCTGATTTTGAATCCAAAGCACTTGATCATAGCAGCTTGCAGCAGCAATGTATTCAGCTTCAACAATTGATGCAGACATAAAGAATTCTTTCTTGCATTGCCATGAGACTATCTTTCCACCAAGGAATTGACATCCCCCAGATGTAGACTTTGCAGTCATGTTACAACCACCATAGTCACTATCTGTATAAGCATACAGATTGAAGTTAGAATTCTTTGGATACCAAAGGCCAAGCTTAGGAGCACCTTTGAGATATCTAAGATTCCTCTTGACAGCAACCAGGTGTGATATCTTAGGGTTGGCTTGATATCTTGCACAGATGCATGTGACAAACATGATATTAGGCCTGCTGGCTGTAAGGTACATAAGAGACCCAATCATAGCCCTGTAAAGATGTTCATCCACACACTCCCCCTCAAGATCAGGTCCAAGGGAGTGGTTTCTGGCTATAGCAGTCTTTGCAACCTTACAATCAGTCATGTTGAATCTTGTAAGAATGTCTTGTACATACTTTGACTGACTTATGAAGATGCCATTTTCAACTTGCTTCATTTGAATTCCTAGAAAGAAATTGAGTTCCCCCATGGAACTTATTTCAAATCTATTCTTCATCAGCCTTTCAAAGTCTTTGCAGAGCTTTAGATTAGTTGACCCGAAGATAATGTCATCTACATATACTTGAACCAGCATTAAGTCATTCCCCGTTCGTTTGATTAAGAGAGTTCCATCTATTGTACCCCTCTTGTAGCCATGTTGACAAAGATACTGAGATAGTGTCTCATACCACTTTCTTGGAGCTTGGTGCAGCCCATAAGGAGCTTTATCAAGCTTGCAGACATAATCAGGATGATATGGGTCTGCAAAGCCAGGTGGTTGTTTGACATACACCTCTTCATCAATCACCCCATATAAGAAAGCACACTTGACATCAAGTTGGTAGACCTTGAAATCCTTGGATGCAAAAAAAGCTAGGAATATTCTAACAGCTTCAAGTCTTGCTACAAGAGCAAAAATATCTATGTATTCAATTCCCTCTTCTTTGTGTATCCTTGAACAACTAGGCTGGCCTTGTTCTTGATGACAAGTCATCTATCATCCTTCTTGTTTGTAAAAACCTACTTGGTTCCTATGGTAGTCTTCCCTTGAGGAAGAGGACATAGGTTCCAAACCTTTTGTCTTTTGAATTGAAGCTGCTCCTCTTGCATTGCTTCAACCTAACTTCCATCCTTCAAAGCTTCATCAACTTTCTTTGGCTATATCTGGGACAAGAAACAAGAGTATAGACAAACATTTTTGTCATGGGTTTGTCCTCTTGTTCTCACCCCTTTATCAATATTTCCAATGATGTTTATGGTGGGGTGTGACTTATGGATCTGAGTTGAGAGATCACATCAAGTTGACTGGAAAGATCTAAATTTGGGAAATTTAGATCTGGCAATGGAATATCACCCGCCACATCATCACACTTATCAAGAGAGGCTTAATCTAATGAGTGTGTCACATCATTTATGTTGTCTTCTATGGAGTGGTTATCAGCATCAAGAAATTCTTGATCACTGTCACCACCTCCATTTCCTCCTACATTTAAAGTTCCTTCATTTGAGATTTGAGCCTCTGAGATGGAATTTGTAGGCACCTTAGATGTATTAGCTGAATTTGTCATGTTCGTACTGATAGGATCTTCACTTGCAGGGTTAGTAACCACTGGAGTTGAGGTAGTATGCTTGCTTGGTCTTCTCAGCTCAAATCTTGGGTCAGGATCTCCTATTGATACGTTACCTGTAGATCCTGAAACATTCTCACAAGATTTGTTAAAATAGTTTGTAACTAAATTAAGATCAAACAGCCAATCAGGACCAAAACCTTTCACACTAGGAGTGTGCTCATTGAAGGTCACATTGGCCGATTCCTCAACTACTCTAGTTTTAAGATTGTATACTCTATAAGCCTTAACTTGGGAAGAGTATCTAATAAAGTGTCAATCATTTGATTTCTCAGCAAATTAGACTATTTGATCTTTGGTATTCAAGATGGTGCAAGGACATCCTAATGACCTGAGGAAGCCAATAAACGGTCTCCTTTTGTGCCACAGCTCACAAGGAGTCTTACCATGAATCTTAACCACTAAAACTCTGTTCTGCATATAGCAGGTGGTGTTGACTGCCTCTACCCAGAAGGTGATGGGTAGTTTAGAGTCAGACAACATGGTTCTTGTAACCTCAATAAGTGTCCTGTTTCTCCTCTCAGCAACACCATTTTGCTGATTAGTCTTGGGAGCACTATATTATCTTGTAATATCTTTTTCATCATAAAATATGTCAAGGATTTGGTTCTTAAATTTTGTTCCTTGATCACATCTTATGGTTTTGACCTTATGATCACATTAATTCTCAATTTTCAGAATGAAGTTCTTAAAGATCTCAGGAGTCTCATTCTTAGTACTAAGAAAAAAGACCCAAGTGAATCTTGTGAAGTCATCTGTTATCACTAAACAATATGAGGTCCTTCCTAGACTCATTACATTAGTAGGGCCAAAGAGATCCATATTTAATAATTGTAGGGGAGTAGTGATTGAGTTTCTTTCCTTTGGCTTGTGAGACACTTTGTGTTGCTTCCTTTTCAGGCATGCTACATAGTAGCCATCACTTGTAAACAATTTCTTTTGTATTCCAGTTACCAAATCATTCTTAATTAATTTATTCATGTTTTTAATGTTTACATGGCACATCCTTTTATGCCAAAGGAAAGACTCATCATTATTTTCTTTAGATAGAAAGCAAGAAACTTCTTCTGAGGGAGATGTTTCCTGCAGGTCCGTCTTGTACATGTTCCCTTTCCTAGGGGCTCTGAGCAGGATATGCTCTTGAGGAATGACTACCCTGCGCTTGAGAACAACGCACTCATGCTTAGTAAAGAGCATGTTGTGTCACTAATCACAAAATTAGGATACACTCAGTAGATTATACCTAAGCTCTTTGACAAAGTTTACCTTTTCAATGCTAAGCTTACCATTTATGACTGTGCCCCTTCCAGTAATGTAACCTTGCATCTCCTCTAAAAGCAACTGGCTCTCTATCAATTTTCTCAAAATTTTGAAGTAGAGAGCCATTGCCTATCACGTGCCTGGAACAGCCACTATTAATGATCCATACATTCCTCTAGGTCTTTAAGTATTCCTGCATAAGAAAGAAATGTTTAGTTACATTTGGAAACCTAAGCCTCATTGGTCTTTGTCTTATCAAAGTGATTTGAAGACAATGTAATAGTAATTGATCCTATGTTCAAGTTTTGAGGATCATCAGCTGTTGTTGATGAAGAACTTTCAGTTAGTTGGTCTTCCTTCATCTTCCACCCATCTTTGGAAGATTAGACTTGATCTTCAATACTTTGGAAGTTTTGACAACTTTGAAAGTTTTGGAGACTGGACCTTTAAAAGATCTTGCTTTCACTGTAGCAGGCTTCAGTACTTCGGAAGCATTCCTTTATTTCGAGACCAATTTTTCTTCCGAAGGCAAGTTTTCACTTGTCTTCTTTTTCACCTTGGAGATTCTAAAAGGAAAAGATTTTCGTTTTGAAGCTAGCTTTTCTTTCTTCTTCTCAGAATTTTTCTTTTTGATCATGTGGACAGTACTTTTAGGATTGTAGATGCAATCCTTAGCAAGATGGGAAGTACTACCATACATGATGCAATCCATTTGCTTCCTTCTAAGAGCCTTCTTTTGAGAGAAAGACTGAACTTGATCACTTTCCACCTCCATCTTCATCTTCACAGATGATGTAGCAAGCTTCTTAGGGTGAGGCTTGCTTTTGGAACTGGATGGTTCAGGCTATGTAGCAATGCTACATAGTTGATCAGCCTCTTCTTTTTGCTGGAATGAGTTGGACATGAACTAGAACTTCTGGTACTAAAGTTCATAGTTGAGTATTTAGCCTTCACCACTTCAAATCCTATAGAGATAAACACTTGTTTCTGCTTTGAGTTGAAAGTGGCCTTGATCTCTTGATCCTTCTTTGATTTCCTCTTGGCTTTTCTGATCAAGTTCTTCCTCTTAGACTTGGTCGTCCCAGATTCTTTTCTCTCCATAGGAGAATAGTGTCACTTCTTAGGATGATCTTCTTCACTCTTCTCAGAATCATTCTTCAATATCTCCTCTTCATCCTCTTCATCAATGGGGTCTATGAGGGGTGGTAGGATCAAAATGGATCGATCTATGATGATATTATGATGCAATTGAATCAAAACAAACACAAATAATCAAATCAATACAAACATATCAGAAAAATTCATAGTTTTTCATTGATAGAAAGCATAGAAATACAAGTGTAAGAAAACAGTTACAATTCGTTCATTGATTCTAAGGTGCTTTTGTCTAGTCCTTGTGCTTTGTGCTTTTTGCTTACCTGCACGATACATAATCTATGCTATTTATACTATCAAGGAAAACAAAAAGGAACATATATTTACAAATAAGTCCCTAAACTATGACAAAACTATTAATAAAGACAATAAAGACTAAATGTTAATCTTCAAGAGGCTTCTACAATACTCCCCCTAAGATTTACGTTGTCTTCCGTCTTCAAAATCTTCTGTCTTCAAAATTCTATAGTCTTCAGTCTTCTTTAATCTTCAATCTTCAATCTTCAATCTGTTGTCTTCTCTCTTTTGTCTTCATGCATCAAAGAAGTCTTCTGGTTCTTCTTTAATATTGAAAATTGGCTTCTCGTTGTACATTTCTTGCTCTCTTAAGGCTTTAGCAATGGCAGACTTGAACTTCTCGCTAAAATTCCTTGCTCCGGTTTCGATTCATTTGTCTTGATTTCTATTTGATTCATCACCTCTGATGTTTCTTTAGATAAACCTGCGATATCAATGTTCGCATAAAATTCAATTGGCTTTGGATATTCTTTGGAATGAATTTCCAACACCCCTTTACTCGAGATCCTCATGAATTCTATTTCCTTGATATCCTTCTTAACTATGTTTGCATAAGCTAAGGCTTTTCTTAGAGATATTCTCTCCATAGCAGCATTCATAACTTTGATAACTGACAAGAAATACTTTTTGTCATTTTCTACAACTTCTAGTACAACTCTTTCAAACTTCTGGATAGACAAAAATGAGATGTAGCTACGATGTATGAGTTTCAATTCGAATACACAAAACAATGAAATCATGTCACGATCCCAATCGTCAAGATCTCGAACTAACTTTAACTCAAACGTATCAGCGTTGTAGAACCATCTCAAAATTGGTTTCGACTTTTGATTTCCATCAATAACTTTCAAGCCAGGATTAGTTACCTTCTTAAAGTACTGATCGCTAAAAGCATCCAAAATTTTTTCTTCTCTAACATCTTTATCACCATCTTTTCTTTTTCAATGACTGAAAATATTCTTTATCTTCTTGGTCACATCTCGTTTGCAAAAACTCATTCTGCTTATACCTCTGTTCAATAAATGTACAAAATTTTCTCCTTGACTTGCTCTAGTCGGATTGATTAAAGGCAGTTTATTCAACACCTTCAAATCTTGAATAGGTAGCTTTATAATACTCTAGAAAAATGATATACATGACAAATTGCATTAACTCTTTTTATAAAAAATGCATCAAATACCTCTTCGTATTTCCATGCCACAATCCTTACTTCCTTGGTCGTGTCAGGAACAATCATTGCATTAAGTAACTCTAAAATTGATTGTCCTTTCTGAACACATTACGAACCAAATCACCTGCCGTTTGAGCTTTATTCCATAATTGCTTCTGTTCAATTGAAACTTGATATGCTTGTCTCTCAGTTTTAGGAAACATTTTCATTAGCTTTTTCCTTCTTTCATACACACTACTCTTCATCGCCATGGAATTAATCTCTTGAGGGTTTAAAATCCTTGTTCTCTTTGTTATCTCTAAATATTGTGGATTATCCATGTCAAGCACAATCATTTTATTTGTTTGCTTCTCCGTTGCTTGAAAACTTCTCACCAAATTTCTTAAAGAGTCTGCTTGTAATCTATTAAGCTTCTTCCTTGGATAATTTCTTGATTGTAGCCACGTTCTTAAAGCAGTTACATTCATGTCATCAGGATTAGGATGATGTAACTCAGATGTTGAAAGTTCCTTAATATTTATGCTCTCTTGAAGAGGATTCCACTCTCCATGCTCTACAATTATCTCATCAGGATCAATAGGAGCAACAGATTCAGCAGTAAAACACTTCTCAAACTCTTCATTAGTTTGAGATACTGTTAATCCATCAAGAAATACTCGATTATACTTCATCTTGATCAAATAGTTATACCTGTCTTCAATGTCTATAGGTACATCTTCTTGTATTGTCTCAATTGGTGAAAAATTTCCATCAACATTAGCTTAAACTAAATCTTTATCTTCTAAAACCTCATCATACCAATCATCACCAAACTCAGCTTCTAGATCATCAAGAGCTCCTATGGTCTCTTGAATATCTGACTCTTCTTCCTCTTCACTTGTAGGTTCATCAACAATCTTTTGCACTTTTTTTGATAATTCAGGTAAAACTGAAACATCTATATCATCAATTTTCCTTTTACCTTTATCTATTTTAGCTATCTTTTCAACATCTATTGGAGTGATTTCAGAAATAACCATAAGTTCTGGAGACGAAGACTTTTGACTTTCTTTTATTCTTTCTATTTCTTGTTTTAAAGCTTCATTTTCTTCTTTCAACTTATTGAATTTTTCTTCCATCAGATCATAATCTTTCGTCATAACTTCAAAAGTTTTTACATTATCTTCTTTATTTTTCTCAAGATCAGCAATTACTTCATCTTTCTTTTGTAGATCTTCTTTCAACTTCTTATTTTCTTCTTTTAATTCCTCTATAATCTTCAATTGCTTAGAGTTTTCTTCTTTCAACTCTTCAATAATCTGCTGAAAATTTGTTTCTTTAGCCACATGAGTATCTTGTTGAGGCAAGCTTACAAAATCATTGTGTATCTCAGCTTCAAATACTTTAAAATCTTGAACATTCTCATTGAATTCAACTTGTTCTTCAGTTTCAACAATTTCTTCAATCATTCCCATAATCTCCTCAATATTTTGACTTTCTTCAACAACATCTTCAGCTTGATCTACTTCATTAACATCTTCATGACTTTCTTCAATAACTTCTTCATTAACTTCTTCAGTTTCTTGATCAGCTTCATGTACTTCTTCATGAACTACTTCCATGTCATTATCATCATTACCACCTTCATTGTTATCATCATCATCAGAAGAAGAACTTGAACTTTCCTCATCATCATCATTCTCATCATCATCACCTTCATCTTCATCATCATCGGATTGTTCTCAAGGTAATTCTTCAATAAGATCATTTGGATCAATTGGTTCTTCCTCAATCAAATGAAAGTGATCTATAGTAATATCCACCTCATCATTTGCAACATTTCTCATGTATTCAAAAATAGGTACATTTTGTGCACCTGTGATCATAGCAAGTCTTTTGTAAGATATATCTGACATATGTTCCAGTATCATTGTTTCTCCACTAACACCATGAACATGAATATCTGGATGCTTTTCATTGATTATCATTTATAAGAATCTAGGATACATCAAGTACTTATTCCTAATTTCTTTCTCTAGATTAAAAATGAAACCATTAAGAATCCATTTTGACATGTTAAACCTTCTGTTAGTTGCAAGAGCTACAATAGGAGATGCTATGTCAACTGGAAATGAATTCCATCCTGCACTAATCTTTGACATGCAGTGCTGGAATATATAACATAATAGCTTCCAATGGTTGTAAACTCGTGCTCTGAAAAATTGTTTCTTTGGGAAATTGTTTGGGTGACCCATAGCCATGAATGTTTCTCTACATTCATTAAAAGATAATTCAGCTAAGTCTTCTGGGTCATTGTGTCCCAATCTCAGTGCTTCTCTAATTGAATCTTTAGAAACTTCAATCATTCTAACATTTGTTATAAATCCCCTTACAACTTTTCTACCATCATCATTGATTTCAACTGTGGCTGTGTTCCAAAATTTCTTTATCAATCATGCATATATGACCGGTTGATAGCACATAGCATATACATACTTAGTTCTCAACAAGAACCTTATCATCTCTTCATAGCTAACAGCATCTTGTACTTCTTCATTTAATAATGCTATCACATTATGCTTTGGCTCAAACTTTAACTCAGCCATCTGCAAAAATGAAACAAGAAATTTAGACACTTTGAATTTTAACACTTAAAATCAATGAATATTTATTGAAATTAAAAGAATTAGTATGTTTTAAAGATTTTTAATCTAACTTGCACTTAAAATTTTTTTCTAAGTGTTTAAATGATCTGTTCAAGAACAAATTACATTCAAGTTAGTATGTAGATGATATAAAACACATCAATTCAGTAAATTCTTCTCAAAAATAGATTATAACATGAATTTATGATCAATTTTCCATTTTTATTAAAAATTCAAACATTGATCGTTCATCTTCAACAGTTCGACTGATGAAGAATCATCATCAGGAACAATTTTGATGAAAATCTGATTTTAATGTGTCAATATGATCGAAATCAAGTTTATATTAACAATCAATCATCAATTTCAATTCTTAATTTCATTTTGTTCACAAATTTCAAAGATTCCAGTCGACTAAGGCTCATACGGCCGTATAGCATTGAAACGCCTAATCAAAATCAAACTTTAAACTTGAATTTGTATGAATTTGTTCAAGTACTTACGTTTAGAATCAGAAATAAACACTATCGAACGCAAGTTTAGAACATAAATCAATCAGAATCACAGAATCAATGGTAATCGAGAGTTGGGTATGAGAGTTCAGGGGTTTTTGAGTGAATGAATTGACTGAAATCACAGTGTGTTGTATTTATACTAAGTGAAATTTTTAGGCGCATGAGCACTGTTTGTGCGCATGAAGTTGATATTTACACTAAGTATTTAGGCGCATGAGTACTGTTTGTGCGCATGAGGTTAGGCGCATGAGCACTGTTCAGACGCATAAACACTGTTTAGGCGCTTTTGAACTGTTCAGGCGCATGGGTCTAGCTGAAACGCCCAACACTTGGTAATTTTTCACTTGATACGCCCAATTCTTGAAAGTCTGGTACTGTGCAGGCGCATGACTATGGATGAAACGCCCAACACTTAACCAGAAATTTCAGACTTATGACAACTGTTTAGGCGCATGAGGATGTCTGAAACGCCCAACACTTGTACAAATACTGAAAAATCATCATGCTCCTAATTTTGGACTTTTTAACATTGTTTAGGCGCATGATATTGCTTCCATGAGTCTAACTCTTGTAATTTTCAAATCTTCCACCTGTACACTGTTTAAACGTATTAGTACTGTTCATATACTAATTTTTTAAACAATTTGTCAAATTTTGACTTTCACCCAAAATTTACATAATTGACCCTCAATTTTGAACTTTTGACATTTCAAACTTTTATTTTTATTTTTGATCATTTTATTTTTGTTTTAAATTTTTTTAAAAAAATTTCCCGTCATTTTTGTCTCTAATTTTAACAAAAAGAGTCTCATATTAAAATGTTGCAAAAAGCTTTTCCACTTTAAAATGTTTTCTTCAAGTTCATTTTTTACATTATATCAAACACACACATGTTTGAACTTTTTAGCTTCATCCTATCCATCCACATCATTTAATTTTTGATTTTTTTATATCTTGAAATTAGAAAATTTTCTCTTTGACACTTTTACTTTTTACTCCCCCTAAACTTTTAAGTTTAATAAAACTTAGAAGTTTCTTGAAAGTCACTTGAAGAGCACACTAATCATTGTTAACATGCCTGCACACAAAAAACATGCAAAAATCAAAATTAAAGCAGGATAAAAATCTATTATGTAAAATTGAATCATATGTCTGCAGTGAGATCATATCAGTTAAGATCAGCACATTGAAATAAAATAAGTTGATGGATAGTCATAGACAATGAATAAATCCTGATCAAGTGTGTTCCAGGTCAGCATTTCTGCAGCAAAGGAGACACGAGATCTAAGGACAGAAAATGAGTGCTTTTGGCAAGGTACTCAGCACACTTACCTTTTCAACTCTTGGATTGCTTAAAGTACAATTAGATATGACATTATGTAAGTCACACTTAGACTTAGAGAGTTCAACCCTCGTCAAGATATGCAAGAAATCACTTTTCTCATCTTGAAAACCTGACTTATACTTATAACCTGATCTCATGTTTAGTTTTTGCACATTGGCATCTTTTTGCATTAGATGAGAATATCTAGGTCTGTAATTACTTACAACAAAGGATATCTCGTCACTTCAGGTCTATGATGACTCATAACAAAGAAGTGATTAGATGCTTTAAATTAATTAGAGCTCAATGGTTATTCATATCGTCACCAGGTATGAGATTATGACTTAACAAGCAATCAATTTGAGAAGTCAACACTACTCATGGGTACCAAAATGGACAAACATGAATGCATGATTGATTTAGTTTGATCACAAGAGTTTACTTATTTGGTATAATTACATGATTTTACCTGCACATCATATCTGATCACGTCAGACTTTAGTCGTAAGCGAAGTATGCAACTGATCAAACTAATGTATCTATCATTTCTCACATATTGCAAAGACAGATTCATTCCTAAAAACGAATTAACAAATTTTTGTAGTTTTTGTTTAATATTTTTATCTTTTGAGTTTTCAATTTTCTATTTTTGTATTTTGGTTTTGCTTTTTCTATGAAACATGCGCACACAATATACAATCAGGAAATTAACTCTGATAGTTTCTCTTGCTATTTCCTATTTAGTTAAGGGAGGGTTCTGATCATTTTAAGACTCAAGTAACTGAAATGCTCAAAAATCAGTTTTTACACATGATTAATAAGACCAATTGACTCTACCAAATACTCAAACCTTCCTGGTAAAAAGGCTTTTGTAAATAGGTCCGCCAACGCAATTTGGATTAAAATGATTAAACCTTTTTCAGAGTTAGCTCTGAGAAAATGATATCGAATCTCGATATGTTTTGTTTTTTAATGTTGGATAGGATTAGCTGTAATGAACATAGCAGCAGTGTTATCAATATAAATTAGAGTTTTAAGAAAATTGAACCCGTAATCCAGCAGTTGGTTTTGTAACCAAAGGATTTGAGATCATCCAGCTGAAGCAGCTATTTTTTCAGCTTTTGCGGTTGAAACGGAGACATTTGTTTGTTTCTTACATTGCCATGAGACTAATCTGGGTCCTAAAAACTGACAACCACCCGTAGTTGATTTTCTATCTTGACAACATCCTCCATAATCACTATCCGTGTATCCATGTAGCTCGAAATTATCTTCATAAGGATACCATAGCCGTAAAGCCGGTTTACCTTTGAGATACCTGAATATTCGTTATACAGCAATTAAGTGGGATTCCTTCAGGTCTGATTGATACCTGGCACAGACACAAACATCATACATTATGTCATGTCTAGATGCAGTAAGATACATCAATGAACCAATCATAGATCTGTATAAATTTTGGTCTACAGATTTTTCTTTCGGATCAGGCTCAATCTTGGTGTCTATGTCAGCTGGAGTTCTAATTGATGGACAATCTTGCAGTTTAAATTTCTTCAAGAGTTTGTCAATGAACTTCTCTTGATTAATGAAGATTCCATCTGCAGATTGCTTGACTTGAAGTCCAAGAAAGAAATTTATTTCTCCCATAGAACTCATTTGAAATCGAGACTTCATGGTTTCTTCGAATTCATTGCACAATTTTGGACTTGTAGAACCAAATATGATATCATCGACATACACTTGTATACATAGGAGATCATCAGCATCCTTTTTTATGAACAAAGTTGGATCGCGTGTATCCATGTTGGATTAAGTGTTGTGACAATGTTTCATACCAGATTCTAGGGGCTTGATGTAAACCATACAAAGCTTTGATAAGCTTGTACACATGATGTGGAAATTCCGAATCTTCAAAACCCGAAGGTTGCTTTACATATACATCATCGGTGATTGGTCCATACAAGAAAGCTCCTTTAACATCCATTTGGAACACCTTAAATTTCATGAATGATGCATAAGCCAGGAAGACACGAATTGATTCAAGTCTTGCAACTGGAGCAAATACTTCATCATAATCTATTCCTTCCACTTGGGTGTATCCTTGTACAACGAGTCTCGCTTTATTTCTAATAACAATTCCTCGATCATCTGCTTTGTTTCTGAACAACCATCTTGTGCCTATTGCATTTTCTCCTTCAGGTAAATCAACAAGATTCCACACTTCTTGTTTGCGGAATTGCAATAATTCTTCTTGCATAGCCTCAATCCAACTATTGTCCTTTAACACTTTGGTAACGTTTTTAGGAACAAATTGAGAAAGAAAACACGAGTATAAGGAATGATTTGCTTGTTCTGATTTACTTCTCGTTTTTCTCTTATTCAATGGACCAATAATCTGAGACGTTGAATGGTTCTTGTTAATACGAGATGTTGGAATCTCATTCCCTTGAACATGAACATCCAGATTGGTTTGGTTCAAGTTGGAAAGCTGATGCAATAGGTTCGAAGAATGTGGATTGAAATTGGAAACTTGAGTCGATGAGTTGATGAAGTAATTAAGATTACCAGTATCAACTGCATCACTAGAAATAGATGACGTTCCAGACTCAGGTTGTACAATTTCTATACCATCATTAGGAATAGGTTGTGAAACATCTTGATCTTCTAAAACTGAATGATCTTCCTCTTGATGAGATTGATCATTATTATTAAACCGAATTATTGAGTCTTTGACAAAAGAAAAAAATGGATAATCTAGCCTTGAGTCATCCATATCATCAAAATCTGAATCTTCACTGAAAGAGTCGAGATCTCCTTAAAGTTTCTTCTCACCTGTAGAATCAAACAAGTTAGATTGAAAAGAGTTTGACAATGAATCTAAATCAAATAACCAAGCTGGATCATTTGAAACTGATGGAAAAAAAATTTCAAGGAATTTAACGTTGAATGTTTCAAGTATAACATTTGTCCTAGAGTTATAAACTCGATAGGCTTTTGAAACAGATGAATATCCAATGAAAAACCTTCATCAAATTTTGAATCAAATTTTCCTAGATGATCACTTAAATTTAAAATCAAAACTGGACAACCAAAAGATTTAAGAAAATCTATGTTTGATTTACTGCGAAACATCAACTCATAAGAAGTTTTCAGTTTATCTTTCACAATTAAAGTACGATTCTGTACAAAACACGCAGTAGATATGGCTTCATCCCAGAAAGTGATAGGAATTTTGCATCTGCTAACATGGATCGTGTAGCCTCAATCAAAGTTCTATTCTTCCTTTTAGCAACTCCATTTTGTTGTGGAGTTCTGGGAGCACTGAATTGATGAGCAATTTCTTTTTCTGCACAGAACATGTCAATATTAGCATTTTAAAATTCTGTTCCATTATCACTTCTTATTATTTTTACTTTTTGTTCTAATTGATTTTCAACTTTTATGATGAATTCTTTTAATAATTCAGCCGTTTCAGATTTAGCATTCAAAAAGAAAACCCATGAAAATCTTGTGAAGTCATCAATGATAACTAAACAATAAGATTTTCTTCCAATACTCTTCACATTTTTTGGTCCAAAAAGGTCCATATGAAACATCTGGAGAGGTTTGGAATTTGAGTTTATTTGCTTGGGCTTATAAGATGCTCTGTGTTGCTTCCCCTTTAAACATGCTGTGCAAAGATCAGTAGTGGCAAACTTCTTTGATGGAAGGCCGATAACATGATTTCTTGCTACAAGCTTGTTCATATTCTTGAAGTTGGAATGTCTGAGACGTCTATGCTAAAGCTGACTTTTGTCATTTGATGCTTGAGCAATAAGGCAAGTTGTTTCTGTAGATGGATCAACTTGAGACATATCCAGCTTGTATACATCTCGATCCCTAACAGCTTTAACAACTACCCAGTCTTCGCTAATCTGAAAACCTGGCTTCAAAATGTAGCAAAAAGAATCATCAAAAAGAACAGAATATGATTTATCACAAATTTGGGATACGCTTAACAAATTAAAGTTTAACTATGAGTAGTAGTTGACTTTATCAAAGCTTATTATCCCGTTGGATACTGTTCCCTCGCTTGTGATTTTTCTTCCTGCATCACCACCGAAGGCGACATGTGTACCATCCTTTAACTTAAAATCTTGAAGTAAGGCATAATTTCCCGTCATGTGCCGGCTACACCCGCTATCCACATACCATGTGTTGATTGGTCTTCTCGGGCGTACCTGCAAGACAAAGAAATTAAGTTGAGTTATCTACCCAAGCCGAAATGGTCTTGGCCTTGCCAAACTTATCAATGATGGTAAATTGTTTAAAATGGAGTTTATTCACATCAGGCTTGTTTTTGATGAATTTACCATTTCTATTATTCATAAATTTTTGATCATTATTAAGAATATACCATTTGAATGACCAATTTTTGAAAAAAATTTATTCCCAAAATTTTTATCATTCATTCTCACAGACCTTAGAATGAATTGATCTTCAATGTATTGTTTTGGTCTCACAAAGTCATTTCTTTTGAAAGATCTCAAGCCTAAGGAAGGTTGGTTAGTTAATCTTTGAAAACTGACAGTTTGATTTCTTTTAAACTGAGGATTAACATAACCCTTGCTCAATTGTGTATTAGCAAATCCTTTCCTTGGCGAACTCTTTCTAAAGTAATAGTTTTCTGTATTATGAGTCCTTTCATCATAGAATGTACAGTACTTATTAAAGTAACAATCTGCTATTGAGTGATTTCTCATATCACATATATGACAGTACTTGTTGAAAAAGCATTCAACAATCTTATGATTATACATGTCACATATTTCACAGTACCTTTGTGGTGTGTTAAACAAATGTTTATTAACTTTTGATGTTCACGCAACGTTTGATCTTTGTTTAGATTTAGGCGTCGAAAAGTTAATCTTTTGTTTTTGATTTGATAAATTTTGTTATTGATTTGGCAATTTGTTCTTTTGTATATTTGGTTTTGACTTTTGTACATGAACTGCATTCTTAGAATCCTTAGAAATAAATCGTTTAACGACAGCAGAAGACTTCGAATCAGAACCTGTTTTCAGATCAGAGTTTGATTGGTTCTTAGGAGTTTGTTTAACTTCTTGAATTAAGTTCATGTTTAAATTACCAGCATACACACATTTTATTGGTTTAAATTGACTTGCTTGATTTGTTGTTTTTGTCTGATTTTCTTGACTCTTATTTTGATCAGTTTTAGCTTTAGTTAATTTTCTTCTTCGTTGGTTCCTTGATTTTGTAGAACTTGATTTTATCTGAGATTGAACAACTTCAGGTGAAGATTCTTTTTCAGTTTCTTTCTCTTTTTGATCTTTTTGCCATTTAATAAACTCTGGATTATTTAGACCATAAGAGTTTGAATCTTCTGATGTTCCTTCTTCTTGTTTTGCTTTATCTTTGTTTTTGGAGTTTTGTTTGTTGTTTTTAGTGATCACTTCTTCCAACACAGATTCTTTTGGAACAAATATTTTCTTACATTTCGGTCGTGATTCATATGATTTTACTTTTACTGGATGACTGTTTTTGATCTTTTCAGTATCTTTTTCTTCAAAGATTTCAACATTGGTTTTCTCTTCTTCACTATCAGAAATCTTGTTGTTTTTGTTTTGAAAAGCTTTAAGTTTAGCTTTATTTTCAGGAGACTGATCATGCGTGTTGAAATTTTCTGGTAAAGTGTTTGTTATGGATTCAGGCATTGGTTCATGTGTAAAACCTAAGCCTGCTTTTTGTTTGTCTTTTCGTTCACTTACCGGTTGTTCCACGATTATTTTGGAACTTTTTACTTTTGCAAGATCAACTTGTGTAGTAGCATGTGCTATTTTCTCCTCTTCCAAGTTCTTAGTCATTTCTTCAAGTTGTTTGGAAACAATTTCTAGTTCTTTCAATGTTTTTTTCCATGAAGTTTGTAGAGAAATGATCTTTTCATCTGATATTTTGTGATCCTTTTTAAGTTTATTATGCATTAATTCCTCTTGCTTGAGCTTTTCAAAAATTTTGAATGAGTAAGTTCGATAATATTCTACATGTTCAAAGCAAGATTTGGTGCATAGTTTTTCTCTTACTTCAGCTGGTATTTCAGGATATTTAGGTGAAGAAGTCTTAGAGTTAGAAGATGAATTTTCAACCTTTGGTTGATCTGACTGTGCCATTAATGCAACTTCTTCTGAATCCTCTTTAGGATCAGATTTATCACTCTAGTCATATTCTTCTTCTTCATTGTCAGAGTTACCTTCAGCTTTAGGATCCCTTTCTTCTAACCAATCTTCACCTTGAACTTCTGCAATAAGAGATAGACAGGATGTTAAGTCAGCTGTAAACTGCTCTGCATACGCACTCCAGTCATATCCATCCTTAATGCTCACGACAAGAGCTTTCTTAGGCTCTTCTGAAGACTTAGATTCATCTTTAAGTTCAGGAATAGGTAGACTTTGATATGGCTTTTAGAATGTTTTCTGAGACGGTTGCGGATATCTTTGATTGCTTGAACTAGCTTGACCATTGCCTCCTTTGTTTCTGGGAGCTTTGCATTCTCGTGAGAAATGGCCATAGCTATTGCAGTTGAAACACCTTGATTTAGATTTGTCAAATCCTACAATCTTTTTAGCACTTGGCTTGTAGTTTCTGTTGACATAGGAGTGTTTCTGAGTTCTATATGCAATCATTACCATTTGCCAGTTTAGATCCATTTCTTCCACATCATCTGGATCCACTTCGAATAAGCTTGAAAACTTGCCATGAAAGCAGTAAACGCAGTTTTAGACTCCTCATCCTGTAATAGGATGTTAATAACATCTTTAACTTTGCTAGTTTTAGCAGAGTTAGAAGATGGAGTCTCAGTTTAAGATTTAGAGCTTTGAGGTTTAGGAGGAGACTGAGGTTGTGATTGAGTTGCATAAGCAGGAGCACTTGTATATGAAGAATCTGTAAAGAACCCTGCTCCAACAAACAGATCACCCTCTTCTTTAGGTGAATTCTCATTCTTTGCCATAAAGGCATTCTCCACTATGCTAGCTGGAGATGCAACATATTTGTACTGAGACATTGATGCTGCTCTATCATTGTTTCTTGAGCTTTCATCAATCTCAACTGACTCAATCTTTGCAATCAATAGATCAATATCCATAGGGATTTTTTTAGTGTGCTTCAACAATGTCACTGTTTGTTTCCATGAGGATGGAAGAGCATTAAGAAGCTTGAAGTTTAGATCTTTGAGATCATTTTTGATGCCAGCAGTTGACATCTTAGTTGTAAGTTGCACAAATCTATTCAATATTTGGTTTATAGTTTCACTAGATAAATGCACAAACAACTCTAACTGCCTTTTTAGTTTCTGCTTCTTGAGATCTTGAATCTCCTTTCCACCTTCACATATTATCTTCAAAGCTTTATACATGGTATATTCAGTTTGATATCCATCAAGTCTAGTTAAGACTTCAAGTGCTAATCCTTTACACATCAAAGATTAGGCTTTAATGTCATTCTTTACTTTTCTTAGATCATCACCTTGTAACCCATCTTTAGGATACGGTTCTGGCGAGTCTTTAATGTAAACAAACCCTCTATCAGGACCATCTGAAGTGATAGGAATATGCGGTCCTCTTTCTATTGACTTCCACAAGTTAGTGTCAATAGAATTAAGATGATGTTTCAATCTAAGAGACCAGTTCTTAAAATCAGCTATGTTCTTCAACTTAGGAACTCTGTTCTCAGAATCTTCAGATTTGACCATTTTGAATTTTTTTGTTTTTAAGTAAAAGATTTGTTTTTGTTGTTTTTAAGTGTTTGAATAAAAACAATGAATTGAAAATATTTTTGGATTTTTAAATTTTGAAAAATTTCTAAGTGTTGAGTTGATGCGCCTAAATAGTGATGAAGCGCCCAAACAGTTTTGATACTTCTGACTTTGACTTGGAAACGCCTAAGGGATTGCCTTGGGTAGAATTCTCAAAACGCCCAACTTGAAATGCGCCTGAACAGTTGTAAAACGTCCACACAGTTGTAATGTGCCTAGAATTACTTTATTTCTGAAAAGTTTCAAAGTGACCAAACAGTTGTAATACGCCTCAACAGTGGTCAAACGCCTAGACCAAAAATGCCTGAATAGCGGTCAAACGCCTGAACAGTTGTCAAGCGCCTATACACTTGGGCAATTTTCAGTATTGTTTTAACCTAATGCGCCAACTTCAACAGATTCATACGAACACAGATCTTCAGAAATTCTTCAAAACTTGTTGAATTGACCTAAAAACCTCCAATTAGGTAGTAATTGGATCAATTAATAGTCCTTTATCTTCAATTTCACCAAACAACAACAACAATTCAATCTTTTGATTGAAAATCAGTTCGAAAATGAAGAACAGGTTCGAACACTAATTTGAACAAATTCACTGATTTTGAACGAGTTGAACTGCAAATTGTGATTCAATTCATGTTTCAAATGATGAAACACAACTGAAATCAACCATTGTTTTATTGAATTGCTTATCAATCACAGTGTCAAGTGATTCAAAAGTTCGACAGTTTGACAAACTCAAATCACTGAACCAACAGCTCTGATACCATTTGTTAGGATCAAAATGGATCGATCCGTGATGATATTATGATGCAATTTAATCAAAACAAACACAAGTAATCAAATCAATGCAAATATATCCGAAAAATTCATAGTTTTTCATTGATAGAAAGCATAGAAATACAAGTGTAAGAAAACAGTTATAATTCGTTCACTGATTCTAAGGTGCTTTTTTTAGTCCTTGTGCTTTGTGCTTTTGCTTACCTGCACAATACATAATCTATGCTATTTATACTATCAAGGAAAACAAAAAGGAACATATATTTACAAATAAGTCCCTAAACTATGACAAAACTATTAATAAAGACAATAAATACTAAATGTTAATCTTTAAGAGGCTTCTACAAGGGGAAGCTCATCTTCATAAGTTCCACACCTTGGAAATCTTAGGAACAATAGAGTGTGTGGAGGAGCTATCTCAATAGATCCTAGTCCCTGCTTATTCTGATAACAAACTTTTGCATGCAATGATGAGGATATCATGTTCTTGAAGGTCTCTTCTTTAAGAACATATTTTTCTGCCCTGGCTTTGCTGATCACAAGCTCAGCTTGGCATTCAGTTAACTTAGTGATGAGATCTTTTATATGTTCATGCTTAAGAATTGAAATGATTTTCTCTAAATCTTCTATTTTTAAGTTTGTATTCATTTTCAGCTCTTTTAAAATCAGATTTTAAAATGTTTAAGGACTCAAGATCAGACCTCATCTCTAAGTTATAGGACCTATATCTGTTAACTTTAGCAATACATTCAGGTGTACAAAGATGTTCCAATACCTTGGCTTCTTCATGATCTGCCATTAGTGCTTGGTTTGGAGATGCATCCTCAACCTGAATGCTCCAGTCAAAGCCTCCTTCTTCAACAACAACTGCAGCTTGTTGCTTGGGCTTCTCATTCCGGGGAGCTCCATCAGTGTAGTTTGGTCTGATTTGTGCTTGGCCACCATTTGTTCTTAGTGCCTTGCACTCTCTAGCAAAATGTCCTATTTGGTTACAGTTGTAACACTTTACTTTGCTTTTGTCCAACCCAAACTTTCCACTGGTTGCATTGCTAGGAAACCTCCTCCCTGTCCTCTTGTAGAACTTCTTGGCTCTGTGAGTGAGAAGAGCCATCTGCTGGACCATTTCCATGTACTCCAGATCATCTGGATGGATACAGTCCAGGTCTTCAAGGATAAAAAGAAGGTTGCATGTGCTTTCATCAGTAGACACAAAGGCTTGTGAAGAGCTTGTCTCTTGGAATGGGCTTCCTTGGATATAGCTCTCTTTTGGTGTCTCAGAGAAAGTGATAAATGGACCCTTTTATGAGTTGTGAGGGTAGCAGATGAGATGATGCTGTGGTTCTTTGTAATCCCTTTCAACCATATAAAGGGCTGAACTCTGCTGATTGTTAGAGTTAACAGATGGATTTTGCATGTTCATCTCCATTTGGTAGCCACTGAGGATACCATACAACTCAGTGAGAGTAACGGTCTTAAGGTTCTTAGTCCTATTAATGACCACACAATAATGTGTCCATTGCCTGGGAAGACATGACATGAACTTCCTCACAATGTCCCTTTTCTCAAGAGTTACTCCAACATCCATTAGAGTGTCCACAATCTCAACATACCTGAAGTATTATTGAGTCATGGTTTCACCTGCCTTAAAGGTGAAGTTATCAAAACTACTGCTTTAAGAGGTTCTTCTTGTTCTTTTTTGCTTCAGTGGAACCCTTATACATAAGCTTTAGTTCATGCCATAGTTGCTTAGCAGTCTTTCACTTCTTAAAGCCTCTGTAGATAGAGTTTGGAAGAGCAGTTTGGAGAGCGGTCATGGCTTTCTAAGATATATCTATCTTTTTCTAGTCTTCTTCAGAGTAGTCAGCCACTTCCTTTGGTATCATACCCCCACCAGCAGCAACTGAAGAGGTGGATGGTACATGAGGTCCAGAGACAACAGATCCCCACATCTTGGAGTCTTGAGACTTGATGAAGCCTTCCATTCTTTGGCACCAAGTATCAAAATCATCAAGAGTGATCAACGGAGACTTTGCCATGGTACCGGTTTCCATATCAGCCTTTGTGATAGCTGCCATTTGAGTTGTTAAGTGTTTTGTGAAACTGAAGGGATTTAAGATGGTGAGATCTTACAATCAAGAGCCTAAAATGCTCTGATACCAATTGCAGGACCGGTTAAAAGGATGATCAATACAATCAGTCTCACAAAGAGGAGAGTGTTAGAACACTTAACAGATCAAATAGGGAACCGGGTTTATATGAATGATACTAAGAACACAAGTAAACAATGAGATAGAACTTAGAACAAGAACAGGATGAGTATGGTCAAGAATGTTGTATATTGCTCAAGTTCTTTTACAAGTGTTACAAAGCATACTAAGAAATACAAGAACCTGAGATACTTTATACTACATCCTACAGCCTGCCATACTTTGAAGGCCAGCTAGAAACACTAATCTAGACAACAAGATCAATGTAAACTCAAAAGGCAGATTGTCTATTGACAAGTGACTATGACATGCCATAGCTCACATCCTAATATATTACAAAAAGGATAAAAGGTACAAAGTAGAAAGTTACAAACTCAACCATAATCTACAGTTGCAACAACATGGATCTTTTCACCAACTAATGCAAGTTGGTTAGTCTTCAGAGTTGCAGCGGAAAGTTGGTCAACTTTATACAAAAGTAGATCAGAGAAAGCATATCTTCTCTGTCTTTGGAAGAAATCAGTCTTCACTTCAATGGCTTCGGAAGACTTTCTCTTTGAAGCTTTGGAATACTTCATATTTGGCTTCGAAAGATTTGGTCTTTGGCTTCGAAAGATTTTACATTTAGAATAATTTTTCTGTGAGAAGTGTAAAACGTCCGAAGTAACTTCTACTCTGCACAATGTGAATGCATGCTGGAAGCTCTTTGGTTGTTTTTTTTTTCTTTGGTTGCATCATCCTTTCAAGTATAACCTTACACATCTTTCATTTCAATCACTCAAATACTAACATAGTGTTCTTCTATGCAGATATGGCAAACCTTTTGTTTGCAGAGATCATAACTTATGTGCATATCTCAACCCAGACTCATCAAAGGTAGAGAATTACAGAGATATGATACAAGCCATCAGACAAACAAGGCTTGTACATGTCATGACTACCAGGCCAGAGATTATGGAAGATCATATTGTCTAGTTTTGGATCAATGCTCATCTGGATCAAATGCACTATAAACAAGTTATGATTTCCACTATCTATGATAAAAAATCACCAATACTAAAAAGGTGATCAGAAGAGTACTTTAGTTGGGAGATGAAGATGCAAAAGGGCCTATTAGTCCCAAGAGCACTTAAATGGCCCCATTGCACTGCGGCCTCCTCGTCCATCATGATTAAATGGCCCTCTCTTCTTACCAAACTTACAGACACTTAAAAAAAGTGGCTTCTCAGCTCTTTGTTACACTTCTCTTCAAACCCTAGATCTACAACTCAAACCACCTGCTTCAACCTACTCCCTCTCTCTCTCTAACTTCAAACACACTCACAAACACATGCACAACCCCTTCTTCTACCTTTCTTTTCTTTTTGGTTTTATTTTGATGGTGGTTGATGTGTTGGTGAGGATGTCGGTGATGGTGGAGGGTTGGTGTTGATATGGTGGTGACGGGTGTAGGCTGTGGTGGTAGGGTGCTGTGGCGGGTGGTGAGGTCGAGTGGGAGAGTGGAACGGGTGTAAGATATGAAGGGGGGTCGACGGGTGTGGTATCGATCGAGGGAGGGGTGGCCACCACGACGCTGGTGATGAACGTGGATAGGAGGAGGGATTGTGGGGTGGGGTTTGTGGGTTTTGTTGTCTGGTGTTTATCGATTGAGAAATTAGGGTTCCAGCAGGATGCTTTGATGGGTGTTAATGTTGAAAAGGGTGATGATTTGAGGAAGGTGATGGATGTAGGGCGACGGTGGTGGTGTCGGTGGTGGTGGGTGGTGGATAATGGGAGGTTGTTATCGACTACAAATACAACAGTGGTGAAGCAGGGGCTGTTACAGTGGTACGATGGTGGTGTTAGTCAGTCGAGGGATGGGCTAGTGGGTGGAAAACACTTAGTTTCGCTGGGAAAATTCACCGGAAAATGCAAGTTCGCCGGAAACTTCGCCGGAAAACGCAAGTTCGCCGGCAAGTTCGCCGGAGTATCAATAGGTTCGCTGGAAAACAATAAGTTCGCCGGATCAAGAACTTTCATTCAAAATGGCTGTCAAAATCTCCCAAATATGATACACACTCACCATTTGAAGATTTGAAGGTTCTTCAAGGGCTGCCAAGAACACCAAGAACACACATAGTGTGTGTGAGAGAAACACCTTTAAACTTCAAATTTCTTTTTAATTTCTTGTAGAAATCGATTTGTAGATGTAAAATATGATATCAAATGTTGTAATTTTTCTCTAAAATGATGTAGATCTGATCAAAATCAATAAGATTGATGAGCACAAAACTCAGATCTAGTTTCTCTCTCTAAGACCCTATTTTCTCTCTCTAAAATACTTCAAAATCAATAACAAAATCTTCAAACCAGTAATAGAAATTGATTCAAGTTGGATCTGGTACCAAATTATTAGTCCCAGGAGCACTTGAATCATCAAATTGCAATGAAGATTTGGATCAAAATAATAAAATATGAAGAACTTGGATGAACACTCAAGAACATCAATAAAAAAAACCCCCATTTGATCCATATTGATTTGCATAAGATGTTTGTTACATGGAAACCCTCAAATCTAGCTCATACAAGCTTCACAACACTCTAATGACTCTAGCTTTTTGTAGTCTAATGACAATTAGACTTAATGACATTTAGAACCCTAAACTATGAATAAAGCATGACAATTATGAAATTACAATTAAAACACAAACTAGACTAATAAAGATTAAATGGATATTTTGTTGACAACAAAGTATATATATTAACTCTAAGACCCGTGTACTTTGTATCTTTAACATCTCACTATTAATCTTCGTCCCGAACGCGTCGTCTTGACTGTTGCGTTGACTTTGACCGTTGACGTTGACTTTTGTTAACTTTGACTGTGTTGATAATATTATACTATCTTTCAAACCCAACAATACTCCCCCTTAGTCTATTATTATCAACATCTTTCATCATGATCGGCACCGATAAGTCAACTGTACTTGATCTTTAATTTGGTAAACTTCAGTCTTAATTTTGAGGTCTAACAGTTTCGAAACCCTAGACTGATGCTTTCCAAATTTTGTTGCTGAAGATCTTTATCTCACAAGCTCCCCCTTTTTACATGCTGCCCTTTGTTGTTTGCATCCTCTTTATTATAATGGAGACCGCTTTCTTTAATTTCTGAGTGCTTCAGAAGATGTAGGAGGAAGATTCCTAACTCGGTATCTTCTATAAATTTTAGGAACAGGTTCTTCGGTTTTGGTTCATTGCTCAGGTGATGATCGACCATCACTTGCAGCAAAATCTGCAACACAATCCCAAACATATTCTTTACATTTCTAATTAGATTATTTCAACAATACAAATAAACCCGTGTTTATCTATGAATATAAACAAGCGAAACCATGTTCGTTTGTGTGTGCAATTTTCCTGTGAAATGCATGAAAATATGAGATTTTAATAGCATAGTATGGAAGACTTGAAAATATATATATATATATATATATATATATATATATATATATATATATATATATATATATATATATATATACACATTATTTTATGATAATTATTTTACACCAAGAACTAATTTGATCATGAGATCACATCCTCAAGATATACTTAAGCACAAAGATGTATTTAAACATCGACAAGTTAGTGAGATCAAACTGATACAAAGTCTGATCATAATTTTAAATTTTTGATAGCCAACACATTTCAAGAATGATTGTTGGTATATTTGTCCAATTTAAACCCATGCCTTATTCTTTTCAGCGAGTGACCTGAAACTGATTTTATCATGTTTTAGGTTCGATTAGAGAAGCTCAGGTAACTTGGTTCCCACAGACATCCGGCGAAGAACTTATCCCATCATCAGGGCTTATTGAGTAATATGATTAACTCTGCTTTACTTCCTTTTGAGGTTTACAACAATGATTTTAATTTAAGAATCACTATGCTTTTATTTGGGGAACCGATGATGAGAGCTCTAGGTCTATACTTACGTATAACAGAGGAGATGATCATCTGAGCGTGCTGATGAGAGCTTCAGGTCTATACTTACGTATAACAAAGAAGATCATCACTCCAGGTCAATGCTTCCGCATAGCAGAGGAGATAGGCATGAAAAGGATTATAAAGAGCTTACAAGAAGCATCAATTCAAAAACTAAAGAGAGGGTGATTTGGGAATAGAAGGAATCAAGGCAGAAGTCAGATACTCTCAACCCATTTTTGACGAGACTTGTAACTTTTTGCAGGCCGAGATGTCATGGAAATGATCCTTATCACCGAGTTCTAAAGCTTTAGTTAGGCTACAGAATCACTGTTTACTTCGTTTTCGGGCTGAGCCTACCATACATATCATATAACGAAACTGTCTTTTTAGATTTTAAAATTTTAAGTGATACAAACATCTACATCAGTTACTATCATTTCTCACAAAGGTACAAGTCATGCAAACAAGCATTCCAAGAAAACATACTATCATTTCTTAGTCATCCCAAATGAAGTTCTTAGATCCTATTTCAATCAATTTTTTTTAATTTATTATTATTATTATTATTTTTTATTATTATTTAATAAACGGAAATGAAACTAGAATTTTACTAAAGAAAGTCTTCCAAATTATACTAGCAAAAAGATGAGAAATGAAGTACCAAGAAAAATGCAGTTATTGTGAATGGTGAACTGCAATAGTGCAGATAAGAATCCCAAATATGGATAAGATACCAAAACCATAACCTGTTTGTTCTGCCTCAAATTTGAATGAGGAACATTCTCTGTCGGTAAACCGGATTACTAACAGTCCTCCTAAACTATTCCTGCACTTATTAACAGATTAGTTAGAAAGGGGGACCCAGGCCATCGTAGTCCTGGGTGTTCCATTTACATTAGTGTAATAAACCTGTCTAAAGGCACAACCTTTTATCTTTTCTTCTTTTCTTTTAATTTTCCAAGTTTGTTTCGGTTCACACATTTTTTATTTGAATGAATTAAATTTGGAAATCATTTTCTATTTAAAAGTCAAAGAAAAAGATTTTGGTTTGGATGCGTTTGTCACTTTCATCTTTGAATCATATGAAACCGGCTCCATATGCGAAGGTTTGGATGGAATGTTCGTCATCCAAGCATTCAAAGATATGTTATTTTTACCTTGGAATCCAAAGAAGCAACCTATGTTGTCTTTACCATCTTTCACATTCCTCTAGACTCTGATCCGGAGAAGCAATTCGTTTTGCCTTTACCATCCGAAGTATGTTTCTTTGGGCATTTCTTGAGCACGTGATCTTCCTTTCCAAACCCGAAGCAAGCCTTCAATGGATTTTGATGCTTGACTGGCCCATGTGGTACAGGTGGGGATTGAGCTTTCTTTGAGCTTGATGCAGCTTGTTGTTTGTTACATTCTATTGCTTTTTGAATCTGTGGTTTCTTCTCGAATCTTTTATGAGCTTGAGGTATGACGGACTGAGATGGAGATTTCTTCTTTTTAGTTTTGGATGAACGACTTGCTTGTTTTGCAACTGGGAGTGAGATCCGTATTGATCTTGATTCAGGTTTTGAGACTTGACAATTTCAGGTGATATCTTGATCTTTGAGGACCCTACACTTTCCTTTGTGTTTGATTCATCATCCGAGCTTGTCTACTCTTCAATAGACACATCTGCTTCTAGTGGATCTTGATTGATAGGAATTGGGTGTGTTGATGTAGTTGTAGCTTGACGATTAGGTGATTCCTGATTCATCTCTTCCTTCATAATTCTGACAGGCTCAAAGGTAGGAATTTCACCTGCTTTAAACTTATCAAAGAAGTTAGAAGAAATAGCAGGTACATGTTTACAAATAACAGAAGCTGAACAGTCATTTGCTTGATTGTCAACACCCTGTTTACTGTATCCCATACTAGTAGAAGAATTATAATCATCTCGCAACTCTTTATGATTTACTCCTTCTAAACCTTCATGTAAACTGTTAGCAAGTTGCTCGAACAGATCATTTTTCCGATGAGCTTTAGGAATAGGAGAATAGCATAGAGTAGATGGAGGGAGAACTGAATTAAATACAGTTTTACAGTCTGAGTGATATCCAACCGTAGTTTTTACCCGCGCCCCTTGCTGTTTAGCAATAAGCTCATTTTTCATTTGTGAAAAGGGTCCATTTATCGAGCTTTGTTTGAAGCTGAGTCGTTTCAAATTGAGCTAGAACTGCTCTTAAAATAGATTTCTTTCTCTTAAAATATTAATTTCTAAATTTCTTTCCAATAGATTTCTTTTCAAAAGATCTATTTCAGCCAATGCTTCATTAAGTTTTATTGAAAAAGCTACTTCATTCTGCTTGAGTTCTTTGTTTATGGTTTTTAATTCTTTTGCGTTCCTCTTCCTTAGCCTTTAGAGTCTCTTCATCCTCAGCTTCCTTCTTTCCTTCATCATTTTTCTCAGCTTCATTAGCATCAGTTCTCTCACAATCAAGTCCAATTCCATTACCGACTCTCAAAGCTTCACAATTCTCTTTTACAGTCTCCCTGTTTTCAGCAGTTGAATCAGAATTAGTTTCCATCGACTTCAACCTCTTAATCATCTCAGTTTTGTAATCTAGTATGCTTGTCGCAGAAGAGATAAGAGCTACATTTAGTTTGTTAGTTTGAGATGGAAACACGGCTTGATGAAATTCTCTTATCTTGATATCCAGCTCAGCAGATTTCAGCTTGTTAAACACATCTATCAACTTGTAATCCAGAAAATTTCTTTCTTTCTTAAGCATTTTAACCTGAGAATTCCACTCGGGTGGAGGAGATTTAAGAAGCTGTTGAACTTGTTCATAGTTGGTGAGTTGTGGTACATGCTTCTTTAGATTATTTTCCACAGATATAAATCGATCAATGAAATCTGACAACTTTTCATTTTTCATACCTACAAAAAAATCAAACCGACTTTGTGTCATTGTGGCGTTGTCTGATTCGAGATCGTCAGAAAACGATATTTTTATTTAAAATATTAAATTCACTTTAACACCCAAAACTAAAAATATTTTTCCAAAAAAATTGATGAACAATATTCTCCCCCTGGAGAAATACTTTTAATGTCAACTAAATGGTTTCTAAGCAACTGGGGTCAAGCTGCAAATGGCACATATCTTGACTCATAATTATAGCTGTAGCAACATCCTAGGCTTTATAATGAAAAGGATGTCTAGTTTCTAAAACTACCAAAGAATTAGTAAGAACAAATCCTAAAAATTCATCAACTTAAATGGCCCCATTTTGCTGCGGCCTCCTCGTCCATCACGATTAAATGGCCCTCTCTTCTTACCAAACTTACAGACACTTAAACAAAGTGGCTGCTCAGCTCTCTCTCTCACTTCTCTTCAAACCCTAGATCTACAACTCAAACCACCCGCTTCCACCTTCTCCCTCTCTCTCTGACTTCAAACATACTCACAAACACACACACAACCTCTTTTTCTACCTTTCTTTTCTTTTTGGTTTGATTTTGACGGTGGTTGATGTGGTGATGAGGATGTCGGGGTGAAGGTAGAGGGTTGGTGTTGATATGGAGGTGATGGGTGTAGGCTGCAGTGGTAGGGTGTTATGGCGGGTGGTGAGATCGAGTGGGAGGGTGGTACGGGTGTAAGCTATGAAGGGGGGGGGGGGTGGACGCGTGTCGTATCGATCGAGGGAGGGGTCGGTTAAGGGAGGGCAGCGGCCATGACGCCGGTGATGAAGGTGGTTTTGAGGAGGGATTGCGGGTTGCTCTGATGGGTGTTAATGTTGAAAAGGGTGATGATTTGGGGAAGGTGATGGATGTAGGACGACGGTGGTGGTGTCGGTGGTGGTGGGTGGTGGATAATGGGTGGTTGTTATCGACTACAAATACAACAGTGGTGAAGGGGGGGCTGTTACAGTGGTACGATGGTGGTGTTGGTCAGTCGAGGGATGGGTAAGTGAGTGGAAAACACTTAGTTTAACTGGGAAAATTCGCTGGAAACCTCGCCGGAAAATGCAAGTTCGCCAACAAGTTCGCCGGAAATTTCTCCGGAAAATGCATGTTGCAATGAAGATTTGGATCAAAATGATAAAATATGAAGAAGTTGGATGAACACTCAAGAACATCAATAAAAAACCCCCATTTGATCCATATTGATTTGTCTAAGATGTTTGTTACATTGAAACCCTCAAATCTAGCTCATACAAGCCAACACTCTAATGACTCTAGCTATTTATAGTCTAGTGACAATTAGGCTTAATGACATTTAGCACCCTAAACTATGAATAAAGCATGACAATTATGAAATTACAATTAAAACACAAACTAGACTAATAAAGATTAAATGTACATTTTGTTGACAACAATATATATATTAACTCTAAGACCCGTGTACTTTGTATCTTTAACGTCTCACTACTAATCTTCATCCCAAACGCGTCGTCTTGACCGTTGCGTTTACTTTGATCGTTGACGTTGACTTTTGTTGACGTTGACTGTGTTGATAATATTAGACTATCTTCCAGACCCAACAGGGCCTATTGAGTTTGATGAGAACTATGTTCTTCATGTTTTTAGATAGATTGGCTACACAGGCACCATTAACAGTAAGCAGATAACGAAATCATACATGTGTGCACAGTTTAGATTCCTCATGCAGACATACCAGAAGGCTATGACTAATAGAAAAACTAGTTGGGATGCAACATCACTGAGGAGTTCATCTGCTATTGCTAGTATAATAGCAAGAAGGCATTTTAACTTTGCTGCTCAAGTACTTAATGGCATGATCTACAACTTAATAGAAGTAAGGAACAAATGTCACATGTATCCAAGGTTCCTACAAATGATCATTGATGATCTTCTGCCAAGCATCCCAAGGGAAGGAGCTGTGTTTGAGCATCTTCACTTTAATGAACATGTGTTCAACAAGATCGAATCAAGGTTATATCATGGTGAGAAAGTTGATGTTCCACCTCACGTGATCTACCATGATCTCCCTATACTAGAAGTCTTCTTGAGGATACCTGGTCAAGGTGAACCTCACATGCTCTTCCAAAATGTGATTCACCAAGGTCCTATCATTTAACAAGTGCCAATCGTTCAACAAGAAGTTCTTGTTATGCCTGTACCAAAACCAATCATTCAAGAGCAAGAGCAAGCTCAAGAAGAAGCATAAGAACAAGAACAGTTTCACTTTGAGCATAACATACCATCTCCACCTCACAGCCCTAATTTATCAGACCAACAGACTCTTTCATCTCTATTAAAAGATATCGATGTATCATTGGCTAAACAAACAACTTATCATGATGAAGTGGGAACTTCATCTTTACATGAGATTGAGCAAGAAAAGCAGAGTGCTCATGTTGAGCAGATTGAGTCAGAGGAACAAGCAAGTGATGTGCCAACAAAAGAAGAAATATAGTACTCCAAAGTGTTCTTATTCACTGAGTACAATAAGTTGATTGAAAAGTCAAACAACAGAGCTAAGAAGTTGAAAGAAAAGCTCAAAAGCAAAGATAAAGAGATAGAGAAACTTATTGTAGACCAAAAGGCTCAAAAGTTGATTGTTCAATTTTTAGAACAACAACTTGAACAATCAAAGGCTAAAATTAAAGTGAAAGATCAAGATTTGAGTAGTGCAAGGATGGATATAGCCTACTTAACAGAACAAACAGATGCCAATGACAATGAGATTAATGATCTGAAAAAGATAATCTCTAAGCAGAATAAAGAAATAAAAAGATTAAACAGAGAATTAGAACATGTGGACACACAACTGAATGAGGAAAAACATTTGGAAGATCAGGAACAAGAGCTGAGTAAAGAGTTCTTTGATCAAGCAATGTCCCACTTGAAGAAACAAGCACAAGAGAATCAGAGCAAGCAATCATCATCCCTGAGGATTCTTACTCAATGGATCAGTTATTTGGTGAAACTAATCTATTTGAGAACATTCATTATTCACCCATCTTAAGACAACACTTCCATATACCAGACACACAACAAGCTCAGTCAAGCATTATTCTTGTTAATCCTTTGTTTGAGAAAGAAAAGGAACTGATCAGTCTGTATGTTGAATCTCTAAAAGTGCAAACTGAACCATCCAAACACCAAGCATCAGCATCATCTCAGCCTCCACTGAAAACCTATGAAAGAAAGAGGAAAAGACTATATCTAGAGCGTATTGATGAAGATGAGTTTAAGAAGAAAGAATCAAAGGCTATAAACTTAGAAGAAGGAGAGAATGATCAATCACCTGATCAACAATAAAATCCAATCATCATAATGTCAGACTCTAAAAAAGAAGAAGAAAGAGATGAAGATGAGTTAGAAAACATTCAAAACCTACTGCCAGATGATCCAGAGACCCTTATAGGTCTAGAGCTTGCTACCAGAGGTTTCCTATATGATGCTTTCATTCACCTTAACCTATGTGAGGTTAAAGACTTGATCTAGGACTTTCAATAACTCATGAAGAATTAGAATGAGCAAACATATAGGAGATACAAAGTGATAAAAGATCAGCAAGAGTTTTAGAAGAACTTGCCCAAAGATCCTCAGATAGAAAAGATGACATACTCCCAGGTGAAAAACTGGTTGAGTCACATAAGGATGCCTTATCGATCTTATCCTGGTAAATCTCTATCACAAATGAAAGAGCTTGCTAAAGGCATTTTCAAAAATATGCTGGCAAATGCATTAAAGCCTCAAGTTGTTAGACCACATCCAACAACATCTCTTTCTACATACCATACAACCACCTAAACTTCACCTAATAGAAGAACCAAGGCAATTCATGCCACACAGGCTATGGCCTGAAGGGGAAGAAGTGAGGGAAATGATCAATGAAAACACAAATTTTATGAAGCTTTATGATTGAATCACATTGACAGCAACAACCAATGAAAGGAAAATTGTGGCTTGGAAATATGATGAGGTTTGTGATTCAGTGTTGATCAATAGAGTATCTGGACTTGTCCAATACTTATCATACATATCCCAACTGGGATCTCTCACTTATGAAGATAGACTGGATCTGATGCAATAAGGGGAGCAGATTTCTTTCACATCCTCAAATCATGCATGAATAAGTAGCATCATGAGATGAAGTGAAAGCAGATAGGGAAGACAAACTTCATATTGCCAAGCTAAGAATAGAACAGAAATCAGCTGGCAAGCTTCAAACTTGAGGTGAAGATAGAGAAGAACACCTTGACAGTGAATTACTGAACAAAGTGGGATATCCTTTGAGACCATCAGATCTAAAGCTTATAATAAAGAGCATTAAAGGAAATCAATACAACCACCCAATCACAAGATGGTTCTACGATGAGAGCCACTTTGAAGTTATGTTAGAGAGGAAACTTAAGGGAAAAGAAGCCTCAGACATAAGACTGTTTGATCCAGTGGAAATCAAACTCCTTCATCCATCTTATGTATCATTTTTTTAAAACAAAGTCATTCCCAACAATTAAAGATGTACTCTGAAAGGGTGACTGTTGTTATTTCATTCACATGCTAAGGATCCTAGGCACTATTTATGTGAAAGCTGCATTAAAGCAAAAAACATGAAACCAAACAGCAGCCACTGTCACATATTAAAGGTATTACAAGCCTAAGGATCTCAGATAACAAAAATTTGGAAGTACTCAAGAGTGATCATGTTGTAGCCATACTTGTTAGCAACATTGAGGTCCAAAGCTTAGATCAAAGCACTCTAGAGCAGATGGTGCAACTTCCAATAACATACAAGTATGATGATCAGCTCAGTGCAGTTTAGTATTTCACATAACACATTATGAACTACCTGAATGCTTTGAAGGTTACATCTCTACCTAATCAAGTGAAAGAAGCTGAGAAAGACCAGATCACAGAGAAAGATGTTGAAGAATTTATCAAAGCTACTTTTGAGGTGCAGAAGAGTGCAGTTAAAGCTGGTCCTTCTCATACTTAAAGGTTTACTAACAATCAAATATAAAAAAAACAATCATACATATCTAACCATTCAACATAATCAAAACATATATAACCATACATAATAGACATAACAAACATATCAAAACATCAATCATTCATTAATATCATATATATATTATCAAACATAATAACAATAATGCAATTAACATGTCATACAAGCAAACACAATATGATTACACATGTGTAATCAATAGATCATGAAATCAATCAATCATACATAATCACTTTAACATGCAATCAATCAACCATTCATTATAAGAGAAAACATGCAATCATTCAAAATCAAACAGATTCAAACATATTATCACTAACAAACAAAACACTAATAAGCAAACATTAAATATTGGCAGCATCATCCTTACGGGGAGTATTATTGGACTCATAAAGTGCATCAAAGGATAATGCCTGCCATAATCAATCATAATATGTTCTAACATTCAAACAATCATTTACTAACAAACAAACATCATTAACATTCATAACAAACACTAATTATTGCTTAAATTTCTTTTTTAGATTTTGTAGATAAAAGAATTTTGCTAAATGTCCATAGTGGATGAAGAAAGTCCATAGCGGATGAATTTTTGTGAGCAGCGAATGAAGATTAAAGTCCAAGTGTAGACAACAGATAAGCAGAGACAAAGCGGATGATCAAGTCCACAGCTGATGAACTGTTCACAATGGATATTCATCCATAGCAGATTAACATTCCACAGTGGACAATAACAAGACAAACATCACAAGTGTTCACAACGGACAACATCCATACATAGCAAACAATTCATTTTACATCCACAGCGGACAACTTATCATCCACAGCGGACAAGACATCATCCACAGCGGATAACTTATAGACTTAGGATTTTATGTAATTTCTTTTTTCATAAGGGTCTTTTCGTGACATACCCTAATCCTTTGTCAGCTTTTGAAAAATCAATCAAACAAGCAGTTATTATCATTCATAGAATTCAAACACTCATAATCATACATACACACATAGAGTTCATATCATTAATCATGGGTTTTCGTACTATGATTATTGAATATTGATTCAATAACAACATGATGTTACCATTGAGAGATTGAAAACGATCCTTAGGGGAATTCATTCATTTTGTTCTTGTTAAAGTTTAAAACACGAATTCCATCAGACTGGATAAAAGCAAATGAAATGTTACAACTATAACCAGATGGGACACTTTGCTAGGGAGTGTAAGGCACTAAGGACTAATAGTGGCCAAGCACAATCCAGACCAAGCTACACTGATGTAGCTCTGAAATCTGAGAAGCGAAGCCAACCAAAATAACAAGTTGTTGTTGCTGTTGAAGAGGGAGGCTTTGACTGGAGCTTTAAGGTAGAGGATGTTTCTCTAAATCATGCCTTATTGATGACCATGAAGAAGCCAAGGTATTAGAACATCTTTGTACACCTGAATGTATTGCTAAAGTAAACATGTATAGGTCTTATAACTTGGAAGTGAGATCTGATCTTGTGTCTTTGAATATTTTAAAGGCTGATTTCAAAAGAGCTGAAAATGACTATAAACTTACAATAGAAGATTTAGAGAAAACAATTTCTACTCTTAAGCATGAGCACATAAGTTACGGGACTCAAATCAAAGATCTCATTACCAAGTTAACTAAATGTCAGGCTGAGCTTGTGATCAGCAAAGCCAGGGCAGAAAAGTGTGTTCATGAAGAGGAAACCTTCAAGAATATCATATCCTCATCCATGCATGCAAAGATTTTTTATCAGAACCATCAGGGATTGGGTTCAAGTGAGATGCTAATGATTGCATCTACAATCCCATGAGTACCATCCATATGACCAAGAAGAAAACTTCTGAGAAGAAGAAGAAAAAGATAGCTTCGGAAGGAAAAACTCTTTTCTTTGGAAGCTCCAAAGTGAAGAAAAAGAAGACAGGTGGAAAACTACCTTCAGAAGAAAATTTGGTCTCGGAAGAAAAGAATGCTTCTAAAGCACTGAAGTCTGCTATAGTGGATGCAAAGGCTTCCAAAGGTTTAGTCTCCAAAACTTCCAAAGGTCAAGTCTAGTCTTTCAAAGATGGTGTGGAAGATGAAGGAAGGCCATATGACTAAAAGTTCTTCATCAACAACAACAAATGATCCTCAGAGTTTGCATAAAGGATAAATAATTGTTGAACTATCTTTAGTTCACTTTGATGAGCCTAAGACCAACAAGGCTTAGGGTTCCAAATGTAACTAACCATCTCTTTCTGTGTAGGTACAGCTGAAGACCAAGGGAAACATATGGATCATTGATATTGACTGTTCCAGGCACATGACAGGCAATGCCTCTTTGCTTCATAAATTTGAGAAAATTGATGGAGGGCCAGTTGCTTTTCGAGGAGAATCAGGTGGTTACATCACATAAAGGGACAGGGTCACAAATGGTAAGCTCAACATGTCTTGAGTGTATGCTAATTTTGTGACCAGAGACATAACATGCTCTTCACTGAGCATAAGTGCATTGTTCTCAAGCCCAGGGTTGGTCATTCCTCAAGTGCATATCCTGCTCAGAACCCCCAGGAAAGGGAACATGTACAAGACGGATTTGGAGGAAACCTCCCCATCTGGAGAAGTTTCTTGCTTTCTATCTAAAGCCAATAGTGATGAGTCTTTCCTCTGGCATAAAAGAATATGCCATGTAAACTTTAAGAATATGAATAAATTAATTAAAGATGATTTGGTAACTGGAATGCCAAAGAAAGAGTTTACAAGTAATGATCATTGTGTTGCATGTCTGAAAGGAAAACAACACAAAGTGCCTGACAAGCCAAAGGAAAGGAACCCTATCACTACTCCCCTACACTTATTACATATGGATCTCTTTGGCCCTACCAGTGTCATTAGTTTAGGAAGAACTTCATATTGCCTAGTGATCATAGATGACTTCACAAGATATACTTGTGTCTTCTTTCTTAGAACTAAGGATGAAACCCCTAAAACTTCTACCTATCACCTTCTGGGCAGAGGCAGTTAACACTGCCTGCTATGTATAAAACATAGTTTTAGTAGGCAAGACTCATGGTAAGACTCCTTATGAGTTGTGGCACAAAAGGAGACCTTTCATTGGATTCCTCAGGTCATTTGGATGTCCATGAACCATCTTGAATACCAAAGATCACATAGCCAAATTTGCTAAGAAATTAGATGATAGACACTTTATTGGATACTCTTCCCAAACTAAGGCTTATAGAGTATACAATCTTAGAACTAGAGTAGTAAAGAAGTCAGCCAATGTGACCTTCAATGAGCACACATCTAGTGTGAACGGTCCTGGTCCAGCTTGGCTATTTGATATTGATTTAGTTACCAACTGTTTTAACAAATCTTGTGAAGATGTTTTAGGATCTACAAGTTGCTTATCAATAGGAGATCCTAATCCAAGATTTGAACTGAGAAGACAATATGATAGAATTCCTTCAGCTCCAGTGGTAACAAGTTGGTTTTCAGGAATAAGAAGGATGATAGAGGACTTATCATCAAGAAAAAGGCAAGACTAGTTATTAAAGGGTACACTCAAGAAGAAGGGATTGACTATATAGATGTTTTTGCTCATATGGCAAGACTTGAAGCTGTTAGAAAATTCTTTGTTTTTGTTGCATCCAAGGATTTCATGGTCTCCCAATGTAAGGCCCCGTCCCCGGAGACCCCATAGTTAGTCATTCGTAGCATCATTCATTATTAAAAACTCCTTAAATCACATTATTATAAGAAAACAATTGCAGCGGAATAATTTAACCAAAAACCATTTCTTGCATTAATGATTACTTTTGCCAAATAATACATCATTGTTTAGAGTTAAAAAAGAATATTTAGTTGCATTACAAGACAAAAATATCATAATTGCATAAATGGATGCCAGTCTTAATCCACCAAGTAGCTTCAGTCCCATGCCATCCTCAGCAACGTCCTTACATGCCAACTGATACCTGCCAACTGATATGTATATTAAAAGTCAGCGTTGTTGAGTGAGTCCTAGTTTAATAAAATAGAAAATACACTTTTGTAAACTTCATTTGGTGATCATTCATCAATATACACAATCAGACATTTAAAGATTTATTATATCTCTTTCTTTATCTTTCTCTTTCATTAACTAGGATTGCACAAAGCAAGAGCCTACATTGTTGGTTGGCAACATATGCCGAACCCCTGTCGGTAAGCATTTATCATGGTAGCTAACCCATTGACAGTTGATCCACAATGCTAGGCATGAAGCCTGCTCATGAACTAGGATCCCATTCATTCATTGGTCAATCCCCAGGACTAGACCCTTGATGTACATCCTCATGGGCTAATACAGCCATACATCAGTTGAGCAAACGACCTCCTAGTCGTGAACCTCCCTTCATTTGCTTGCAAGGCTTTTCATTCATCATAAGGGCCTGGGGGTAGCGTTCATTAAGTTCCACTGTTCTTCTTTTATTCCTTTGTGTCCACTTATTATGGATAATACTTATTAAGATGCTCATTACTTTAATCACATAACATGACAATATAATTGACATAGTCAAAACACATATAAGAAAGAACCAAACATAATAATCCTTAAACAAGCATAATCATCCCTTATACAGAAGTTTTCCTCACTTAAATTCTATTCCCAAAATTTTAGAAATTCCTAAGTCTCAAAAGAAATATGGATGAGCTTAGATAAATGCGGAAGAACTAGACAAATGCGGATGAACAAATGTGGATGAACAAATGCGGATGAACATTCTCAGGAAATATTCTAAGTGTCAGAAAGTGCGCATTAACCAAATGCGGATGACTAAGGCAAATACGCATGGACACTGTAGCAAATACGCATGGTCAAAAAAAATGCAGATGAACACTTGGTTGTACTAAGGCAAATGCGGATGAACACAGCAAATAAGGATGAACAACACTTAAGCGAATATTCAAGTCTAAATGCGGATGAACTAAACCAACCTGCAGTTGTCACCTCTGCTATAATCAGGTCCAAATCCTCATTCTTATACATTCACAACACCGATCTAACATGCTAAATTCTTAGAATAAGCATACAACCACACAAATCAATCAAGCATTCGAAACACACACTCACATGCACAACAAGTGCAAAGCACAAAGATCAGTTTATATTTTCGGTTGTAAAGCAGTAGGTAATATGCATTTTAGCCCCAAACAGGTTAAAAACAAGTAAAACCGGGGGTCTAGAACTCACCTATTGTAGCCTTCAAGCAAAACTCCACCAAACTTGAGGGCACAAAGAGTTCAAACACCTAAACATACTAAAACACAAAACCAAACACAAAAGAACACATAAGAATCGGTCCCGAAGCTGAAAACTCAGCTTAAACCGATCAAAACACACAAAAACTCACCTTCAAGGCGAATCTTCTTCTTCTCCTTTCTAGAACCGATAGAAATTCTGCTTTTCTTCTTTCTAGCAGTTGAAGCAGTTGGTGAAGCAGTGTAATGGGCAACCATGCCCACTTTAAACATAAAATAATAATGTTTTGTCCTTATGTACAACTTAGCCCCTCCACTTTTGAAACTTCTCCTTTTGTCTTTATTCTTTTCTTAATAAACTTTTGGGTGTTCCAAGTCCACCCCCTTATAGAGGTTTCATCCCCGAATCCTATCACACTTCGAACAGTTGTGGGTAATGTTGTCTCATCTCCTCCTCAGTCTCCCACTTGTTCCCTTATAGAGACTCAGTTCCTTTCATGTGCCTCCACTGTACTCACACCAGTGGAACCACTTTGTTCTGTAATCTCTTCTCCTTTAGGTTAATGATTGCCACTGGTTGCTCACCTCTACTACTCGTGCAATTATTCAAAAAGGTCCTATATACCTTAGGCTCAGCTTTCCCCTCTTTCTAAAACGAATAATCCCCTTCCAAGGTGAAACCTTCAGCATCACTTTATCACCGACGTTAAACTCGATCGGTCTTCGACGTTTGTCGGCATAGGATTTCTGCCTATCTTTGGAGGCTTTCATATAAGCTTTAATTCTGCCTAACTTCTCATTGGTCGTTTCGATAACCTCGATGCTCCCCAACTCCTTCTGTCCGATTTCCCCCCAACAAACAGGGGTTCTACATTTCCGGCCGTAGAGCACCTCATACGGGGGCATATCAATACTGGCATGGTAGCTTTTATTGTATGAGAACTCTGCCAATGGTAGGTGACTATCCTAGCTTCCACCAAAGTTTATGATACATACCCGAAGCATGTCCTCTAAGGTCTAGATAGTTCCTTTGGATTGGCCTTCCGTCTGTGGGTGGTATGCGGTACTGATGTGCAGTTTGGTTCCCATCGCATCATTGAACTTCTTCTAAAATTTGGATGTAAACCGCGTATCTCTGTCCGAGACAATCGACACCGGCACATCATGACGGGTAAATATCTCATTGATGAACAATTCGGCTAGTTGTTCCGAGTTATACGTCTCTCGAATGGGTATAAAGTGAGCACTCTTCGTCAGTCTATCTACTATGACCCATATGGCATCATAACCTTTACCTGTGCGAGGTAGCTTCGCTATGAAATCCATGGTAATATGCTCCCACTTCCATTCAGGAATTTTCAAGGGTTGGATTTTCGCGTATGGCTTCTGATGCTCGGCCTTAACCTGGAGACAGGTCAAGCATCTTTCTACATACCTCGTTATGTCAGCTTTCATTCCTAGCCACCAAAAATTCTTCTTTAGGTCCTGGTACATCTTGTTTGTTCCCGGGTGAATAGAGTAGCGAGTCTTGTGAGCTTCATCCAACACTTTCTCTCGCAAACCTCCACGTTTAGGAATCCATATGCGCCGAAACCTCGTTTTGACACCATTGGCATTTTGTTCCAGGCTCGCGATCTGCCCTTTCATCCTTTCTTCATTAGTGTGCTCGGGCTTTAGAGCCTCTCCCTGAGCTTCACCCACTTGCTTTATCATATCAGGAGTCACGATCAACTGGTAAGATCTCACCCGAATCGGTTCCCGGTTTTCCTTCCAACTTAGAGCATCCGCTGCCACATTAGCTTTACCCGGGTGATAATGAATCTCACAGTCGTAGTCTTTTATGAGTTCCAACCATCGTCGCTGTCTCATATTAAGATCCTTCTACTCGAAGAAATACTTTAAGCTTTTGTGGTCCGTAAAAATCATACATTTTGCACCATATAAGTAGTGTCTCCATATTTTTAACGCAAATACCACAGCAGCCAGCTCCAAATCATGAGTAGGGTAATTCACTTCATGAATCTTTAACAGTCGAGATACGTATGCTATGACTTTGCCTTGCTGTATTAGTACGCACCCTAACCCTTGATAAGAGGCATCGAAATAGACAACCAAGTCTTCATTACCTTCTGGTAGCATTAACACTGGAGCTTATGTCAATCTTCTCTTTAACTCCATGAACACATTTTCTTGGTGGTCATCCCATTCAAACTTCACATCCTTACTTGTCAACTTGGTCAATGGCGAGGCAATCTTGGAAAAATCCTGAATGAATCTCCTATAATAACCCACCAATCTGAGGAAGCTTCGGATTTCAGATGGCATTTTGGGCTAATTCCACTTCATCACCGCCTCCACTTTGGCGGGATCAACCATGATTTCTTCTGGGTTAATCACATGGCCAAGAAACTACACCTCGCGCAACCAAAAGGAACACTTAGAGAATTTTGCATACAACTTCTCCCTTCTTAGAGTTTCCAGCCCCTCACGAAGGTGACAGGCATGGTCTCCCTCATTCTTTGAATAGATCAATATATCGTCTATGAACACTAATACTGATTTGTCGAACATTAGGTGGCAAACTCTATTCATCAGGTCCATGAATGCTGCAGGAGCATTGGTTAGACCAAACGACATCATGAGAAATTTATAATACCCATATCGTGTTTGAAACGCAGTCTTTGGGATATCCTATTCTTTAACCTTTCGCTGGTGGTAACCCAACCGAAGATTGGTATCCTCGAGAACCAATTTGCACCCTAGAGTTTATCAAACAAGTCATCAATCCTCGGTAATGGATACCGGTTCTTAACGGTCAACTTGTTCAGTTCACGGTAGTCTATGCACATCCTCATACTACCGTCTTTCTTCTTTACAAATAGAACCGGAGCACCCCATGGAGAGACACTTGTCCGAATAAAGCCTTTATCTAGAAGATCTTGCAGTTGTGTCATCAGCTCCTTGAGTTCGGATAGAGCCAACCGGTAAGGTGCTTTGGCTACGGGTTACGCTTCTGGTATCAAGTCAATCTGAAACTCGATCTCTCTATCAGGTGGGACACCTGGTAGGTCTTCGGGAAACACATCGGGGAAATCGCATACTACCGGCACATCGGACAGCTAAGGCACGGTAGCATCCACCTTCTTCACATAAGCCAAGTAAGCACCACACCCGCATCTCATAAACTTCTCTGCCATGATCATCGAGATTACTCGCGGTGTAATGCACTCCTTATCTCCATGTATTGTAACCAAACTGCCATCGGGCGCAGTTAGCCAAATCGTCTTCTTTCGGCACACGATGTTGGCTTCGTAGGCCGCCAACCAATCCATCCCTAACACCACATCAAAACTTCCTAGGGCCATCACATACAGTCTGGCGGGAAACTTATGACCGTCTAGTTCTACGAGACAATCGTCTATCACATGAGTCACCTTGGTAGACTTTCCTATCGCTGTCTCCACATGGAAGGGCATCTCTATCTTCTTATTCTTACCATGCATTACACGACAAAAGGTGCAGATACAAAACTCCTACTAGCACCCTAATCAAAGAGCATAGAAGCATACAATTGGTTTACCAAAAACATACCTAAAACTACTTCAGGGTCCACTCTGGCTTCTTCTCAGGTCATGTTGAATGCCTTTGCCTAGGCTTTGGTGCTCTTACTTTTCCCTTTCTCACCCATAGTCTAGGTCCTTGAGCTCCTTGCACCACCCTTCTTGCAATCTCGGCCCACGTGGCCTACTTCCCCGTACTGATAGCATCGTGGTACCCTCCACTCTTTAGCATAATGGCCTTCGCCCCCACACTTAAAACACCGATTTGTCCCCACTCTACACTCGCCCATGTGAACCTTCCTACAATTCTTGCATTCCCCCCTATTGTTCCCCTTACTCAATCCTGGGCAGCGATCGTCAATCCTCATCTTCTTTTCCCCAATCCCATAGTGGTCATCCTTGAATCTCTTCCCATTACTGTTCTTGTTCTAACTCTTCTCAACCTTGCTCAAAATTAGCACTGGATCTCTCTCATCATACAACCTTCTGGCCAAATCTAATACCGACCTGAAAGTGTTTAGCCTAGCAGCTATCATGTTCCTCCTAATATCCACGGGCAAACCCTGCATGTACCTCTTAATCTTCTTGGACTCTGGAGTTACCAGATCCGGCACAAGTCTTGCAAGTTCATTGAACTTGGAGGTATACTCCTGATGAGTCATATTTCCATCCTCCAAATGCAAGAACTCCTTAATTTTGTCTAACTCCCGATGTGGACAATACTCCTTCAATACTAGTTTCTTCAAATCTGACCAAGTCATCCTTGCAATAGATCATTTCCCCTTGGCTAGGACAATGTTGTCCCACCAGCATAAGGACGGGTCAATAAAAGAATGGGAGGCAAACTTCACCTTTTGATCCTCGCGGCACTCACGGATGTCTAAAACTGCCTCCATCTCTCGAACCAAACGATGAGCAGCAGTAGCATTACCATTGATGAAATCAGGTTGGACTTATGATGAACATGAATAAAAGGTTGATTTCCCCAAAGATCTTTTCAATATCTCTCAATAATCAACAAACAAGAACCATGGTACGGAAACCCATGATTCAAGTGTATGAAATCAGTGTGTGTGTGTGTGTGTTTGTGTGTGTTTGAATGCTCGATAATAATAACTGCTTGATTGTATTGATTATTCAAAAAGCTTACAAAGGATTTGGGTAGAGTGCTATTTATAGCCTATACACAAAAGCTATATACAATTACTAAACTACCCTTATGTAAATAAAATTATATAAATAATCCTAAGTCTATAAGCTGTCAGCTGTGGATGTTTAGCTATCTGCTATGGATGTTAAGCTGTCCACTGTGGAAGTCAGATAGCATGTCCGCTGAGCCGTGGATGTTGTCCGCTGTGAACACTTGTGTGTTTGCTTGTATGTTGTCCGCTGTGGAATGTTCATCTGCTGTGGATGAACATCCGCTGTGGACAGGAGTGTGTTTTCTTGTCTGTTGTCCGCTGTATGTTCTTCATCCACTGTGGGATGGATGTTCATCCGCTGTGGGATGGATGTTCATCCGCTGCACACACTTAGACAGATTTCTTTATCCGCTATATCTTCTTGTACATCCCCTGTGGGCAGTTATTCATCCGCTGCTGACACTTGGTCAAAATTTCTTTTATCTACAATTCTGAAAATGAAATTTAAACAAATATTAGTGTTTGTTATGAATAATAATGATGCTAATGTGTTAGTAAATGATTGTTTGAATGTTAGAACACATTATGTTTGATATATGTCTGATATGGAAAGCATCATACTTTTATGCTTTAATTCTTAATGTACCTCTTGAGTCCAACAATACTCCCCCTAAGTATGATGTTGCCATCAATTTAATGATTGCTTGTTACTATTTTGTCTGTTAGAAACAATGTGTGTGTTTTGGTGCTTGTTAATGATTTGTTTGTTAGGAAAATATGGTGTGTGTTTGATATGAAAGATTGTATTGATTGTGTGTTATCGCTTAAACTATTTGATTGCATGATTGTATGTTATTGAAATGGTTTGTTTGTTCACAGTGGATGAACATTTGTTCATGCGCTGTGGATCCTTGAAACATTTGATTGTTTGTTCATAGCGGATGAACATTTGTTCATGCGTTGTGGACACATGGATGTGGTGTGAATGTTTACAGCGTATGATTACATGTGTGCATACGTTGTATACACATGCACTATTTCTACAACAGATGACTTATGTTAGTCATGCGCTGTGGAATGGCACTATATTCACAGCGGATGCCTTACCAACATCATGCGTTGTGAACACTTGTATGTTCATAAGTGCATAGCGGATGTTTGTTTGTTTAGTCCGCGATATACACTTGGTGAATTGTGCATGTTATGATGATTACTGTAGCTACAGCGGATGTATGTTTGTGTGTCCGCTGTGATAACAGTTTTTCAAAAATTTCAGATTTTTGTTTGTTTTGAACTAATGTCTTTCGAAGCATATGTTTGATAAAATTTTCTTATGAAAGAATATTTGTTTGATGAAACTTATTTAAATCAAAATGTTTGTTTAAATCTTTGATTTAAAATATATGTTAAAATATTGAAATTTTAACATATTCAATATATGGATGATAAGATATCACTCACAAGCAATATTGTGCAATAAAATATACATATGTATGTGTGTCAAAGTGTTGTGTTTGGGTGTTGGCTTGACATGGCTTTGTTTAAAACTCAAAATTTAGAAAATTTCAAGTTTTAAAATGTATGAATATGCACAATTCTGCTGCCTTTGATATTTCCATGTTCAATTTCTCCCCCTAAATTTTTGCATAGTTATAAAAATCTTTTACAAAATGACAAAATTTGTATGTATTTGAGTCGAAATTATCAAAGTCCAATTGATTGCTTGCTTGATAAAAGTTAGAAAGATAATGCCTTATCTAACTAATAAATGAATGATTTTCATGTTTGAACATGAATCTTTTGCACATACCATGAGATCATACAAGTCTACATTTCTCACTGAGTTGTTTGTATGGTTTTGAGAATAGACATAGACAAGTACAATGTTGATTGCAGATATTATGATCCACTTAAACTCATGAATGGTATTAAATATTGATTGAAACAGTGAGTGATTATCATGTTTTGAGTTGATTGACATGAGTTGTATGTACCCCACATCTGATTGTATGATTGGTACAACCCTTCTCAAGATATGATAGAAAGCACTTTCAATACTTAAAACCTAGCTACTTAGGAGTATAAATGCTCAATTTGATCCATGATGGTTGATCCTCATTGGGATTCTTTTTCACTTCACTTTGGAAGGAGATCCTCTTTGGGATTCTTTTGATTCATCCACAAGGAATGTAGTCATAAAGACTTTATTGGTTATTCATCCAAGATGGATGTGTTCCTCTTTAGGAATCTTTTTGGATCATGATTTAGGTCATTAAGGTCTGTGCTTAGCACAACAAAGAATGCCTAGGTGTACTCCAGGTCTATGATTATCATAACAAAGTAGACACTTGTATGATTGAGCAATTTATAAACTGTTTCACTTGGTGTATTGTAGTTACTTTGAAAGCAACCTATATTGGATAGATTAATATTCACCATAAACCAAGATGTGTTGTTGACCACCCATTCATGAGAATTTAGTTCTTCACTATTGTATGTGATGTTAGGTGTCCCATGTTGAGCCTTATCAAACAAAGTATTGTCAGTCTTTATTAGTTGAGAAGGACTCAAGTGAAGAATGATGCTAGTGTACTATCATTTCTCATGAAATGTATGTGTGAGATATTGTTAAAAAGTGATTTGATTGCATGATATCTTGATGTTAATCTTGGATTATGACAAAATCAAGTATGTTTGATTTTAATGTTTGGAAAGCATTAATTTGTTGTTTCATAGTTGATCATACCAAGTGACTGAACCAAAAATTCAAATCTTGTTGAATAAAATGGTTTTGTAAAAAGATCAGCTAACTGATTGTCTGTATGGAACTTGATCAACTTGATTAGACCTTTTTCTGAGCAGTCTCTCATAAAATAATATCTGATCTTTATGTGTTTGGTTTTTGAATGTTGAACAGGATTGTTTGTTATAAACATGGCTGCAGAATTGTCAATGTCTATGGGTGTTTTAAGAAAATTAAAGCCATAGTCAAGCATTTGGTTTTGAATCCATAACACTTGAGGACAGCATGTAAAAGCAACTATGTATTCTGCTTTAGCTGTTGACACAGAGACATTTGTCTGCTTCTTGCATTGCCAAGAGATCAATCTTGATCCAAGAAACTGGCAGCCTCCACTGGTTGATTTCTTGTTGTTATTGCATCCCCTGTAATCACTATCTGTGTATGCACATAATGAGAAATCTCCATCTTTAGGATACCACAAACCAAGACCTGGTTTGACATTCAAGTATCGGAAGATTCTCTTTACAGCATTTATATGTGATTCCTTGGGATCTGTTTGATATCTTGCACACACGCATACTGCATAATGCACACACATACTATCATAGATCTGTAGAGTTTCTGGTCAACTGATGTTCCTTCTGGATCTGGTCCAAACCTCAATCCAGTTGCAAATGGTGTCTTGCTTGAATTGCAATCAGTCATGCTATACTTCTTGAGTATCTGATGCACATATTTGCTTTGATTGATGAAAATTCCATCTGTTGATTATTGAACTTGTAGGCCTAGGAAGAGTGTGAGTTCTCCCATTGAGCTTATCTGGAATTTTGATTGCATAAGAGTTTCAAACTCTTTGCAAAGCTGTGTGTTTATGGAGCCAAATATTATGTCATCCACATAGACTTGCACTACTAACAAGTCTTGTTCTTTCTTTTTTAAGAACAACGTCTGATCAATTTTACCTCTTGTGTAACCATTTTGTAGAAAAAACTTTGATAGAGTTTCATACAACTTCCTGGGTGCTTGGTTAAGACCATACAGAGCTTTGTCTAACTTGTATACTCTGTGAGGTTAATCTGGATCTTTAAACCCTAGAGGTTGAGCAACATACACCTCTTCATCTATCTTACCATAAAGGAATGCACATTTTACATCCATTTGGTAGACAGTGAACTTTTGAGATGAGGCATAAGCAAGGAATACTCGGATGGCTTCCAGTCTTGCTACAGGAACAAAGACATCATCATAATCAATGCCTTCCTCTTGAGTATAACCTTGAGCTATAAGCCTTGCTTTGTTTCTTATGATAATCCTTCTATCATCTACTTTGTTTCTGAATAGCTACCTTGTGCCAATTGCATATTGACCTTCAGGCAGATCTACCAGCTTCCAAACTTCTTGCTTCTTGAATTGCTGTAGCTCCTCTTGCATAGCTTCTATCCAACTGTTGTCCTTTAATGCTTCAGTGATGTTTTTGGGTACAGTTAAGGATAAGAAACAGGAATACAAGCAAATGTTTGCTGTATCAGATTGACTACGATTCAATCTGGTGTTGAGATCACCGATGATGTTTTCTATTGGATGGTCCTTATGAACTCTTGTGGTTGTAATTTGATCAACATGAATTGTTGAATCAAGATTGGTGATTATCTGATCATGTGATGATGGGTGAGCAAGAGTATTAGGAGATGTGTGATTGTCTGATTGAAGGGGTTCAGTGAATGTTTGAGGGGAATCATGAAAGAAATCTAATATTTCATCTTCATGATGTGTGTCTGGTAGAGAATGGTAGTCATCATCATCTTCATGTTTTTTGGTTTGTTTGTTTCCTATGATTGATTAGGTACATGAGATAAAGATGCTGGAGTGTCTGAGGATGTTTCTCTTGAGATGTTTGGTTGATCAGGAGGTGTTGACACAGTTGTGCTTGAAGGAGTGTTAGTGGTTCTCCTTGGAGGATCAGCAGTCAACGAAACATCAATGGTTTTTGGTGGAACCATTAGATATTCAGTGTTATCCTTTGAACCTAAAACATCAAAGTGAGCTGTGTCAAATGATTTTGTTAGTGCATCAATATCAAACAGCCAGTTTGATCCAATGACTTTCTTAGTGAAAGAATGTTCATTGAAAACAACATCAGTTGTTTCTTCCACTATATTTAGCCTTGGATTGAATACTCTGTAAGCTTTTGAGCTTCCAGAATATCTAACAAAGAATCCATCATCTGCTTTTGGAGAAAATTTGGATAATTGTTCTTTGGTGTTTAGTATGAAAACATCCAAATGCGTTAAGAAATCCTATATATGGTTTTCTTTTAAACACTAATTCATAAGGCGTTTTGGAATGTTCTTTGATGATTAATGTTCTGTTTTATACGTAGCAAGCTGTGTTTATGGCTTCAGCCCAAAAGGATATGGCCAATAGAGAGTCAGCTAGCATGGTTCTAGCTGCTTCTATTAATGTTCTGTTTTTCCCCTTCAGCTACTCCATTTTGCTGCGGAGTTCTTGCTACGCTAAATTGATGACTTATCCCTTTTTTGCACAAAAAGAAGAAATAAAGTCATTCTTAAATTCAGTGCCATTATCACTTCTTAAATATTTAACTTTACGATCAAGTTGATTCTCAATCTTTGTGATAAAGGATGTAATGATTTGTGCTGTTTCTTTCTTGTGTAGAAGAAAGAAAACCCATATGAATCTGGAATAATCATCTACTATGACAAGACAATATTGCTTCTTTCCTATGCTTAGGATGTTTGTGGGGCCAAAAAGATCCATATGAAGCAATTTGAGTGGTGTGTTATTAGAGTTTATCAATTTTGATTTATGGGAAACTCTATGTTGTTTGCCTTTCAGACATGCTGTGCAGTGGTCTGTACAGAAAAATTCCTTTTATGGAAGACCTATGACTAGATCATTTTTAACAAGTTTGTTCATTCTGTTAAAATTAGTGTGACCTAATTGTCTATGCCATAATTGTGATACATCTTCTGTCGCTTTTGATAATAAACAAGTTTCAGGGGTTGATGCTGAAACATTGTTCATATCAAGAATGTATGTGTTGTTTAGATGAGGAGTTTTCAAAAGGATATAGTCTTCTGGAATCTGAAAACCCGTCTTAAGGATGTAGCAGTTGTTGGAGTCAAATAAGGTGGCATATCCCTTGTCATAGATTTGTGATACACTCAAAAGATTGAACTGAAGATTGGAGCAGTAGTTGACATTTTCAAAGCTAATCAACCCATTTGTTACTATTCCTTTTCCAGTTATCTTCCTACCTATTTTGTCTCCTCCAAAGGCTACATTGCCTCCATGTTTGTTCTTAAAATCCCGAAAGAGGGAACAGTTGCCTGTCATATGACGGGAGCATCTACTGTCAACATACCAGATGTTGTCAGGCCTTCTAAGATGTCCCTGAAAAACAAAAGAAATCAGTTAGTTGGAGCAACCCAAGCCAAGATGGTCTTGGGTTTTCCATCTTTTCCAACAATGCAAATTTCTTCCATGACAGCATTGTCTACAGGTTTTGGAACTCTAGACACACTAGATTTCCTTTGGCTTGTTTTAGCTCTATTAGGAGAAGTGCTTTGTGCTCTTATCTTTTGTGAGCTAGTGTCAGTGTTTCGTCTGTTCTGAGACTTATGTCTCCTTGATATGTGTTGAAAATTTTCATAAAATGTTTTATCATTATCTAAAACATTTTTCTGATGAGGAGTTTGTTTAAGAACTCCCATTCGGCTCTTATTTTGAACAACTAATTGTTTTTCAGTGTTTTTCTCTATCTGAGCTTGTTTGTTTTGTTTCTTGTTTTTCTTGTTGAAAAAACAATTTACTGTGTTGTGATTGTTTCTTTCACAAATGGAGCAGTAATTGTGAAAATGACATGATTCTGTACTGTGATTATTCATCTTACAGTACTTGTAGTACTTACCATATCTACAGTTTTCAGTTGTGTGTGTGAATTGATCACACCATTCACAGTATGGTAACTCTGATTTTGTTTGTTTGCTGAAACTTTTGATTTCAAATTAGATTTTCATGGAACTTCAAAAGTTACTGATTGTTGTTTTGGCTGAATTGTGGTTTTGCCTTTCCCTTTATTTACCTGTTTGGGTGGGGCAATGGAAGTTACTACTTTCCTTCCACCGGAACAGATATCAAATCCTTGAATCTGTTTCGATTGTTTATTTGATGTATCAGCCACACTTGAAACCTTTTGAGTTTCAGTAATTGGCTGATCATACTCATCATCTAATAAATCGTCCTCATCATCATCTGTTGTTTGATTATCAAATTAATTATTTTCTCCTTGATAAAAGTCAGTTGATTTGATTGATGATGGTGTTGAACTTTTAACAAACTTTATCAAGGGTGATTTTGATTTTAAAAGTGATTTTGATGATAATGATGATGATTGTTTAGAGTCATCAGTCTTTTCTTGAGAATCATGAGATTCATCCTGTTTGTTGGTCATGGAGTCAGGTAAAGGAATATAATTATTATTATAAGGTGGACTTACCTTATTATATCCTAAACCTAAAGGGTCCTTAAAGGCCCTTTGTTGTGCAAGAAGTTCTTCAAACTTCTTGTTACTGACCTGAAATTTCTGAAGTTTCACTTCAGTTTCAACTTGTAATGTTTTAGACTCAGTTAATGAGATAGAGAGTTGCTCAACCTGAGCTTCCAAAGTTAGTTTTTCAGACTGTATATTGTTTCTATTCAGATTTTAGACTTGCATTTAAAATGTTTGTTTCTATGACTTTCTTTGACAGTTTATCAGCATGCTCTCTATACCTATTTACCTCATCAATGCATTCTTGACTACAGAAGTTTTCTTTTACCTCTTTCAGGATGTCTGTTAGTTTGTCTTCAATATCAGCCATAAGGGCATGATCTGAAGGTGATGGAATTTCAGCCTCATAAAGGCTCCAGTCACATTCTCCATCCTTTTTGATGATCATGGCAGAAGATGTTGGATGTTGAGTTGAACTAAATTGAATGATTTGAGGTTGAGTTGGTGCATTTGGAATACTGATTGGTGGAGGCACTTGTCTGTTTGTATGAATTCCACTTAAGTGTTGTGCCTGATGTGTATTTCTATCAACTCTAGGCTGTTGACATTCTCTTGAAAAGTGCCCATAAAGCAGACAATTATAGCACCTAACTTTGGTTTCATCAAAACCAATTCTTGTCTTTTTGTCCATGTTTAATCCCCAATTTCTTTGTAGAAACCTTTTAGACCTGTATGCTATCATGGCCATGGACCATTGTAAATCCATTTCTTCTACCATATCTGGTGGAAGCTTATCTAAGTCCTGTTGGATGATTTGAGATGGAGTTAGACTTGCTCCTAAGAATGCTTCAAAACTGGTTGAAAAGGCTGCATAAGCTGCCTTTTGCTCTTCACTTTGTAGAAGGATAGTAAGAGCATCCATAGTTTTTAAAAGTCTGTGTATATTTGATGTTTGAGGTGTTGACTGTTTGTTTGAGGTTTTGACTGTTTGTTTGAGGTAGAATTATGAGGGTGATGCTTGATTTGAGGTTTGACTTCATGTGAAGCATGAACTCCAGACTTCTTAGACTTGTGTTTGTTGCTGGATGATTCTGGTGCTGAGAAGAATGATGTATCATGAGAATCCAAGAATTCTTCTTCTTCATCTTCTCCAGTGCTTGTGAGGAAATCACTGTCTGTGTGTTGAGTTTCTTTGAACTTATAGGCCTCTACATGTCTGATTTGGTTATTGTTTCTGGATTTTTCATCCATCTCAAGTGCTTCAACCTTGGCTACTAGTGAGTCAAGGGATAGGGCCTCTAAGTCCAATGTTTCTTTCATGAGTAACACTGACTGAGTCCAACTCTCAGGCAATGTATGCAACATTTTCTTATTGATTTCAACAGTGTCATATTTGAGTCCATATACTATCATTTCATTCACAAGTTGGACATATCTATGCAACTATTGAGGAGTTGACTCCCCATGTATGTGATAGAAGGTTTCATATTAGGTCCTCAGTTTTTCCTTTTTGATTTCCCTAATTTCCTCACTTCCTTCACACATTGTGTGAAGAACCTTCCATAGTTCATGAGCAATTTTGAAATTTTCGACCCGTGCCAAAATTTCAAAAGGCAAAGTCATAGCTAAAATGCTATATGCCTTCATGTCTGTTTTGACCCGCTTAAGGTCATCACCAGCTACACTTTTCAGACTAACTGGTTTTTGTATGTTATAATCTGGTCCTAATGTCAATGGGATGTAAGGACCTTCAGTAATTGATGTCCATAAATCTGGATCTTGATATGTAATCCAATTTCTGAACATGATTTTCCATTGCTTGAAGTTTGATTTGTTCTTCAACTTTGGGGGTTTTAGTCCACTATTAGAACTCATCATTTCATCAGCCATGTTTGTTTGATTTAAACTTAATAAATTTTAAGTTAAATTGGTTTGTTTAAATTTTAATCCGGTGCTAAAATTTTAATTAATCCTAATTGTCTCTAGGATTTGTTTGTTGTTGATAAACCCTTTTTAACTAGATTTACTAAATAAAGGAAATTAATTAATTAATTAAAATCCAATGATAAGTCACTTTCAAATCTCGGTGATAAGAAATGAATATTCTGTCAAGAAACTGTCAACTTTTTTTTTAATGATGTCAGTCAAATAAAGTCAAAAACCCTAAAAACAAATATTTTGTTTTCTAGAGTTAACTTTTAAGATCAAAAAGTAAACTTTTTGAAAAAATCAAAAGAAGATTTCGGTTCTTCTTTGTTTTGTATGATGAACAATCACAATCACCGAAGATTGTGAAGGTAATGGATGAACAAAAACTAGGGTTTATCCTAGGGTTTGTTGGCGGCTGAGATAATTTCAACAAAAACAATAATTGGTTTGTTGTTTGATGAAGATTAATCGCCTGTTTCGAGTGAAAAACAACTCAAATGTGATGTTTAAATATAATGAACCAATTCAAAGTATTCAACCCAGTGTTTGTTTAATAAAAACTAGATAGAACAATAACCATATATTGTTTATCCGAAACCCTTAAAAACCGATGAGGTTTTAGTGAGTTTTGTGATGAACACGTTTGAAAATCATGTATGAATGATGTTTAAGCTAAAAACCTTCTGTTTGAAGATGTTTTAACAACTGATGAACAATACCCGTGTATTGTTTCACAGAAACTTATGTTGTTTGTGATGTTCAAGCTGAAAATTAACAAAACTTCTTTAAAATGCACAAAATGATTCAGAAATCATATTTGTTTGCATTTGTTGTATGTTAATAGTAGAAGAAGATGAGTTTGAATACTAAACAGCTTGTTGATGTGTGTTTTTTGAAGCTAATGAACCACTGAAATCAATCTTGTTGAATGAGAAGATCGAAATCAATGAATGATTGAGCCAAAGCTCTGATACCATTGATAAAATCAGCTTGGACTCATGATGAACATGAATAAAAGGTTGATTTCCCCAAGGATCTTTTTAATATCTCTCAATAATCAACAAACAAGAACCATGGTGCAAAAACCCATGATTCAAGTGGATGAAATCAGTGTGTGTGTGTGTGTGTGTGTGTGTGTGTGTGTGTGTGTGTTTGTGTGTGTTTGAATGCTTGATAATAATAATTGCTTGATTGTATTGATTATTCAAAAAGCTTACAAAGGATTAAGGTAGAGTGCTATTTATAGCCTATACACAAAAGCTATATACAATTACTAAACTACCCTTATGTAAATAAAATTACATAAATAATCCTAACTCTATAAGCTGTCCGCTGTGGATGATTAGCTATCCGCTGTGGATGTTAAGCTGTCCGCTGTGGATGTCAGATAGCATGTCCGCTGTGCCGTGGATGTTGTCCGCTATGAACACTTGTGTGCTTGCTTGTATATTGTCCGCTATGGAATGTTCATCCGCTGTGGATGAACATCCGCTGTGGACAGATGTGTTTGCTTGTATGTTGTCCACTGTATGTTCTTCGTCCTCTATGGGATGGATGTTCTCCGCTGTGGAAGTCAGATAGCATGTCCGCTGTGCCGTGGATGTTGTCCGCTATGAACACTTGTGTGCTTGCTTGTATGTTGTCCGCTGTGGAATGTTCATCCGCTGTGGATGAACATCCGCTGTGGACAGATGTGTTTGCTTGTCTGTTGTCCACTGTATGTTCTTCGTCCTCTATGGGATGGATGTTCTCCGCTGTGGGATGGATGTTCGTCCGCTGCACACACTTAGACAGATTTCTTCATTCCGCTGCATCTTCTTGTACATCTGCTGTGGGCAGTTATTCATCCGCTGCCGACACTTGGTCAAAATTTCTTTTATCTGCAATTCTGAAAAAGAAATTTAAACAAATATTAGTGTTTGTTATGAATGATAATGATGCTAATGTGTTAGTAAATGATTGTTTGAATGTTAGAACACATTATGTTTGATATATGTCTGATATGACAAGCATCATACTTTTATGCATTAATTCTTAATGCACTTGTTGAGTCCAACAGCTGTTACCATCAAAGGTCAGTTGTAAAGTAGTAGGTAATATGCATTTTAGCCCCAAACAGGTTAAAAACAAGTAAAACCAGGGGTCTAGAACTCACCTATTGCAGCCTTCAAGCAAAACTCCACCAAACTTGAGGGCACAAAGAGTTCAAACGCCTAAACACACTAAAACACAAAACCGAACACAAAAGAACACATAAGAATCGGTCCAGAAACTAAAAACTCAGCTGAAACCGAACAAAACACACAAAAACTCACCTTCAAGCCGAATCTTCTTCTTCTTCTCTCTAGAACCAATGGAAATTCTGCTTTTCTTCTTTCTAGCAATCGAAGCAGTTGGTGAAGCAGTGTAGTGGGTGGCCATGCCCACTTTAAACATAAAATAATAATTTTTTGTCCTTATGTACAATTTAGCCCCTCCACTTATGCAACTTCTCCTTTTGTCTTTATTCTTTTCTTAATAAATTTTCGGGTGTTACAACCAATTTGATGTTAAGTGTGCATTTTTATATGGAGTGATAGATGAGGAATTGTATGTCAAGCAACCACCTGGCATCGCAGACCCAGATCATCCTGATTATATATGCAAACTTGACAAAGCTCTTTATAGGCTGCATCAAGATCCAAGGAAGTTGTATGAGATATTGTCACAGTACCTACTACAACATGGCTATAAGAGATGTACTATTGGTAGCACACTCTTCATCAAAGGAACAGGAAATGACTTGATGCTGGTTTAATATTATGTAGATGATGTCATCTTTAGGTCAACTAATCCAAAGCTCTGTATAGACTTTGAGAAGCTAATGAAGAATAGATTTGAAATAAGTGCCATAGGGGAACTCAATTTCTTTCTAGGAATTCAAGTGAAGCAGGTTGACAATGGCATCTTCATAAACTAGTCAAATTATGTTCAAGACATACTAATCAGATTTCATCTGACTGGGTGCAAGGTTGCTAAGACACCCATAGCAAAAAACCACTTTCGAAGAAGATTTGATATGACTCAGTAATATCAAATCTTCCAAAGCCAAAAGACCATATCTTCTGAAGCCAAAGATGAAGTCTTCCGAAGCTTCAAGGACAAAGTCTTCCGAACACAGAGAAGACATGCTTTCTCTGAATCACCTTTTGATAAAAGCTGAACCACTTTCTGCTGTCACTTTTGAAAACTCACCAACTTATATGAGTTGGTTAAAAGTCCATGCTTTTGTCAACTGTAGATTAAGGTTTTTTGTCTGTAACTTTCCAACTATGTACTTTTTATCCTTTTTGTAATATATTAGGATATGAGCTATGGCATGTCATAGTCACTAGTCAAAAGGCAATCTGCCTTTTGATTCTACATTGATCTTGTTGTCTAGATTAGTGTTTCCAGCTGGCTTTCAAAGTATGGCCAGTTGTAGGATGTAATATAAAGTATCTCAAGTACTTGTATCTTCTGATTAAGCTTTGTAACACTTGTAAGAACTTGAGAGCAATATACATCATTCTTGAAAACCATATTTCAGGGTTCTTATTCTTTTACTTGTGTTCATTGTTTCATCACTAACTGGTTCCCTATTTGATCTGCTAAGTGTTCTGAACTTCTCCATCTTGTGAAACTATTGCATTGACCACCCTTCAACTGTACTGTAATATATATATAGGGGAGGGTTCAAATGAGAACTTACTTTTTTATGAGAACTCTAGGAAGCAATATGAGCCACTAGTTTTCAATAGCAAAATCGTAATTATCTAAATCATAATAAAAAAATTATAAAACAAAAAATAACATAAAATTAAAAAAATAAAAACATAAAAATATTTCCCTCTTTCATAAAAAAATAAAAATAAATTTTAAAAAATCTTGGTTAATTAAATACATTCATTCAAAATCAATCCTAATATTTGGTTACTGGATGAACGATAATATTTTGTTTGCACATTTTAGAAATTACGTACATGCTTACATATACATAAACATTCGACAATATTCTTTTTCTACATTTTAGGTAATTATGTACTCGCTTATGTATATGTAAACATTCAATTGTATTTTTTTGGAACATTTTTAGTAATTTAGTACATGCTTATGTATACGTAAACATGTTTACATATATGCTTACGTACGTTTAAACATGTCTACATATATGATTACGTATATGTAAGAAGGCATACATATATGCTTATGTATAAGTAAACCTTTTACATGTGTAATTACACTTGTTTACATATATGTAAGCGATACACTATACGAAAGAAGAAGAAGCCAAAACTGAATATATCTAACTAGTATCTATTACATGTATGTAATACGATGTAAAATCCAAATATAAAATTAAAATAACCATGGACCAGATTAAAGTTTTATATATCTAACTGGTATCTATTACATATATGTATACATAACACAAGTTACACATAAGTAGTTCTCATTAAAAAAGTAAAAGACAATCAGAGAATAAAAGAAGAAAGTGAGTTACGTATACGTAACCCAAGTTACATATGAATATTAACTTTTAACAAGTTTTTTCATGACAGAAGAAATGGTATTGAAATTCATAGATTTCAAAATCTTACAATCATAGGCATTCTAATTAAACAATAATAAGCCTTATAATTAACTTACTCACTTCACATCTTTGGAAGTAACACCATACTTCTCTTGAAGCTTAGCTAATTCCTCTATTTTCTTCTTCTAATCAAACTTCTTAATCATCTTCACCTGCTGATAATAAAAACAATTAGGTACCGATTCGAAATGTTAAAACCACAAGCAAATGATTAACTCTTGTTTTAGTATCGTAGGTGTCTTTGTACACTACAAAGATGCCTCACGTATCCTTTTCGGTTCTGGTACGTATCTTTCTGGATGTGATGTTGAATGGAGAGTTGTGTACATAAAGGACCCGGTTTAATTCTTACGAGAGCCTCCCGTTTCCCTTTCTTAACATAATTTCCTCCATGAGAGATTGCTGGTGGAAAATTGAGAAAGTTAGGGTTTCGAAAACTAAAGAATTTGAGTTGTTTGATTGAGCATATTCTTATCCCTTTTAATATGGATATTAAATTAAATAATAAAACGGGTATTCAAATCTGGAGAGGAATTTACCAAATATAGAGTTGATGTAATTTTACAAACATACCCTTTTAATAGAAAAAATATAATTTTAATTAGAATTTATGTGATTGGTTGATGATGTTTTTCAAAGTTTTCTCAAAACTTGATGGTTTTCTTAGAATCCCTTATATATATAAAATGAGAACTAGCAGACTCTTTTTAGCCATTGATTATGCTAATCTGTGGTGGTAATAATATAAATTAATATATTAAATAATTTATGTAATTAAAGCATTAAAGGTATATTAGTAAATAAAACCTTTAAGTTGTTTGGAAACCCCTAAAGATAAGGAAGCTCTTGTATCTTACTCACTTTCTCTTCATATTCATTCCTAAAATTATCCCTACACCAAATAAAGATACCAGACAAACTAGAAGATTGATTGAAGGAAAGAAGGCTAAGAAACAAACAAGAAATCAACAATTTTTTTATATTAGAAGGTAATGAGTTGGGTTTTGAATTTCAATTTCAGACCTAGTGTTTAAGCATTTATGTTTTTAAATTTCTCAATGTCAGAACCAAACTTATAAACTTTTTAGCACTTATTTAAGTTCTTTTTTTTGTTTTAAATTCATATTATTCTTTAGACTAGGGATTCTGATAAAGACCAAATGAGAGTGAGGTAACCAAAAAGGAACAAGAAATCAACAATGTAGGTGACGTTTTAGTTTTTTAACACGAATTTCAGTTTTACATATGTGTAAATCTTTTGATTCTTGTTGCTTGTCAAGTCACAAAAGTATGCATCCACCTGTTTTTTTTTTCATATTACTTAATGAGTTCAATAAATGCATATCTTTGTTCTTTCTTCATATCATAATAAGTAGACAATGCTTGTTAAATGTTCTTATAAATCATATGTAGATATCTATGCTTTTGATCTGTAACTCGATATTGAAATATGATATGCCAACCATTAAAATCATGATATGCTTCACTGCATACTGTTATCTTTTATAGTGAATGTTAACTTACTTTCTTAAATTAACGAAAACATTTGTTAAGGTACATATTTATAATATATTAGTTTATATATTTTACTAATATATTATTGATATGTTCGTTTTTAGGAGATCAAATTAATAGATTTATATGCGTATATCTGCATTACTGGAAAAGTAGAGAAAAGTAGTGAAAATATAGGGGTGGAAGTCATGGAGTTGAATAAACATTTTTTTTTTAATTTTAGAAGACATGTTATAGAATGATTGTGTTTATTTAGGATTATGCATGTTCTTCACATTGGAAGAGTTGTTATGGCCATTTGTAACAAATTATGTTTATTCATAAAAACGAGTTCATGCTTTAGAATAAAGGTATTTTGTTTATTTACAATATATTATGTGGAAACTAAAAGGTCTTTTTACCAGATATATGGTTGAATATTTGTCGTATGTAATGGTCAAATTGTCATTTACGTATATCTAACCAACTTGTATACATACATGTGTCCAAATGCATAGGCAAAGTATTAATATGTTAAACATATTATGTTTGTTTAATAGATAAGTATATGTTATAAGGTAATTTACATATATGTAAATATATCATTCATAGAAAAATCAATCATCATAAAAGTTCTTTTAAAACTAGAACATCATACGAAAATGAACCTAACTACTTCCATACTAATTATATGAAACATGAAATGGTAATAGAAAATTGTTTTTAAATACTATGCTTCATTCTCTTTCATCTTTTATTTTTCTTTAGCAATACCAATCATATTTACATGTAGAAACAAAAATATAATAAATGACATTCATTTGTTGATTAAATAGCAATATTATGAAGTATTAAGATATACATATGTGTTAATATCTTCCAAGAAATCTATATAAAAAAAAAAGAAAAGAAAATAAGCATCAATACATTTGTTTGAAAAATCTTGAAACAAATATGAATATATTGGTGTTGTTATATATATGTAAATCAAAACAAGCTAAATCAAATTAAATTTATAATATACAAGTGACATAATAAATTATTGATCACTTATATACATATACATCAGATCATAGAGTTGTATTATTTGCATAATTTGCATATATGTAAATTTATTAGATAAGAGTTACATATACATATATGTTTATATGCATCATATCATCAAATTGTATGATTTATATGCATTATATCATCAAATTATATGATTCATAAGATTCATTAAACAATCGCTTAGATATACATACATGCATTGGATCATTGAAATGTATGATTTACGTAATTTACATATATGTAAAATAAAACTCAATCTAGAAGCAATATCTAGTAAACTGTAGTTCAAAAATGCTTAGTTCAGCACTTGATTTAGGAAAATCTGTAAAAATAACATAAAAAATCTTTTAAAATAACACTCATTTCAGCACCAAAGCAAACACAACACCTAATTCAGCAAAAAAGAAAAAAAAAACAAAAAACAAAAAAAAATAGAAAAACATCTACACTAAAACAATAGAAAAGCTGCCGTGAAAAATCAAAATAAAATTTATAAGAAAACAGATGCTATAACAACAAGAGGTTCAATTATAGAAACAATTGTTTATCCAAACAATTAGAACAACTTTGGCATAGATTATTGTACATATTTCAATGATTCCATACACTAAATTTAGAACCATAAATCTCAAATAATGTAATAAAAAACATCAGCCTAGAAGCTTTAAAAAATCGACAGAAGCTCAAAATTTGATGAAATCAAAAGTTTTCTACAACCCCAAAGATGATGAATTAGATGAAATTGAAATAATGATTGAAAATCTAATCAACATTGAATCCTTGAATCGGTTGTAACAGTGAAAGCGACTATTAATGGTGAAAATTTGATTGAAATCAGATGCAATGTTAAACTCGATATTGAATATCGATGAAAATATAAAGAATGATGCTTGATCTCTGAATGATTGTGAATAATATTATTGAACTCAATTGTAGATGATAAGGATCAATGAGATGAAGATAGTCGATGGTATAATTACAATTATAAGGAATCTAGTCAATTGAAAAAATTCAAAATTTCAAATATAGAGGAGGTAAATAAGGGAGCTATGGATGAAATAAATACAATTTTACACATACATATATCAATGGCTAAGATTAGTTCTCGCAGTCCCATGATATTAATTAGTCCTGAAAAGATCTTGACCATATATATATATATATATATATATATATGTATATATATATATATGTATATATATATATGTATATATATATATATATATATATATATATGTGTGTGTGTGTGTGTGTATATATATGTATATATATATATATATGTATACATATATATGCAGGACCGTTAGAGGGTTCTTAACACTTAGTTAACACACTTAGGAGGATATTAATATCACTTAATAGTTCAAATAGGGAACTGAGAGCTTTAACAGATGATGCAATGCACAACACAAGTAAGTAAAGAACAAGAACACAAGATATAAGTTTTCAAGAAAGTAGTATATTGCTTCTCAAGTTCTATTACAAGTGTTTGCACTCATATTAAATACAAAAACCTTAGACTCTTTATACTAATCCTACAACCGTCAATTTACAAGAGACAGTTGGAAAGTGACTAATCTAGACAACAAGATCAGCCTAAAGTCAAAAGACAGATTGCTTTTGACTAGTGACTATGACAGGCCATAGCTCACTTGACTTTTCTACTACAAAAGTCCAAAAAGAAACAAATACAGAAACTTAAAGACAAAGACCTTATCTACTTTATCATAAAGCATGGGAGTTTCACCAACTGATGATAGTTGGTGAACCACCAGAGTGGGTAGCAGACAGATGGTTGCTTTATGATAAAGTTGATTGAAAAGGTGACTTTTCTCTCTCTTCTAAAGGTAAATCAGTCTTGTATTTATTCAGCTTCGAAAGACTTTGTCTTGAGAGCTTCGGAAGACTTCATCTTTATACTTCGAAAGAGTTGAGTCTTTGTCTTCGGAAGACTTGACACTTAGTGTAAAGCTTCCTTATCATTTTCTTCAGAACTTATCCTTCAGAAGATTTCACACTTGGCATTCTTCTTTGTATGTGTAAAGCTTCCGAAGTTAGTTCTTCTTTGTTCCTTAGTGCATGTTGGAAGACCTGGTTGTTTTGGCATCTTTTGATTGATCCTTTGGTTGCATCAGCCTCTTAACCTCAGAGGTTCCAACAAACTCCCCCTAGGCTGATGCTACCAAAATAGAGAGGTCTTCAGATTAGGATAGTCCACATGAAAATCTTCAGAACTCCTTTCTTCATCAGTAGATCAGGATTCTTCAGACTCATGAAGTACCTTCTCATGTCATAGAGATCATGCTGAGGGAGTTCAAGCATGTCACTAGTGAAGTAGATATGTTGTTCTCCCTGATCTCTAGTGACATACCATCTATCTGGGTTTTCATTGAATGCCCAGGATAGAATTGGTCTTCCAACAGAGAGAGGCTCTACTATGATGGGAGTTCATTGAGAGCCCTCTACATGTACTTCCTTAGGATGTTCTGACTAATCCTGAGGTTGGGAGGAGGATGCCTTTCTTGTTTTCTTCTTTGAAGATCTTCTTCTGGCCATCCTCTTTCTTCTCCCATATGATTTTGACTGAGAGGGTTGGTTTTCTCTACCAGGTTCTTTAGTGGATTCCCTCTTAGTTGGGATCTCCTCTCTCCTAGGTTTAGAAGGAGAGGGAGGAGATCCCTGCTGTGGGTCAGAAGATGAAGTTGGCTGTTGTGTAGCTTTAGGTGCAGGTGGTGTTATCTTTGTAGGTTCCACCTTTACCTCAACTTCAGGTTGAGCTTGACTTGATGATGAATGAAGATCCACAAGCTCTCCCTTTTTAATCTTCTGCTTGATCATCCTTATGTGCTCATCCATTGTAGATAGAGACATGGGACCAAGCCTCCGTCCGGAGAACCCATAAAGCTTCAAGAAGCTCATCATCTTCTACCTATCTGCAGACTTTTTTAGACTTTTCTGGATGATGGCTCTTGATTTAGCAGTCTCTTCCCTTTGCCTCTCTCTAGCAGCTTGTTTTTCTGTTTTAGCTCTCTCTTCTAGCTGCATGTTATATTCAAATAAGATGTAGTCATATGGAAAGGGAAGAAGTGTTGGTGCTTGATAGAGACCTGTGGCACTCAAGTAGTTGATCATCTTTAATCTTTCTTCTTCATCAACTACTTGAGGTTGTTTAGCAGCCACAGTCTCTTCCTCAGGACTTTCCTGAACTGGGGAGAGAATAGGAATGTCCTTATAAAGCCTTTTCCTCCTCAATTCTTCTTTATGTTTGAGGTTTAAGGCTGCATCCTCAGCTTCCTTTCTCTCCTTTGACAGCTCTGTGTCTACCAGTTCATTTAACTCATCCAAGGGGAGAGAGATGAGTTCATCAACATTGTAGTTCCTGGTCCCCAGATAATTGAGTCTGGCTGCCCTTAATTCATCTTCTTGAGTGTTTAGAATAGGGGCAGCCGTGATTGCAGCTTGCATAAATCCTGCGGAACCACTAGAACTCTCTCCCCTTAGCTTCCTCTTCCTCTCTCTTTTTTCTTCTTCGATCTCCTCAGCAGTGAGTTTTATTTTGCCTTTGTCTGCCACAGGCTGAGGAGAGCTTTGGCCTTCATTGCTTGGTTCAACAGACAAGCTCTGGCCAGAGAGAGGTTGTGATGCACCATCACCAGCTGGTGCCCCACTGAGGGTATGGGGTGCTAGAGGAGATGTTGTCTCAAGGTTCATAGTTTTAGCCTCTGGGCCTTCAGTCAAGGCTTTCCCTTTGAAGCTAATCTTAGGGTCCACCTCAATATCTAGTTAACCAAAGGCTTCCACTGCTAGCCTCTGTCTATATAGTGCTGATCTCCTTTTGAATTCTTCCAGCACCCAATCTTGAATTTTACTGGCTAGTCTGGTAGCTTGTCTGTTATTGCTTGGGTTGACAAGTGCCAGATCTACCAGATTTATACCCTCATAGAAACTCAGGTTTGAAATGTTTAAGATTTCTAGTTGACCCAGAGCTCTAGAGAGTACAAGAGCTTTCCTTTCACTGTCATACCCCCAACCCCAGATTGGGTTCTCAGAAGGGGCAGACATTGCTCTTGGTACTCCCTCCTCAAACAGTTGTAGTATTAACAAATGTAGATCACAGTCTAGAGGAGGTTCCTGAGTATGGACAACTACAAGAGAGGATGGTGAGTCCTCTATGTCTATACTCTGAGAGGAACTCCCAAGTTCTGTGATTGTTAGGATTTTCTCCCCCTTTTTGGTAGCATCACCCTCTTGCATAGGTGAGCTAAGAGATTGATCCATGACATCCACAGGTTTTTATGGACGTGGATGAGTTGATCTCATTGGTCTCTTGCTGGTCATTGACCCTTTTCTACAAGATAGTCACCTAAGATTCCAGGTGAGCTATCTTTGACACAAAGTAGGTGCACATGTTTGAAAGTTTGTGCACCTTTTGTTGCAGACTCTCCTCATCTTCAGATGAAGAATCATAGGGGGATGAGAGGATTAGACCTGAGTCTTCTCCCTCATCACTAGCATAGGTTTCTTGGCTACTGGATTTCCCCTACCTAATGACATCATCAAGAGAAGTGTCAAGAGGCTGGGTTGCCATGGTAGAGGTCCTAGTGATGTTATCACTGGCAACAGTGATAGCCTCTGCCACATGGATCTCCTGGACAATCTGATGGATCTCCTGGACAATCTGAAGATCTACCTCAGTTTGGGGCGTCTGATGTGGGCTAGAGATGGGTGAGGCAGGAGCACTCATCGCTCCTTGAGTGTGGGAAGAGAGGAGAGACTCATGGTACTCACTGAAACCCAAATATTCATCAGAGTAGAAGTCAAGGCTAGGAAGTGGTTGATTTAAATCAAGAGGCTGGGGATGGTAGCTTTCCCCTGAAGGTTGATCACTAGAGTGTTAAGACTCAGAGTGATGGCTTAAGGCTATTTGAGAGGGTGTGAGCTCATCAGGCGGAGCATGAGGAACCTCAGCACTGATAGTTGCAAAGATAGGAGTGGTTTGCTTCTCAGGGAAGTGGTAGCTCTAGTGTCCACTTCCTCCTGTGTAAGTTGTGATATGGGGGCCTGCACATGCTTAATAGCATGTGCAGGGGTTTGTTTGGATTTTTTGGTGTAAGTGATGGTAATGTTTGGCCTTGATGGTGGTTGAGAAGTGGAGGGTGTTGGTTCATCACTAGCTGGTGCTACTAGGATGTCACCCTGAGCAATGAGCTCAAACATTTTTGGGACTAGGGCTGTTTCTACCCATGAGAACCCAACAGATGGTTTTTTCATTGTTTTGAAAATGTCGGGCCTCATATGTGAAAGTTTAAGAACATTGCCTGTTCCCCTCAACTGTGGTCCCAATTCACAGTTGAGAATGTGTTGAACATACCTGGGGAACATGTAATATTCTAAGGAGTCCAAATTTGCAAGTAAATTTGTAAAAACAAACTGAGAGTACCTAAATTTGACCCCTTGAACCATCCCATGGATAATAAAGGAAAGGTATTCTGGAATCTGGTCCCATCCTCCATGTTTGTTGGATAGGCTGTGGATAACGACATGGAGGAGGTATTTCCATTGGTATGAGACCATCCCCTTCTTGAAGGTCTTGACTGTGAAGTCTCTTTCATATCCCATCTGCTCAAAGGAATGGTTTACAACAGTCTTTGGGAAGGACATTTCACCTTCCTCATCATCCAGCTGAAGATGGGTGTTTATGATGGCTGGAGTAATGAACTGTGTCCTCCCCTGCACTGTGGCAGACGGTACCTTCTCCCCGTCCATGGTAACCTCTTGACAGGTCCGCTAGAACTCAAGCAATTGATCCTCATAGAGAGGAGGATCGATTGTAAGGGAGGTGTAGTAATGAGACAAAGAAAGAAACCTACAAACGTCTGAGAAGCTTGGACCCTTCTCAGGGTCTAACAGAGCAACTTGGTTGTGTTGCCTATGCAGGTGCATGGAGAAATCCGGGTCGTTACGACGATCAGGGTTGGCCATTTGGAAGCTTTGTAGTGTAGGAAGGTAGAAGAAGATGAAATTTGGGGGTAAGTTAGGTTAAAGATCAATGAGAGAGGTGAGATGAAAGAGAACCATTTGGAAAGATATACACTGGATTTGAGACAAAGTTAATTAAAAAGATAAATTTGAAATCCGGATGTGGGTCCTACTTTCAAAAAAAGCGCCCAAAAAAAATTAGTTTTCTTGGAAGTAGAAAATAACTTCCGAAGACAATTGTGGTTTTGGAAGATTTGAAATAAAGCTTCCGAAGGTAAATTATGCTTCGGAAGATATCCCCAAGAATTTTGAAAATTTTGACTTCGGAAGAAATGAGTAAGTCTTCCGAGACTAAATTGCTTTCGGAAGAAATTTGTTCTTAAAATACATTAAATTGTTTATAAGAGACTTTAGCTTCGGAACATACTTCAAGAAATTCTTCCGAAGGTAAATCTTAGATAAACAAGTTGAAGGATTTTTAGGACATAAATTTCTTCCGAAGACAATTTCACTTCTTCCGAAAGTAAATTTTTTAATCATTCTAAGGAATATCAGTTTAAAATTTTATTTTCTTTCAAAGAGAACTAGGCTTATGAGGTGAGCTAAAAGACAACTTAGGACACACAATTTTTAGGAGAAAAAATTGATTAAGTTATTTCAAGAAATCTATTCAAAGTTAATCATCCTAATAGCTGATACAAGATATTTAAATCTCTGTTCATCAAATGCCTTTATGAACAGATCAGCATATTGTTCATTTGTGTTAACTTTGATTAGTTTTATCAAACCCTTTTCTAAGTTATCCCTAATCAAATGATACCTGATGTTGATGTGTTTGGTCCTTGAGTGCTGCATAGGATTCTCTATAATAGAGATAGCACTGTTGTTGTCTATGTGGATGGGAGTCTCCTTGAAGTTGAATCCATAGTCAAGCATCTGATTCTGAATCTAAAGCACTTGAGCACAGCAGCTTGCAGCAGCAATGTATTCAGCTTCAGTAGTTGATGCAGACACACAGGATTGTTTCTTGCATTGTCAGGAGACTATCATTCCACCAAGAAATTGACATCCCCCAAAGGTTGACTTTGCAGTCATATTGCAACCACCATAATCACTGTCAGTATATGCATACAAACTGAAGTCAGAATTCTTTGGATACCAAAGGCCTAAGTTTGGAGCACCTTTGAGATACCTAAGAATCCTTTTGACAGTGATAAGGTGTGACATCTTGGGGTTGGCTTGATATCTGTCACATATGCATGTCGCAAACATAATATCAGGCCTGCTAGCAGTAAGGTACAAGAGTGACCCAATCATGGCCCTGTAGAGATGTTCATCAAAAGACTCTCCCTCAAGATCAGGACCAAGGGTGTGATTTCTGGCTATGGGTGTCTTTGCAACCTTACAGTCAGTCATCTTGAATCTTGTGAGTATGTCCTGAACATACTTTGACTGACTTATGAAGATGCCATCTTTAACTTGCTTCACTTGAATACCCAGAAAGAAATTGAGTTCCCCCATGGCACTCATTTCAAATCTGTTCTTCATCAGCATCTCAAAGTCAATGCAGAGCTTTGGATTAGTTGAACCAAAGATGATGTCATCCATATATATTTGAACTAGCAATATGTCGTTTCCTGTTTCTTTGATGAAGAGAGTCCCATTAATAGTACCTCTTTTGTATCCATGCTGATAGAGGTATGTTGATAGTGTCTCATACCACTTTCTTGGAGCCTGATGTTGTCCATATAGAGCTTTATCAAGTTTGCAGACATAATCATGATGATCCGGGTCTGCAAAGCCAGGTGGTTGTCTAATATAGACTTCTTCATCAATCACCCCATAGAGAAAGGCACACTTCACATCAAGCTGGTAGACCTTGAAGTCCTTAGATGCAGCATAAGCCAGAAATATTCTTACAGCTTCGAGTCTAGCTACTGGAGCAAAGACATCAGTGTAGTCAATTCCTTCTTCTTGAGTGTATCTTTGGACAACTAGTCTTGCCTTGTTCTTGATGATAATCCCTCTATCATCTTTCTTTATTCCTAAAAACCCACTTGGTAACTATAACAGCCTTCCCTTGAGGAAGAGGGCATAAGTTCCAAACCTTCTGTCTTTTGATTTGAAGCAATTCTTCTTGCATTGCTTCAATCCAAGCTTCCATCTTTAGAGCCTCATCAACTTTCTTTGGCTCAATTTGGGATTAGAAATAAGAATGTAGACAAACATGACTGTCATGAGTTTGTGCTCTTGTTTTCACCCCTAAGTCAACATTTCAATGATATTTGTGGTGGGATGTGACTTGTGGATTGGTTGGATAGATCAAGATTAGAGAAATTTTGATCTGGCAAAGAAGAGTCCCCCACCACATCAGCACACTTATCAAGAGAAACTTGATCCAATGAGTGTGTGACATCATTGATGTTGTCTTCAATGGAGTGGTTATCAGTATCAAGAAATTCTTGATCACTGTCACCACCACCAGTTCTTCCTGCATTGGAGGTTCCTTCTCCTGAATTCTGAGCCTCTGAACTGTACTTTGAGGGTAATTCAAATGAATCAGCAGTATTTGTCATGCTTGTGTTGATTGGAGCCTTTATGATAGGGTTAGTCACCATTGGAGCTGAAGTAGTCTTCTTGTTTGGTCTTCTCAGCTCAAATCTTAGGTCAGGATCTTCTGTTGACCAGTTATCCATAGATCCTGAAACATTCTCACAAGATTTGTTAAAACAGTTGGTAACTAAATCAAGATCAAATAGCCAATCCAGACCAGAACCTTTCACACAGGGTGTGTGTTCATTGAAAGTTACATTGGCTGACTCCTCAATGATTCTAGTTCTGAGATTGTATACTCTGTAAGCCTTAGCTTGAGAAGAGTATCCAACAAAATGTCCATCATCTGATTTCTCAGCAAACTTAGCTATTTGATCTTTGGTATTCAAGATGATGCAAGGACATCCAAATGTTCTGAGAAAACCAATAAATGGTCTCCTTTTGAGCCATAGTTCATAAGGAGTCTTACTATGTGTCTTAACTACCAAAACTCTATTCTGCACATAGCAGGCTGTGTTAACAGCCTCTGCCCAGAAGGTGATGGGCAGTTTAGAGTCAGACAACATGGTTCTTGCAGCTTTAATAAGTGTCATGTTTCTTCTCTCAGCAACACCGTTTTGCTAAGGAGTCCTGGGGGCACTATTTTGTTTTGATATACCCTTTTCATCACAAAATGCATCAAGGATTTGGTTTTTAAATTTTGTTCCTTGATCACATCTTATGATCTTGACCTTATGATCAGATTGATTCTCAATTCTCAGAATGAAACTTTTCAAGATTTCAGGGGTCTCATCCTTAGTTCTAAGGAAGAATACCCAAGTAAATCTTATGAAGTCATCTGTGATCACCAAATAGTATGAGGTCCTTCCTAGACTCATTACACTAGTGGGGCCAAACAAATCCATATGTAACAAGTGCAGGGGAGTAGTGATAGAGTTCATTTCCTTTGGCTTGTGAGACACT